>CM077112.1:17607998-17654591 GCA_039619505.1 Cimex hemipterus
ATTCATACAAATGAGTAATCCTGTAAACGTAAACAGAATATTTTATACAGATTTTTTTTAATGAAAACTTAAAATCCTGCATTATTTTCCGGACAACCCAATACTTATTAAATTCACTAGTTTTAGTGAACCGCTTTTATATCTCAATCAAAAATCCTTAATTAAGTGACAAATGTTAATTCAAGCGGACCAAGAAAACTAGTGGAATTAAACTTAGTTCTACGGGAAATATATACTTATCTGTTTTCTTAGTTCTTGTTTAATAATTGTTGTATTTATGAGGAGCGGTCAAGAATGAGATACTTAAGAAAAACACTTTTTTCATTTTTTTGCCAATGTTTCCACCTTCATTCTGGCCATCTTCAGTGAATAAAGTGTTGTGTGATATTCCTGTGGTGTGCTTTCAACTAACTCCCTCTCGATCGATTCTCACGAAAACCAGTGAATATAAAGATCGTTCAAAACAACGCTAAGGTAACTATAAAAATGGGCGCGAACAGACTACACACGCCTTACATATTCCCAGTATAACAACCCCAGTTTTTAACCAAACCTTGAGCTTTGTCTACAAATGCAAGAATAGATAAAATATTGCAACTTATGAGCCAGAGACGTAAATTGTACAAAAAATAAACATACAAGGCTTAAACATATACTTTTTATTAATCTTTTCTTACATATATAACTAAAATGAGTAGTTTTAAATACTTTTCATGATCCAGGGCAAAAATTGTCCAGATCAATTTAAGTTAATGGAAAAAATCGTAATGTTGTAAGAACTGTGCAAAGGTTTTTGTAAACTTTATCAATGAGAGTAGTTCTAATTTTGCCCATTTTGAACTAGTGACTAATACTTATATTACATGATTTTGTCCTGAAATTTCTTTCTAATTCTAACATTTTGTTAAAAATTGTATTTTATTAAATTCACTAGTTTTCGTGGTCCGCTTAAGCAGGCAATTAATTAGATTCACTAAAAAATCGAGAAATTGGAGTCACGATGGGTCAAGAGGTTTAGGGATTCTAGTCGAAGGTCGTGGGTTCGAATCCCGCTCGTGACATTGACATTTTTATCTCAACTAAAAACCTTATTTAAATGAATTATATTTGATCTTACAAATAAAGCTTCTTATTTTTTTATATTATTAAATCGGTCGAAAGATGTACGGCAATCTTCCGAATGTTTCTAGTCTGATCTCAGGTGAAGGATAGGCCATCGGATTATGAGAAGCGATTGTTTTTAGCGAAGTAAGAACAGCGACAATGTCTTTTAGTCTGATATATTAATATTATTTGCTCTAATTGGGAACCTCCCGCGTAATATGATGTTATTTCGCAGTTGGAAGTCATAAGCAGGTTCTTTAAGCATGGAAAGAGGACATAATCATTAAAACTCTGAAGCTATTTAATGTGTGCACGTACTTAAGTCATAATCGTAAGAGTGAACGCGGAAAATCGCTGGAGGGGTCGGGGATGTCTGACGGGACCGACCGAGGTCCGTGCCAATATTGGTTAAACGTGGGAGAATTGCCTAGGATGTCGCCAAGACGTTTGATATTTATTTTTCTGTAGATTAGTTATAAAATGGCTTCGTGGTAAGAGTTTATTGTCTCTTATCTTTATCGTAGACATCACCTAACATGTACCTGGAGGCATGAGAGACCAACATGACCGTCTTTAGCAAAAAATATCTAGCCTTCAGAAGGGAAACTCTTCCCGACGGTCACAACCAATTTCTAGGGCACACTGGCAATACATATTAAATTACTCTATGTATACCGTATTATAACTATGTGTATGGGCGTCAGACTTAGAAATTAATAGCTTCTTTCCTCTTCCTGAGAAAAGTGGCGCGTTCTCAAGGTCATTTCTTGATTCAAATGAACTTTCTTAACGACGATAGTCCGTGGAAATCATCAACCAACATTGCCAACGCCATTCTGTGATAAAAGTCAATAGAGAAATCACGAATAACAATAGAATAGATCTGAATTAATGTTTTTCATTTCTTTCGTCAACACTTCTTGTTTTGCACCCTCATAATTAACCCATCCGGATTTCTCTTGATTAACTAACACTATTTTAATACGCGCAGCTATCTGAATTTAAATTGAACTCTTTACAAAATGTGTATTTGTTGAGCGATTCAACATTTAGGAAAAATCTCTGAAGTCCATTGCAAGCTAAGAGAAGCTAAATGTTTTAAGTAAAACTAGAGGAAGACAAGCAAAGCTCAGTGGTTCCAATTAAGGCTTATAATTAATTAGATAGGTCTGGGGAGGAAGCAGGGAAACGAGAATAGATCAGAAGGAAAGGGAGAGATGTCCACAGACCGGACGAGGACGTTTTATGCCTAGGTAATTTTGAGGTGAATAGATAATGGCATCAAAAGAATACCTCCTCTTCCCCTATAAGAGTTTTCGTGTATAAAGGGTTTGGAAGGGTCTCTACAGATTATTCAGCCTTCGAGTGACTGACGCTTTGATCCTCAGATTGTCAATGAAGGGTACCATTGAGACCTTACCAGTCTAGTTTCCTTTGCTTTGACGAAAACACCTTCACCTTAATATGACATATCAAACGGAGCTAATTATTAAAGTTCAGTCGAATCATCGCATATTTTTGTTTATTATTTACTTATATTTATAAATTATTATAAGTTTATAACTATCTACATGAGAATTTGATAATTATTATGTGAGGTATCTACCACTGTTCGTTGTATATTTTATTCATAGCGGTATTACCTGGCGTTAATAATATGTAGTAAAATGTGTACCTGTTAGCTATTTAGGAAAAATGGAATTATCTAACCGGTCGCTGCTTCAGAGTGAGCTGCGGCGAATTCTCGTAAATCAGACCGACACGGCCCGGCATCCCACAAGAGACTATTTTTGATCCCTTCCTTCCCATCATCTATACTCTGTCATTCTAGCACTCTCCGAGATCATTATCACCACTTACGCGGACGATACTGCAGTTATCAAATCCTATCCAAGCTATCTCCAACATCCAGCATCTCGAAGACACAATAGAGGACAAGACTGAATGAAAAAAAAATGTACTCAGTTTACGTTCTCATTGCAACAACTGATCTTACACTGCACATCAACAAAAAACACTTTTAAGCCAAATAGTTGACAATAGCTAAGACAGCAGACATCGAATCACCACAAAAGTCTTAAGTGGCAGAAAACTACGAGGCTTCAAGGTGCCAAAGCCGTCTTGTCCGTCAATAGTAAATTAACATTACATAAGAATTTATGCGACCAATTTGAACATACGAACATACTGTGGAGTTTTGCCAAGCCATCCCGTATCCAGTTCACCAAACCATCAAAGCTTCTGACTACGTCACTAACCTTAGTATCCAAAATGACCTCAGCATTCCTAGTGTCAATGAAATTATACGTCTCCCATTCCAAACCATTCCACCAACCTCTTGATCCTCTTAACCATTAAAGTATCAGTCTCAGTTAACACAGACACAGCACGATTTAAAAAAAAAAAAAGAAGATAATTCTTACTTGTAGTTATATGTAAGTTGTTTTGCAATGATCCGGATTTCGAGCTTTTAGCTCATCATCAGATTGAAGGACTTCTACAACCACGTCACTCGACACGGCAAAAGTGAACCAAGTCAACGCGACGTTCCAACGAGAAACTGGTTTTATGGCGCTCAATTTTGATCGTGCGAAAAGTGCGATTTATAACACAAGTAAATAAAGTAGTGATTAAAGATAAAAGATAAAGATAAAATGATGAGCAAAAAGCCCGAAATCCGTATCGTTTGGAAAACAACTTACGGTAAGAACTACATTTTTTTAACGGATTTAACACCGCACTCACTCCCAAAATTGATCATTTCTACGGCACAGCAATAAGCTGGATTCCCACCTCTGAAACTTACTGACCTTGGTGACTGATTATCTAGGACACCTCAGAAAGCAATTTGTGCGAATTTAAGCCCTCGCGTCGAACGCTTTGAAATGAAAACTGTATGTGTATAATTATTTATTACAAAAAGTGATCAGAGGGGCATGAATAAATATAAACTCATAAGTTCACTCCTTTTCCTCGGCATTTAAACAAAATTTAAATCTTCTAATTGTTTGGAAAGAATAAGGCCAAGTGAATTTTTACTACGATAGGAAAACGAGCCGGCACAAAATTTACAAAAAAATTTGCCTTTTATCTACCTGCTTTATTTACCTTTTGCGGTGCACGCATGTTCATTACTTACGTCGTACAAGACAACAGTTAAATTGTCTACCCAAGGTAACTTACTGGTGATATATTGAGTTAAGTTATGAGTCTAGACACACTGGCTTTAATGGTAATTTCAATTAAGCCTTATAACTAATTAGCCGGTCGGGCAACGCTTCTATAAGCCGGGTAATACAACGTCGACGTGATTCTGACGAATAATTATAATAATGATACATCACCGTTTCAATTTACCAGTTTCAATTAAGGTCTGGCGAATTGAACCATTGTCACGACCTGATCCAGACGCGCGGTCCGAAGACGAGGCACAAGATTGAAAGCTTCCTTTTGACCGGGGTTCAAAATACAATCAGGGAAACGAGTGAACCATGTAGATTATGGAAAGTCGCTAGCTAAGTCGTCAAACAACATCCTGATTCCGTTCTCACCTTAGCCTTTAGTTCAATTTCCAGATATGAACTTTCTCATTTCCTGATAACCCATTAACGAGAAATCAAATTGAAATCATTATTATTAATTTGAAACATACCATCGATCAATAGGGATTAATTTTAAACAGTAAACTGTACGCTTTGAGGAAGAAGAGAAACAATTTCAGTAAGGTAAGTTATAAAGGTTTCTAGACTCCCGTATAATTTATTTTATATAGTATAATGTCATACAAAATATACTGAATTGGCATTTATTAAAAAAAAACCTGAAGTCAAGAATGTCGGATTATCTTAGAAGAGCGCTAACGTAAAACAATGATGAACGAGAAAGCTCTATTCCATATCAAATTTCTAAACGTCATAAAAACGGCTCCATAGTAAGAAAGAAAACATAAAATACTTTTTGATGTATAATTATTTATTTACGAGCAAACATCCCGAACCTTATAAGACATACAAGTCCTTATATTTACGTAATCCTCTCAAATTACACTTCATGCGAAACAGTAATCTTGATCTGTTTACGCTCCGTTTTCCGCAATGAAACTTCTTGTGTGTATTTGATTTTCGAAACTGTTTAATATGTCCACAGCCATATTATTCTGCCGAAACTTGCAGGTAAATAAGAGAATTGCGAATATTGTCAGATTATACATTTCAGATTTTTGATATGACAAAATGAAAATGCGCAAGCATCGACGTTAAGAGCGATTTTCAAAAAATAAACAACGTTCAATGTATGAAGAGGCAATCATAGAGCTACATAGACCAGAATACTTGATGATAGACGCGACGTACCAAATTCTGGTGTTTAGCTCCCAAGGTATCAATAATTTTCATTTAGTTCCCTCAGTGGACAATTAAAGTGTAAAATTAAATAAAAAGGAAGATTACACAGACGACAAAACAACAGTGCTAGTAGGGAAGCCACATCTTCTCTTACAGTAATATTTGCTAAAACAGTCCCTCAACCACTCACACGTCTAAGTACTATAGGGGTGTAACTTTGCGAAGCGGACCACTCACACGTGTAGGACTTCTTCCTTCTCTTCCTTTTCAGTTTAAAGGCTTCTCCCTATTCACATCCAGGAAACATTTTGCCGTATGAAACTCCGCAGGAAATGTGAAGAAAATAGGCCGAAAGGCTATGGGTAACTGCGCCATTCATATTGAAAAACGGTGCAACATGTTTTTTAAGTTGGCATGAATTTGTCAGATTAATTTGGAACACGGAATGCCCCCTTTCTCAAGCCGTTCTGAAAACTCGGAAAGATGTGCGAAAGAGAAAAATCCCAACGTTTGCAATGATCCTCGATATTGATCAAACTGGAGCGAAGCGAGGGAAAAATTGTAAAAAGGCCCAATTTTTCATAAAAATCTCTCGGGCAAAACCTTGAACTTTGCACTCGGGAATTATTCAAAAATGAACTGGAACGTGCGCAGATATACATTATTCTGATCAGTGCTTTGTAAAAGACAATAAAGTGAATCATAAATTTAAACCGAGACATAGAGACCGATCGAATTAATCGAAGGAAATGAATTGACCTACCAGAACAAAATTAAGCAAAAAA
This sequence comes from Cimex hemipterus, assembly GCA_039619505.1. Lineage (NCBI taxonomy): Eukaryota > Metazoa > Arthropoda > Insecta > Hemiptera > Cimicidae > Cimex > Cimex hemipterus. The sequence continues at coordinate 17,614,231 of CM077112.1, forward strand.
AATCAATTTATTAATTTTAAAACATTAATATGAATCTCTTAAAAAACTGATATTCCAAGTTTTTCAGCTCACCTCTTAACTAATTTTATTTTTCTACTCTAGGCTGTTCAAAGTTTAAGCTTTAAAAGTTATTTTTGAATATAAATAATTTTTCTTTATAAAATGAGGATGGAAAAAAATGCTAATGCATAGAGAATAAAATAAATAAATATAAAAACATAAACAATACAAAAGACAGATCACTATCCATAACGACGACGATTTTTACTTCAGTATGCCTGCTCGCTCCCTTTAAGAATCCAAGGGGGATCGTATTCCGGCTGCAAGTGGTTACTAGTCACTCAAGTTTTTTTAATGAACTGAGTGTTGACTTAAAGATCAATGCTACTACATACAATTTTCGATATGATTTAGAGATGCTGGAAATGAATTCGGTAGAAGAATAAACCGGAAATCTACATCAAATAACAACAGATCGTGAGATCGGGTGCTCGAGCCGTAGGTTTGTCAACCGTTGTCATCCGCCTATGATGTCGGATTATTTACAGACATTGAACTTCAAAGGCAGAACCACGTCGAACAATAACGATTCTTTGCTTTCCCATGGCGTGAGGTAAAAACGTCAGCCACACGCCTTAGGACAAGTATTCTGGGTTGTATTTCCAACTTTCCTGGCTATTCCTCTCCTTACGTGCGCAGTATTTCCTAGGTTGTTTTCTTTCCAGTCCATCCACACTCGTCGTCCTCCTTACATCATCCAATACCTCCAATTCAAATCCTCACATCACATTCGTAAGACCCTCTCTGCCCCAATCGACCTTATCCGCAACATACAACCCCCCATAGCTTCGAAAGATCCTTTCTGATCCAAGCCCCTAAACTCTGGAACTCCCTCCCCCTTTCTATTCGTCACGCTGCCTCCTTTTCCTCCTTTAAATCCCATCTTTATAATCACCTCCTCGCCCTCCAAGCAGAGACCTCACGATAACATTTGTTATTTTTGTTTAATACTCTCGTAATTTTCTCTTCTGGCCTGCCTTACTGGCATACATTGTGCCAAGATTTCTATCTTTTTTTTTAAATTTGTAACTTCATAGAAGGTACTTCCTTTATTTATCTCGTGTAAATTATTCGTAGGGGACACCAGACCCAGAATGAAGCTATTTTTCTTCTTCTTCTCTACAAACGGGACACCTGAGAAGGATATGATCGAAAAGCAGGTGTCCATGAGTCAGTCTAGTATGGCCAATCCTTAATCGGGTTAACACGATCCTTTTCTTTCTTTTGGAGATTTCAACTATCATTCAGTCGTGCTCATAACTAGCAGGAGCTTCTCGACCAGTCCACTGATGTTGATAACGGTTCTCAAAACATAGTTTACTCCTCGCGCAGGGCACATCGCGCTGGTCTGGAGGGCGAGACGTCCAGCTTTCGCTCGCTCGTCTGATCGAAGAGTGCCTTAGCCCTTTATAGGGAGCGCGTAGGAATGAATCTTGACGTAAAAATGGCGATCCGAATGTTCGATTCTTAAAAGTAATCCGACGCAACACAACGCGACGTGACCACGTCCAATTTTCCGTTAGATTGAATAACCCTCAAGCACATTTGCCGACAACATGAAATAAAATACACTGCCCGGTTTTCCTGTCTTCAAGTGTATATGTGTTATATATGGTAAATTGTAGGTAATTGGTATATAATAATCTGTATTTTTTTTTATTTTTTTTTTTTTTTTATCCGTTCGTATATTGTTCTGTGCTATGATAATCCAAAAATGATGTTTCGTCATACGAAAATACAAAACACTGAACCGATCAGATTTTCTTCCTTTTCTAATATAGATATCGAAGATACACGTCTAGTGAGGATCACTTCATGATCCAACGTTTTTCTGTTCGCCGTTGCAAGCAAGCAGATCGCTGATGATGTCTATGCTTCCATGTCTTGGACATATTCTTCCAGTCCATTTTGCGAATACAACTGTGATATATACTGTATTTTCTGTTGCAAGGCGTGTGCTGGCGTCAAAGAGGTGGCACACCCGACGATGATGGTCGGGTGGAAATGGGTCACGTCGCGATAGGTTGTGTCGGATAAGTATGTTCTCTTTTTCATGCCTGTATATTTGTTATTTGTGTCTGTATAAGTGATAATTGTAAATGATTAAATTAACGTAGTTGTGTGATCAATGTCAAAGGTCGAAGGCGAAATATCGAGTACCTCATCGGTCGTCATCGGGGGCTGAAATGACTTCATTGTTGGTAGTCCCGTGTTTATAAAACGGGGGAGAAAAAACCACTTATTAAGCGGATTAGGGATATCAGTTTTGCATTTTGAATTTCAAATTTGCTAAACGCCCTTCAGTGTCCTCTCCCGAATAGTTTTCCCGCGAGATTATCTTCCAGTTTCTGTTACGAAACGAGTTGAACAGCAATGTTTACGACATACAAAGTTACCGGTCTGAATATGCATTTACGTTTATTGAATATGCATGGCAGCCTCGAAGCCCCTTCCACTCGGATCACATCTCGAAAACTGGCTCAAACCGCTGTGCCATCAATTATGACCCGGCCAGGGTTTCCATTTGACAATTACTTACCAATAATTGCCAATATCGCAGACACACCGTTGTTCCTCGTCAACCTAGTTTTAAATAATTAAACACGTGTCTCAATTGACATACTTTCCAAGGGTTTGACAATAGCTTCATTTTCAACCGATCTACTAAAGCCGATTGAACGGCCTGAAATAAAGCATTAGGTATTATTGATTGTCACACTAAGCCCATTTATAAAGTTCGTTTGCAAAATGTGTTTAAACTAATGTTATTTCAATTAAACTAGTCGACTGGTTTCTCGCAAAGTTTTATAATTGATTCAATTAAAATTGATTGGAGTGTCTCTCGGTGGAAGACGGAACGACCTTTATTTTCTATGCCTCTGTTGGGTTTATTTTGGGATTTTAGACAAAAAGTGACACCACTCGTTTCGCTTACATTTACTTCACCAAAAAGTCGGATGATATCAAGTTTGAGTTGTTTAGTCGGAAGCCATTTGCCTTCTTGCTTCTGCTAGACAACTCAAACTTGATATCGCTCGACGTTTTGGTTAAATAAATATAAGTGAAACGAGGGTTGTTACTTTTTGCCTGAAATTTCCAAAATAAACCCAATAGAGAAATTATAATTGAACAGTCATCATATTCGATATTTATTTTCTATCTACATATTTGATCGATGTATGATTTTGCCTGTATATTATTTGAAAAAAAGAAGATGACAGGCCTCGAAAGAAAAATAATTAAATAAATATATGAAAATGTCAACATTTTAATATAAATGAAAATATATTAAGAAGTTCGGAGATTTTCCAATTTATCCAACTCCTGTACTTCGCAGTAAAAATCCACTTGATGTCCGACGAATAAACCCAAAATGGCTAATTGAATGACTTTTATAAAAAGTAATTGAATTTCAATTTTATAAGATTAAGAATCATAAAATCCTTTTCTCCGTTGGGCGGAAGGCCACCTATCGACAGTGCACAAATCAAAATTTTTACGTCATTTATCTGGGTTTTTACTTGTATTATTTACATCCAACAGATTGATAATTTATGTTTGTAGCATTACGGGCGTTATAGATAAAGCTACTCATTGCCAACCACTGAGGATTAATAAAATGATATAATTATTTAACGTAGCTGTGGGGAATGGAGTAATCGTATTTATGTGCGTGCTTTTGTAATTTACTATGAAAGCGTCTGTTCAACCAAAAATTGCTGGTGTGAGAAGATCTCTATGAAGTGTGTTATTAGAGCTAGTCATGATCTTTGTGTTAACCACGTTAACTCTGTTAGGTCCTGTTAAATCGATCTAACAGCTGGGCTAATGTTAGATGGACGAAAATGTAGTCAAATTGCTATCAGTTAGTGTGTAGGTTTTAGATGTCAGGTCATTTGATAATACCTTTCGAGTCGATAAATAGCATTTTGAATGAAAGAGTTGATTAATTTTCCTTTTTTTTATTAACTTCTGACATCTTACAATTTAACACAAGAGAAAACCAAAACAAACAAGAACAAGCCTTCAGTGTACACGATTTTACTTGACATTCGAGTTAACATCGTTTACGTAAGGAGTAGAAACAGTCTTCTAATTGAAAACTTGGTTTCAAATTTTTGTATCTTTCAATATTCGAATACCCGATGGATAAGTTTGCACTCGAACGTCCAAAAAGATGAGTTGAGAATGCCCAACACTACACTCAAGAACAGCACAATTACGCAGAAAACAAACACTTTTAGCCCTGAAGATGATCTCAATAAAGCTCGAAACGTTGGCACGATAAAGAACATGCTTTTCTGAAACCTACATCATACCAGACCGCACTATCGGTCACTAATCACTACACATTTCTACACGTAGCAAGGTAAATAGACATTTGTATAATATAATTTTTTTAAGTAAGGGATTGATTAATTCAGTAATTAATTATAACGACAACATACTACACTACGTACATCTCTATTATCAAAGTATAAGGAATTTTCCGAAGGTTAATTTGATAGATAGACTATTACGGTATTTCAGCAATAGCTATTACACAGGGGAGCCAAGTGGCAAAATAAAGATATATACATCATTAAAGAAATATTCCAACTTAAATTGACAAGGCACTATTTATAAAAGTAATTAACAATAGCAATACACTAAGTTAGTGACCCGATTAACCAATTGATACATTACAATTAATTAAGGTTTTTAGTTGAGATGAAAAAAGTTAATGGCACGAGCGGGATTCGAACCCACGATCTTCGGCTAGATACGTCGTTGCTCTACCACTTGAGCTATCGTGACCTCGATCCACTCGGAGATCAACTTCCTCGAGCGATTGACTTCTTTTCATCTCAACTAAAAACCTTAATTAATAGAAATGTTAACCTTAAGGTCTATTAAGGTTAGGAAAACCTTAATTAATTGTCATGTGTTAATTGGTCAAGCAGACCACGAAAGTAATGAATTTTCTTACTATGTTACAAATTACTGACATAATGAATTTCCGTGATTTTTGTTTACTTCTGTATAGTATAAACAGGTTATGTACTAAGCTCCATTCAACGTACGAACTTTAATTTTACGATTTGTGTTTCATGGAATAATGATGTACGGGACAATAACGTGTAATTATAAGTTTCGAGTCACGGAGCGGATTCCATCCAATCAACGTTGTCACATTTTCGCTTGGCATTTTAAGTAATCGCGTGAAATATAAAATTCGGTCTATCTTTCAGCCTGATATTGGGGGGAAAGTTGTTTTTGATGGATCCCTTACCCTTCTAGGGAAAAAAGACCACTCGGTAATGATTTTGACAATATTTTGATGATATATCAGATGTACCAGCCGTTCAATCAATCTGCCAAGTTCAACCGTGCTTTTTAACAATTTGATATTATCTGGATGATTACTCACGTACCACCCATTTTATGTATCTCTTCGAGAACGTTAACCGAGTGACTATTTTGTCGATTAAAAATTATAGATTTAAAGGAGAAAACTTTCGACCTCAGCTAAATACGCTGCTTCAGAGCTACTCACTTCTCATTTTAAAATCAAAAGCTGTGAACGGCGATTCGTCATTCGTTCTCAAAGCCGGGAAATCTGCGTGGTACGTGATTTATCAGTGATGGTTCCTAGAAAACGATACTGGAAAGGAAAAATGTAAACGGATAACCGGAAAGCTGTTCCGTTGTGAAGTCACCCGGTGATCTCACTGTGGTGATGCAACCGCCAACGACAAGACCTTGACTCGTTTTGCAACAACAGCTATTCGGCCGGCAACGAAACTTAATCCTCTCTGTGTAACCTAACTTTCTCTCGGATTAACAGAATCATGTAGAAAATTTTCCATTTAATTCCAATCGTTCTTCGAATCCAGTGACAGGCTGCACAACACTTCTGGTCGATTACATATGAGCAACCATTAAAAAAAGTCAATTTATTAGAATAGATAATTTATTAACCACACAAATGTTGATGTATGGGCATATTGCATGCACTTGCATAATGTGATTTCTATTTCGCACTACATACTGTCAATATTGTGCTCTTTTTCCTTGTTTTTCCCACGCAATACTGAACAAGAACTACACAAAACTGGACATGGCCCGATATTTTACATGTCAAAAAACTCGTTACCCTACTGTTTTCCTCTAATGAACGATAACAATCTGAGCTTACTTGTCAGAACATTAAATTGCCTCGGCATAACAGTTGTCTTCTGTATTTGGTGTATTTGTACGTTAGATGACAGAAAACAAAATTTAGAGTTCATTAGCTTGAACTTTATTGTTACTTAATAAATCTTTATGTAAAGTACTGGCTGAAATTAAAAAGTCAATGTCACGAGCGGGATTCGAACCCACGACCTTCGGCTGAGTAAGCTGGTGCTCTACCACTTGAACTATCGTGACTTCGATCCACTCGGATACCAACTTCCCACTTCACCTAATCTTTCGAATTTTACCTCCTTTTTCGCCATTTTTCAAATGTCGTGTAATCAGGATTACAAATTCTCGGAGACAAATGAAATGGCTACGGAGAGCTTCAGTGAATATATACATCGTTTTGCTTGTTACAGTAGTCAACTAACTCAATTTACATGTGTACATGTATTAATGTTTTAAAAACTTTTATGTAAATTAATTATTTTATACCGTGTACTTTACACTTCATCATAAATCTGGATAAATTATATAAGTACATACAATGGCAACTGCTCTGCTATGTTTAACCGTACATGCATTTCAACTGGATTTAATGTTCAGATTGTATTGACGCTTCCTTATAACTTACAAAATTGTATGGTCACCTCAAGTTCCTTATAATACATGTATGAAGAACGACGTGAACGTTCTTTTTGTCAACGAATCCGTTCCCCAATTCCCAAAGTTTCACTCTAACTTCTCGATCCACCCTAACCCTACTGCTGGAGTCCCCTCTAACATTCCCATAGAGAGGACATACCACGCCGCCGTAATCGATGTTATTCGATTAATGAAGTTCTGGAAACATTATACCCTCACACTGAGTACCAGCATTGGAAGGTTCTCATGGCAAGTGTCCTCCGGGTGCACCGCTGGCACTAGTGACCGTGTGAATAACATTGTACTGTGATCACGTTCCATTCAGACTGAGGTGGGCCTGAGGAAGACCGGTTCCATGCCCCTTTACAGAGAATCAAAAATTTTAGAAACTACTTTGGGGTTATGGTTACAAGGTAGACGATTACAAACATTTTAAAATAAGTTCAGTCTGAATAGGACCGAAATTGAAGAAGTTATGGTTGGACATCTTCATGGGACATTGTTTTCCCGTATACTCGGTCGCCCTTAAAAGGACATTGAGGATTTTAACGTCCGCACGTAGCCTATTCCTAGGCCTTATGGGGCGTTTTGATTCTCAAGATAGCATTAATGTAGAGACAGCTCAGACCCGAAGGCCCAAGACAACTCGCTCACCGCTTGCCCAATCCGAGCATTAAGCATCAAACGGTATGCTGCGCGCTAAGGGCTACCTAAGCCGTAATACATCAGCCTGATCTCCCGCGCACTCCCTAGATAGAAAAGGCCACTCCATCTCCAGAGTAATGGTGCTTCCCTAGTGAAGAAACTGCCGAACCCGATCCGGCCGCAGTTTTTTTTAAAGTGAAATTGCTAACCACCCCGTAGAGGAGACCGCCTCCAATCGAGCTCAGCCTAAACATACGTGCAAAGCATACTCGATTCACTACCCGTTCCCATCCGCCATTACTCAAGCATTCGAGGGACTTTTCAGGGTAATCATAGCGTTCTCAACGCTTATACACTTCCGTCCGCTCCGCGGTGCATAACGGTAGTCATACGCAAGTTTCGTGCGAAGGTCTCAGAAGGAAGACCGCCTCTTCTTTCCACCAGGGGTCTCGCTATGGCCAACTACGAGTCCATTCCCATTGTAACACGGGCTGAACCTTGGAACATTTCTGTTACTCCACAGTACAGATGATTATGCAGACAGGATATGGCGCCCTAACCCTCGTGTGCCTGTGGTAAGGAACCCGCCTCCTCCATCCCAACCCGAGTATAGCTTGTGCTTTAAAGAGCTTGCCAAGCCCTCAGGGCTGCACCATTATTTTGCGCCCAGACACCCCCCTTGTGACCAAGGGTTGCGAGGAGGTCACAGGAAACAATGAAGGAACCTGTATTTAGAAAAAGAAGACACGAGGGACACCTTTTCTGGGCCCCAAACCGTAACTACATTGTATCACGCGTCGTCGTCCTAGTTCCATCCCTGACCATCCCTTCATCGGGACACCGTTTACACAACTCATTGACTACCTTCATAATTTAATAGCAAATGAATTTAGTTCTGGTCAGGCTGAAAAATGTGAAACGTTGGCTGAACCTAATGGAAAATAAAAGGGGATTTTATCTCTAAGCTCGCTGGGTTCTTTGCTATTTGGATGTTTGGGCTTGGTGTGGTGAAGTATGGTCACGTAGTTATTAGCAGAGTAGGTGTTTGTTTCTCTCAACTGTACATCAACACCAAGGAGCTACGGACTTCCAGAGTGTTATGGAATCGCAGTGACTTGTTGAGTGACAATTTGACACTACAAAGGCTTTTAGGCCCGAAATCTATTTTACCCATCAAAACTATACTAACCGCAAATAAGGAACTGGAGCACAATTTAGAATTGTAGGTTTTTTTGCCAATCCATCTGATATATCTAGCGCAACAATATCAGAGATCAGATAAAATCGGAGCTGCTTACAACTGACCCCCTAACTACAACGCCTTCAATATTCCTTTTATCAACGAACTTATCAGACCCCGTTTCAAACAGTTACAACATCAAGGTTTTTGATCAAACCTAACCCTACAGCCCAAGCCTTATCTACACTTTCCCATACTTAGAATCTGCCACGTCGCCTTAAACGTCGATGGCTTCGAGTCCTCCGCACCCCTTAATCCTTCACACTAAGGCTTGATTCTCTTAACACGTGTCCTCCAGACCGGCCAAGGAATCGATTTTGGGACCGGGAGAAAAAAAAATCACACGCACATTTTCGTAATAGGTGGAACAAATAAATTTAAACAAATTTCTACGTGAAATTAAGATTACTAAAATTTACAAGATTTTGCGAAGCATATTGATAAGTTAATAACAGGTCGCCTGAGGAAACAACAGATGCGAGTTTTCATTTTATTTTAATAGCCCAGTTCGTAAGGAAAACTTATCATAAAATAAATATCACGTAACAGAAGGAAACATCTGCTTCGTAAATAAAAGAAAACATGTATTTAAGAAAATTATATAATGAAAACTTTTGGCTTTTTATAATTTAATTGGCAAAAGTGTATTTCTATCTTTTATTTATCGATTCCATTCCCTGCTATCTTTCCTGTTAATTTTCAATACTCAAATAGCAAATAATTGAGAAAAAAATATTTTAATTGTAAGATATGCTGATAAATTATTTTTTTCTGTCCTTTATAATAACAATAATAATAACGGCATCATGCAAGTTTTATTTACTGAAATATACTGTATTACTAATGTACTTAATTAAATAAAAAGCAAACAAGTGCAAGCAAGCATCGCTCCCAATTTTCTTCTCTCAAACAGAAATTCCCTTCGACTGATGAAATGGTACATTAAAGTTAATCAGTTTCCAAAATGGTATGAAGGGAACAGTTAATGGTTTTGAAGGGTAAAAAGGGCCAAAGGGGTAGCGGGTAACCCCGCGCCAGACAATCCAACGAGTTAATGCCCTGAGAAAGGTCGGCCAAAGGTCGGACCTGAGCCCCTTCGACATATCCCCCTCTTCCGGTGTTAAAGCTTAAAGCCGTCCTATAACACAGGCTAAATCCGAATTTTCTACCCAGGCTCCTTTAATGTCAAAAGAAACGGCTTGGAGAAATATGACGTCCCCTACGGAGCGGGTATACAAAAATAAAAGCCGGGTTTAGGCTGGATTCCTGGAATCTTGTTTATGTGATGAGGGTATCTGTTATGTAAAAACAGAACGAAGAAAAATTAAACGATACGGAAGCGAATGTAGCTCCTTGAAATTCTAAAACACCCGACCGATAAAATAGGACTTACCGTTCACAAGTTATGCAGCATGTATATGTATTTGAAAAACCGCCGCCCCATTTTTTTTCTAATGCGAATAAAACTTCGCTGATTACCAGGGCCTTGATTGGAATACTAATCATTGTAATGGATTTTTTTAATCTATGCTGAATCATGAAAACGAGCAATACTGCGCACAGATTCAATAGAATTACAGAAAATGAAAAATAAACTATTGTTTATAGGGTATGTCAAAATTTAAAAAAATACTATTAAAATTTCACAAGTTTCGTGGTCCGCTTGACCAATTAATATATTTCAATTAATTAAGGTTTTTAGTTTAGATAAAAAAAGTCAATGTCACAAGTGGGATTCGAACCCACGACCTTCGGTTTGATACGACAATACTCTACCACTTGAGCTATCGTGACTTAAATTATCCCATCTCAACCCCACCTTTTTAAATTTTCCTTCCTTTTTGCAACTAAAAAACTTCATTCATTGAATGATATTTGGTCAAGCGGACCACGAAAAATATTGAATTGAACAGCAATAACGTTCGTTCGTCTTCGGAAACAAGGGAGAAGTTTATCTTTTTTTTGTTAAATTCTGTTCGTATTCGGATAAAACTGACTAAATTCAAATTTAGTTTACGATTATCCGGCCCGGAGAGCCAGAACGTTTGGTTGGACTGGTCTTTCTAAACAACTGAAAGGACAAATCTCCTTAATAACGAACGACAAAAACGATAATACATGTCTCAATCAATTAAATAATATTTATAACGGAATTCTATGATTTCCGTAAAGAGATTAGATGGAAGAAAGATAAACCTGACCGATACACAACAGGAAGGTTGACTCTTTCACGAAATTACACCTAATCACGGTTACTATTTTCTATAAATATTATTTATTAATCCCATTCTTTATTTATGAGGTACTCTCAATACGACACACGATAATGACATATCTACACAGAAAACAAACACTTTCAGCCCTGAAGATGATCTCAATAAAGGCCGAAACGTGGCACGATAAGAACATATTTTTCTAAACTTACGTCACACCAGAACGCATCTCACGATTACAAACATAATCTTTATGTATTGAGTTATTTATTTGTTAAACTATAAAATTATAATATTATTAAAGAGAAAGAACATAAGAATAAAAAAATGGTCGGAGTATTTGAACGCGCCGCTTGTATTTTTATGTTTTTTAATTAAGCAACCGTAAGTTCATTGCAAACACTGTTTTATTTTGAGTCTCAGCAATTAAAATAATTATGTTTATCTTTCTGTACAGCGCTGGAGAACGGTTAAAAAAGCCGAAAGCTAGACAAAACCTACTTTGACGACATTTTGGGCCACATATTCCGTCCCAATCATCGTTGGTCGATAATTCACTGCGTGAAATTTCAAAATATAGCTCAATATTTCACTTCCAAGGCGAGAGAATACTGTTCCTTGTCCCATAATTAACCTATAAATCATTAACTCATGTCTTTCGACTGAAGTGTCATCGTAATCGATTCCTATGATTAATTTCTTATAATATCCTTTGTTGTTATATTGAAGTTTGATCTCTGGGATTTGGTGAGAGTGGGTCGTTGCAATATCCGATAGATCTATGAAGGTCATGTTTTGGGGGTAGAAATTCAAGCTTGTTTATTGTTTATCGGGTGTTTCCTCTACAGAACACTTACGGGGCCTGATAAAGAAACGGGTTAGACATCGTTTGACACATCCTGAGCATGAGGACAAAACTTGATACAGTTCAGAAACTTCGATCTTTTAAGGAGAAGTATATGCCCAAGTGAATCTTAAAAGAGATTCAGATTTTTCACCCATTGAAATCTGACGTTCCCGAGGAAATATCCTAGGCCCGATTCTTTTCACCATCTACATACCCAATCCGAACGCTCAACCCAACGACACCGCAATCTGATCATCACACTCGAGCCCTAACCTGGTTACCAAAAACTAATCGAACATCTGAATTTCATGATAGGTGCATTCGGTGGCTGATCAGGCTGAACGAGCAAAAACCAGATACGTTTTCGCCCAAACCTCATATTAACAACCAGATAATGGCACAATCGAGGAAGTCCACTTGGGTTTTTCTCAGATAGCACACATGGAACCCACAAACTAGGATAAAACGACAAGAACTTGGCAAAAGATATGGACCATTCATACACCTAATAGAACACCAAAGTCAACACTGTATACTAAACTAACGGCTTACAAACTTAATTAACCTATTTGGACTTATAGAGTCGAACTGTCGGGCTTTCAAATCTAACCTCCCACGAATTCAATTTAAACTTGATCGCCGAATCCTCATCGCTGTCTTCTGTCACCAATCAAACGGTCCATAAAGATCTTAGCATCCCAACCGTAAATTATCTTATCCATACACGCTTCACCAATTTCCACTCTAACCTGTCATTCTACCCTGAACCACTAACCCTAACTTATTTCCTGAACATCCCACCTACGCTATTTAAAACGACGATGCCTCTTGACCAATCTTAACTCATCAATTAGATGAAAGACCAGTCCCATCACTGGTTAGTTTTTACTCCCCGCTACCTCCGAGTTTGACAAATCTGTATATAACTATAGTATTTCTCAATGTATCCACATTTGTGAACATAACAGTAAATAAAATAAATAAAAAGATCATAAATAACAAAATACACCATAACAAAAGTTTTGTTTAAATTGCATTGCATCACAATACAGACATTAATCAACTAAACTACACTGTTTAGGGTATATTTAATTAAGAGTACTCAAATGGAAATAATCAAAAAAGTGCATTTAGCCTATCCCGAACGCTAATGATTGCCGGAAGTCGTCAAGTGCAGGGCGAGTTTTAATTGGGCTAAGTGGAAATAGAAATGCGGAGAGAAAGAGGTCGTGTCGAATGGGAGATGGAGAGAGACGGCAAGTACGGGTTTGAGTGCGATAGAAAGGAGAGGATGTTGGAAGCAATTCTCTCTAACTCAACATATCCTGTCACATTCTGCCCCGGAGTTAAACACCCGGAGGCCTACGCTTGAAGTCAATCAAGTTCTATAACGAATGCCGGAGAAATAGAGGAAAATGGCATTTTATTGCAATTACTGTTACAATCAGAATGCACAAAACCCACTTCACGCTCATATTGTCGGCCACTCACTATTTCATCAGTAATATTGATTGACTGTTATAAATCGCATTAAAAAAAAATAAACTGGAATAAGCGAAACGCCTAATAAATTAATTCTTAATAAATTCTCTCACAGCTATCAAAATATAAGCTACCACAGCTATTTAAAAAATCGTAGCAGTGAAGCAGCACAGTGAAGCCTCCGAAAAGAGACTACTATGTCAACGGGACGCCTATGTTTACAGGACAATTAGTAGAACAGGCAAGAATATTCATTTTCTACTTAAGACTTTCTACTTATGGAATGGCTGTTTAAGTCGATTGTACTAGTGAATTTAGGGGGGGGGGGTAAAAAAGTTAAAAGACCAAAACGTCTTCTGCTCCTCAACCTGAGTAGTTATTGCGCTCGTCTATTTTTTACAACTGACTGGCCAGCTTCAGGTTGTCAATCCACGTCCACATGCAAAATCTCCACCTAAAAAGATCTTCCCAAAAAAACAAGATGTGTTCTTAGTGCCTCCTCTTCCTGGCAGTATCTGCACACTGTTTCTTCTGCCTGTACGCCTAAACAGTGCATGTTCATCATTAGCTAGCAGTAGGGCTGACAGGACAACCAGAATCCTGGTTTGGTTCTGTCCTCCACCAATTCCCTTATTTAATTTTGCGGGTTCTATGATTCTCTTCCACCAGGTATTATACCACTAACATTTGAACTTCTTAACGACAAATTTTAAGATGAATCCTTTTTTTGGCAAGATGTTAGGAAAAAGTAGGGTTAGGGACCTTGAGCGAATGTTGGCTACGTTTGCGCCAATATGTCAACCTTTTCATTCCTTCTACGCCCCGACGACCCATGCCAGGGTCAGGTTGATATCGCTGACTTCCGCCAGCGCGTCAATACAGTTCTGATAATATGCACTCTTTGCCTTCATTTCGCATGGCTAGGACGTTAAGTCCTGCTTGACTGCCAGAGAAGATGGCCATCTTCCGGGAATGTATTCCTAACCTACATATTGCCCTGGAACATATGATTTGATAAGTGGCGTTCGAAAGATCTGACTCTTAGAAAATGCTCACCCCGATTAGTGCGCCGTGTGAGGTTGACGTAGGACAAAGCTCACGGCTTGTTCCGCGCGCAAAACAAACTCCTCCTAGTTGAGCAAGGCAATTCCTTGGCTCGTTATAGAGAGCATGTAGGAATGCCGCCCGACATGAGAACCCTGGTTGAAACGAATTGTTTGAGGAAATTGGGTAGTTTTATTTGATATAACACTGATAGTAGCTATTTTCATGATTGTGCAGTATGAGAGGGTCAACGAAGGAGAACTGAGAATTCCACCACGGTAATTGAATGAAAGGTATATTTATAGGAGTGTATTTAAGAAACAGTGTGAGTGTAAATGGGTTGGAGACTGTATGAATTAGGTGCTGAATTGATGTTGACAGCATCCGGAGCCCAACCTGGGTGGCTAGACGGAGAAGAGGTCTGCCCCCAAGACTGCTACACCTTTCTCACAATTCTCCAGGCCTGCCAGTTATTTATTGTGAATTACAAAACCTGGAGTGCTTTAAATATAAATGCGTATTTGAGCTTATATAAATTTAAAATCCAACCCATTTCTCTTTTTGTAGGGCCTTATGAAACGGACTAAACGAAAATTACAATCTGATTCCCTTGCAAAACGTACAGACATATCCGGTCAATTTTAATCGTCCTTAATACGAGAAAATCGGTCGATCCATGCAGTTCATCCTTATTAAAGATAATCGGGTAAAGCGAAGTTACAACCGAGAACGTTATTTCACCCGATAACTCTAAACATAGAAACTATTTTAGGACGTTTAGATAGCTTGGATTTTATGAAAGGAAAGGCTGTAAAAATCCCGGGCCAAGTGTCATGAATTGATAAGAGTGAGGATCAATTCGCCTTTCACGTACCGCCTAACCTTTAACGTCTCCGCTCTTTAAGAAAAACAACAATATTTTATTACTTTGAGTGCATAAATTCTTCTTCCGAAGGCATAAAAGTGAAAAAAGAAAATGCGATAAATAACCAGTTTTAAAATTTCAAATTTTCCGTTCTACATGGTAAAAATTCTTTTGATCAAGTTTTAGTGGATTTCTATGGCTGAAATATTTGAGTAGTAATGTTCTCAAAGGAAATATTTGATATGTCATTCGAACATGAGTGAAAATTGAAAATCCCACATGTGGACAATGAAAAATGAGGCTTTTGGTTGTTTTTTTACATAGAATTACAGACGATGTAATGCATTTCTACATAGATTATCTGCAGGTCGATCAACAAACATCAAATCTTCAAAGGGTTGATTATACCAGGTGGATCTGCGATTACTGATTGTAATGTATTAATTTACTAAGAGCAGTTTTTTTTTACTTAAGTAATAACGTCAATTCGAGCATCAGCTGATGATCCACGATTAACAGAGATTTTGGAATGTATTGAAACTAACCCCATCATTAAATTAGCCGGACAACGAAATTTAAAAAAATAGGCTTACAGTATCTCTATCTTCTATCAGTAGAAGAAAAAAAGATTCTCAATTAAATATTGCTGAATAAGTACTGAGAGATCACATCCGGGTCGTTCAATCAAGGAAGTAGTTTTCTTTTCCCTGATGATCCGTGTGGTGCCAGTTAGCCGGACGGACAAAGGGCCTGGCTCGAATCCAAGCCACTAGATTCGTTTGCCCCACATTCGAAGAAGGTGCAGCCTCCTCACCCGATTGACTCCTTCCTAAACCATAAGGGACTTGGCAACTGTCTTTCGAAGTTCATTACAGCCGGAGAAAAGAATCGGCGGGGATGCCGTACGTGGCGCGGAGGGCGATGAAAAGAGTCAACGGTGATAAACTGCCTAACATAATGTGTACTGAGGGATTAACTTTTCCCTTGGCAGATATTAAATCTTCTCCTAATAGGGTCACTGAAGGCAATTTAGGCTTAAAATCTCAAAACAATGATTCACTCCTTTTGCACCACATTAAATATAATGACCGCCCCACACCCCCTGTTTACACTGTATTCGTTTGCATACAATTCACTTATTAAAACATGATTGTTTTAAAATTACGGAAATCGCCCGGTCGGACTATTCTACAAAAGGACGCAATGCACGATTTCCAAGTCGGTAGGTAATCTATGCGTAATTAGAGACACGATTGACAGATTAAAGCACAGCAACTGATGTGCCCAGGGGGAGAGAATGAGGAAGATTTATAGCGAGTAATATCTCTCACAATTGTTTTAACTTAGATTTATGGGAGAATGGTTATATTCGGATCTTTATGTAAAATAAAACATAACCAGATAACCATAGGTCTTTCCTGAATTATTAGTTTGTCAGAAAAATAATGCAAGTTTTCATATTTTACATCAACTACCCCT
Source organism: Cimex hemipterus (assembly GCA_039619505.1). Taxonomy (NCBI): domain Eukaryota; kingdom Metazoa; phylum Arthropoda; class Insecta; order Hemiptera; family Cimicidae; genus Cimex; species Cimex hemipterus. The sequence continues at coordinate 17,630,910 of CM077112.1, forward strand.
CTACACCATCCCAAACCATACAATAAACTGTTCACGTTTCATCAAGTCACGATAGCTCAAGTGAGATAGTGCAAGAACCAGACAGTAATTTTTCATCTCAGATTGCAAATAATAAATAATAATCTACCAAAATAATGCCCAACACTACAAGCTTAGTGTGAATTCCATGTTTCTTGCTCAACAAGTACAAAATTGTTAACTACTAAAAACAAAAATGTAAAAAAATTAAAAATTTCTTAAAAATCTTGAAATGGTCAGAGCGTATAGAACTTTATCTTGAAAAGGAATAAGTCATCCTCGAAGAGGTCGTTATCTAGCTTCATTTGTACCTGATGTCACTCTCTTCAAGCAAGGGATACTATCTAATCGGGGAGAAACGACCTGTCTCTATTTTTCGTGTAGCATCCAAAAAAAAAAAAAAAAAAAAAATACAATTAAAAAGGAAAATGGAACTGATAAACTAACAACTTTTGCTGTTGCAGCGGGATGTCATGGCCAATATGGATGTTTAAGCAAAGCTATATTTAACCAATTGGTGAGTCACCAAATGGTCCATATTGAATTACTATCGCACTGATTAATTTTCCTAATTCGTAAACAAGGTCTCGGTTGAAATGGAAAAGCTAGTGTTACGAGCGGGATTCGAACCCACGACCTTCCGTTCGAAACCACAGGATCTATCATGACTTCCATCCACTTGGACACTAATTCCCCATCTCAACAAACAACCTTTCCAATTTTCCTGTTTTTGCCGTTTTTTCAAGTGTCGTGTAATCAGGATTCGATTCTGAACTAAAGGGGCCACGGGGAGCTGTTAGTAAAGTGATTACTTCTTTATATACTACTTTAATTAATTTATCTTTTGTGATCTAGTTCATTATATTGATTATTTCAATTAATTATTCTTTTTAAGTAAGGTCTTGGTCGAGATGAAAAAGTTGAAGACACGAGTGGAATTCGAACCAACGACCGGCGGTTCAATACCCTGCTATAACCACTTCGGCTATCGTGACTTCGATCCACTCATCACAACCAATAACCTTTCAAATTTTATCCCTTTTTGCCATTTCTTCAACTTTTTCCGAATGAACCGAAGGCACGATCAATCAAATGGTTAGAGAAGGGCGTATTGAGACGAGGGTTAGGGGTTCGAATCTCACTCGCGACACTACTTTCTCATCTCAACCAATCTCTTACATAAAAAGAATAATTAATTGAAATAATTAATATGGTCAATTAGACCACTACACATAAATGGATTAAAATATTACAAAATTTGGAGCGGAGCTGTCGTTAAAATCGGTATTGGTTTGTAAATGATTGACGGGCTAAATTATTGAAGAAGGTAGGGGATGGATATATGTAACTTTGAGGCCATGATAACTCTGTTCAAGAGTTAACGATGCCACCCTCAACCCTAAGTCCAATATCCTATCAACAACAGAAACAGAAAGAATGTCCTAACGGGGGCTGTAATATCCTGTTTCATTGCTCATCGGTATTCCAGAAGCGTGTGGCATTAGGGGTTGGTGTCTCCATCGTTTATATAGAAAGCGTGAAGGCGGTTGGCGGGCACGGAGGAGACTCAATTATTTCCGAAAAGAGTCAGGCAGACAGACAGACACGAGGCCATAACTCCGTCCCTAGAAGGCTGTTGATTGGATTAGCTGCAATTTGTAAAGAAGAGCTCCAGTTTCTAATAAAGGAAAAGGCCGTTCTCCCTAGCTGGCTCACCCTTTCCGCCGTCAGCTTTTTCTCATTCCCCTCTCAACCCTCTCTGACTTACCCCACTCTAAGAACAGGCGGTATTTCCATCTGTCTTAATTTTCTAAAATTTGCTTTGTAGTGCGGAAAACACAGATTACGACAATCAAAAAATATATTTAAGGGGTTGAAGGTTTTTAGAATTTTCGGCCTGTCCCCCGCGATTTTTTAACAGTCATCATTAGCCCATTACTTTTCATCCGATAATCACTCTTCAAAAATGACAACTTAAATGTGTTTACCATCACGAACAACACAAATCAGGTTATCCTTATAAAAATATGATCGTACAAATGATTTAGATTGTAAAACGATCAGGAATAAGGCAATTGGAAAGAAAACAGTTATTTCGTCGAGTTTCACAGAATAAACATACTCAATTAAAAAGAGCCACTAAACCAAATATATCTGAACCTACTGCACAAATATTTCTAATTGTTAATATATATTCATGACCTTTTAATTCATGTTTCAATTTGTAATCCGTGAAACCTCACTGGAGGAACTTTAACAACTGAGACCCATGCTGTCATACGCTTGTCAAGAATGGAGTTATAACAACGTACACATCAACAAGCAGTGCATTTAAAAAAGTAAAAATATTTATTTAATTTATAATTTCATCTAACTATTTGCATGGCATTTTAAACATTCCATGCATCAAGGATGAAATTGAGTAGCTCCTTTATTCACGTAGCGCTGAGATTACAAACAAGACACTAAAAAATTAAGGAAATATTAGTTATTCAAACACTTATTTACTAAATTATTTATTTAATAATGAAGAAGGAAGTTTACGGGCCGACAAACAGTTGAGGACATCGTCAGCGCTCTACGCGTTTTCATTCTCTTTTTCTTCTTCCGAGCGTATTTTGTTTTAAACTGAGGCCATTTGATCGACTCGATTTGGTTACTGACTCTGATTTCAAATTTATACTACCTAGAATACTAGTCTCTAGTTTGTACCTCAGGTGGTCAAATAGAGAATAGAAACAAAAATATACAGTACTATATATACATTACCACAACATAGATGTCTGGTCACATTCACTCAATTCCTAGGGGCGGTGTTATAAGTAGCCCCTTTTTTTCACGCTAATAAATTACTTTTACTCCGCAAACGTCACACACTCACCCAAGAAAACTCGATATTCCTCGGCGTAGAGTTATAAGCAACACGTTTCTTTCACGCTAATAAGTTACTTTTATTCTTCAGAAGTCACACACTCACCCAAGAGAACTCGATATTCTTCGAGGCGGGGTTATAACCAACCCCTTCCTTTCACGCTAATAAGTTACTTTTATTCTTCAGAAGTCACACACTCCCCCAAGAGAACTCGATATTCTTCGAGGCGGGGTTATAACCAACCCCTTCTTTTCACGCTAATAAGTTACTTTTATTCTTCAGAAGTCACACACTCACCCAAGAGTACTCGATATTCCTCGGGTGGGGATAATTTAAGAATTTATTAAATTATTTATGTATTATTAAATTGTTTGTGTATTTATTTAATTATTTGTGTATTATTAAATTGCATATGTAGTTATTAAATTAATTATGTATTTATCTATTCGGTGAAGTAAATGGGTATTTAGATTGATTAGTAATTGTAATAACAGAGTAACGAACAACGGCAATGTGCCGTGCCCTAAGCCTGTTGTGTAAAATTTTTGTTTTTACCCTTTTGCAAGTGTTTTGTTAAAATAATATTTTATGTAGAATAATCCAATGCTACTAGGAAGTATAATGGCCCTAGCTATTTTCCCTCAATTTTACTTTTTACACGAACGTCAATACATTACGTATTAAATAAAATTTAACTAACACTGAAGGAACTAAGTATTCTTTTCTCCCAATTGGTCTTATCCCTGATCGATTTTTAATATTAAAAAAACACAGTGAAAGCTGATATGTATTCCGCGGCAGGCCTCGACCGTGGAAGCTTCGACCTAAAGATTTATGTTTACAACCATAAGTTGAGCTGCGGTGAAGAAAGTGAATTGAATGAACGCATTTAGTTCCCAGTGAAAAAAAGTTCCTTCCTCCAGCCTACTTCCATCATATACCCCCCCCCAAACTGCAGCCAAGGTGCGGTACCTGGGACATGCATATTGACAAACGTCTGACGTGGAATCTTCACACACGACCGAAACGTCATAGACCACTTTCACGTCTTCTTCGATCATAAATTTAATTTATTTTAAGACTGGCTCAGTCCTAACATCGCCGAACAGTATATCAATTAGGATTGAGTTGGTCTTCAAAGAAAAAAATGTCTGTGAAATGATTATGTCATTTTGTAGACATGATTAATATTATTTTGGGCTGAAGATGACCTTCAAATAGAGATGCTTGGCAGTAAAAACTGAACTTGTTTTTTCATCAAGAACATGCTATGACCACTTAACTGTTGAAGTAGTTACTTGACGTAACGTCATGGAGCTCTTTCACGTCTTCTTCACTCATAAATATGTTTACATATTGACGTAATTAAATTTTCCACAGACGATTTTAAATTTCTTTGAAGTCGACTCAGTCCTAACATTGCCGAAGGGTGTTAGGACTGAGTCGGTCTTCAAAAGAAAAAAAACTCTGTGAAGCAATTATGTCAGTTTGTAGTCATGTTTAAGATTGTTTTGTTATGACGATGACCTTTAAATAGATCGAAGGCGTGGCAGTATAAACTGAATTTGCTTTTTCATCAAGAACATGCTATGACCACTTAACTGTTAAGTAGTTATAAGTACTTAAAATAAAATAAAAAATTAATTAAAATGCTTTATCAATTAATAGTAAGAAAAGTTATTTCAAACTGATATTTTTTAAGTTATATATATATATTATTTATTTAAATATGGATATTTATTTTTTAGTTAAAAGGAAAAACGATTAATTCCAGTATTCATGGTTATTGGGATAGTGCGTGTAACTGAATTTACTTTTATGGGATTCAGCGAGGGAAAGAAATATTTGTCGTCACATTTCAAGATGTGCCGCGCGTTTTTTGGTCCAATTTAAAAAATGATTTTGACGTCATCTTAATTTCTTAATTTACAGCGATCTTCGTCTTTTCTAACGGACACGTCCTTCTTTTATAACCTTCCGACACTACCGATCGATCATGTTCGACGTTCATCATTAATCTCTACGCCGGGAGACTCGTGTGTCTAGTGGGGGGGGGGGAGCACAGCTAGATGAACTTATTTCTTGTGTTAAAGGAAAGTTGTTGTAGGGTTGGATAAAAATTTAACACGACAACTACCTCAACGGCAACAGTAATTGACACATAAATTTTTAATATATTTCAAGTAAATATTTATTTACCCAATTATTTATTCATATTTGTTTAGTTAATACGGTTCGTCATTTCCTTCAATAATAAATACTTGCGTACAACAGATCCAATTACTCCACTAATCAAATTACTATTTATACGGCTCCGCCAATATATTCGGCTTAAGCGTTAATAACAAAAACAAATTAGAAACAAGGAGCCACCCTCGTTTTATCTCATTTGGCCAAACCATTGTGACCTTAACAATTTTATTAAAACTGCCAAATTCTTTAATTGAGAAAGAATTAATATAGGTCAACAGAGGGAAAATTGGCCATAAAACCTACAAAAACATTAGTTACACTTTATTTAAAGTTGAATTATATTAATTACTTTAACATATTAAACTATGTTAATAAATTGCATGGGCTGGCTTGTTGGGAAGCCACAGGATAATTAGCTCATAAATAATACGTTAAATAACTGATTAGCAAAGGTAATTAAAAAATTCTGAGCCTCCTCGTCCACAACACATGATAGGCGGATGTAAAAAATATCGGGGAAAAACATCTTACAGTGGAGAAACGTTACCAATTCGGTTAAAAAAGTTACTATGAAATCCTGCGAGTTAGCTTAGATTGGTGGCAAATAAATCACTGTTGACAAAACACAGGTAGAAACAGAGCAGGAACAACAATGCACCCGCCCGAAACACACGGGATTTTCCGCTAACCTCAAACAAGATTACTTTCGGCATTGTTCTCAAGCAACTTTGTGCAAGAACTTGTTCGTGAAACATTTTCTATTTTCTATGGCAAATATAACAATCGATACAATACGCGATGGTAGGGTGGAGTTAAAAGATTCCAAGATGGAGAATTCAGGATGGCGCCAAATAAATCAGTGTTGCCAATACACGGGTTAAAAGAGAGCCTACTCAAGGGATTTCCTGCTATCCTTAAATAAAATTGACAATGTCGGTATTGCTCTGAAACAAATGGGGTTAGAAAGGTTTAAATGGAAACTGGAAATTAAAACCGTTGTGTTTGGCTAACGCAACAATTTATACAGGATGTAATAGTGGGGTGAAGAACCGATGCCAAGATGGAGATTTTAGTTTAGCGCCGGATAACTCAGTGTTGCCAACGCACGGGATAAAATATTGTATCCGGTCTAAACCATTGAGATTAGCTAAGCTTTAGCAAATTTGTTGAATTTGATGGTGCCCTGAGGCAACGTTGGGCAAGAAAGGGGTTAATCCCAACCGAAAATTGAATTGGAAGGAAGAACGCTCTTTGTAGAAAGAAAACATAGTAGAAGCATTTAAGAATGCTAAGAAGTAAAAAGTACAAAAAGTCATCTAAGGTATACAACTAAAACGGAATCCCTAAGATTGTTAATGATGAAAAATTATTGTTCTACAAATTTAGCATTTAGTTTTTATTGTCATCTAAAGAGTAGGCATTGAAATTCTGCTTGAACATTAGATAAACATCTAGGTTTTAGACTAACAGAAAAAAAATTGACCGTGATGATTGTACTTTTTCAGTTGATTATTTACACATTGAACGTAAAAAAAAGGATTTAATATGTATCCGGGCTATCAGTAAAAAGGAATACTGTATAAATTACATAAGATCGGGCCGTTAATTTTTGACCATTCATACAAATAGTGACAATATTCCCGCATGATCGAAACCAGACTATTGATACCCGTAGCCGAAAAAGGAGCTTCAATTAACCCACCCGTCAAGGGGAAGCGTACAAAAGGAAGCGGGGTCGGTTTTCGAATGGTGAGAGGGTGGAAAAAAAGCAGCCCGAGTCACCAGTCTGCTTGCAGGACGGTCGCTACTTCCGTAGAGCCTACTTGAAGTTAATTACCCGCCAAGAGGCCTGTTGCTTCAACTACACTCACTTAACTCCCTTTCTTTTCTACAGGGCGTTCTTCAATTTTCTTTCATAACCAAAATGACACGTACGAGCAGTTATGAAAAAGACACACCGCCTAAGTGAGCCGTAAAATAAATCAACCAAAATTCTCACACCTGCTTTTTGGAGAAATTGCTATTGTGTAAGCAGTGTTAATATATATTAACCATGTAAATTGTTAATAAAGGTTTCAAAGGGGATATATTCCTGGAAAGGTCGAAGAGGAAAAGAGCATTTCTTTCAATTAAACGGCAATTAATTTTTTTTATTACTTCGTGTATTTATATGTTCAATTGTATTATAAGCAACCAGTTGATTTCATTTAATTGTGACGTGTGATAATAATTCGCATTATAGAGAAAACTACACAGAAGCAGGTACACTGGTTTAATCATTTAATACATCTCTTATATATATTCTTTTCAGCCCAGGTAATTGTGGGTCATGGAGTGTATTAACGTAATGTTCTAATTTACTAGGAAAAGTTTGTAATAGGCTTTGATGAATGAAAAAAACCGCTGGTATGTGAAGATTTCCTTGCAGTGCGTTGTTGTTTGCCATAAGAAGGAAACAATCGTTGTCGCACTATTGACGGATTTGATTGTCATGTCGATGTCATTTATACCGACCAAAATAAGGAATTTGATAAGGTAAATGGTGACCTTTTTTGTTGGTAAGGTTGAAGCTACTGGAATTCATGACAGCCGGTTGAAATGGCTGACAGATCACTTAATAAATAGCGATAGTGGACAATGTAGAATCTTTGTTCACAGGCGTATAATTCTGAGGTCTGTAGGTTCGCTGCAGCAAGATGTAACTAATAGAAAATTACGTCATTTACAACCATGGGAAATTAAGTGTTCTTAATAATAAATATAAAATCTGTCATACTGAGCTTGAAGTTTTAAATAAAATTAGGCGTTATTTTTGTCTCATCTCTGGTCACACTATCATCGAAAATATATTCAGAAGTGAATATGTTTCAAGATTTAATAAATATAAGATCGATTTAGTTATATTAGAGCTGTTACGCACGGAGGGGTGCATTTTTGTCACAAACTTTTTTTAATTCTAATACCTAGTAGAGAAAAACAAATGGGTACGAATTTCCTCGAACAACATTTATGTACCAAAGTTGACGCCTTGAGGTAGACCCTGTGTTTAAGGGATGGCAGCTGTACGAGGGTTAAGAAAAAGAAAGGTTGAGGGGAAAGTTAATGATTGGAGAACTAGTAACCATTATTAAACGTGCTAAGAAAAAATATTAACGATCATTCACTACTTTCGTGGTCCGCTTGACCAATTGATACATGACAATTAATTAAAGTTTTTAGTTGAGATGAAAAACTTTAATTCATTGCCATTATGATAATTATTTAGTCTTTTTATGTATTATGTTACTTTCTATTATGCATTATCTGTTACGATGCAAAACGACCTGCTGGGTAGATTAGAATAATAATTAACGTCATAAACAACGTAATTTTTGAGAAAAACGCAAAAAACTGAAAAATCTGAAATATTTTTACAGTCTTTTTCGATATAAACCGACCCCCTGGGTCGATTGGAATAAGAATTAAGCTCGTGGGTCATGTATTTTTCGAGAAAAAACCTTTGTAAAAAACCGGCGGAAAATCGAAAAAAAACTTTCATTGTCTTTTTCGATTTAAAAGACCTGCTGGGTGATCGTCGATTACAATAATAATTAAGGTCATAAACAACGTAATTGTTGAAAAAAACGCAAAAAAACTGAAAAATTGTAACATTTTTATAGCCTTTTTCGATGTAAACCGACCTCCTGGGTCGAGAGGAATAAACGAATTTAGCTCATAAACCACCTAATTTTCTAGACAAACAACAAAAATAAGGAAAAATAAAAACATTTTTATTGTCTTTTTCAAAATAAAACGACCTCCTGAGGAGATTGGAATACGAATTAAGCTCGTATGCTATGTATTTTTCTAGAAAAAAAAACTAGGGGGGGGATCGAAAAGACGTTTATGTATCTTTTTTGATGTAAAACGACGTCCTTTGGGTCGACTGGAATAAGAAGTAAGCTCATATACCACTTAGTTTTCTAGAAAAACGAAAAAAAAAACATTTTTATTGGCTTTTTTTCAACATAAAACGACCTCCTGGGGAGATTGGAAAAAGAATTCTCCAATACCACGTATTTTTCTATGTAAAACGACATCTTTTGGGTCCACTGGAATAAGAATTAAGCTCTTAAACCACGTAGTTTTCTAGAAAAATAAAAAAAATTAATCAATTTTATTATTTTTTTTACGTAAAACGACCTCCTGGGGAGATTGGAGTAAGAATTAAGCTCATAAACCTCGTAGTTTTCTAGAAAAACCCACACACGAAAATAAAACATTTTTATTGTCGTTTTCGATATAAAATGACCTCCTGGGTCGATTGGAATAAGAATTAAGCTCGTACGCCATGTATTTTTCGAGAAAAAAAAACGAGGGGGAATTTTAAAAAATAATCACATAACCCTAAAAAAAAATTTAAAAAACGACGGATTTTGGGTCAAATGGATTAATAATTAAGCTCATAAACGACGTAGTTTTCTATAAAAACACAACAACAACAACAAAAACAAACATTTTTATTGCCTTTTTTCGATATAAAACGACCTCCTGAGACCATTGGAATAAGAATTAAGCTCGTATCCCATGTATTTTACGACAAAAAAAAAATTGAAAAACCTTTTATTGTCTTTTTCGAATTAAAACGACCTGCTGGATCGATCGCATATTAAAATAACAATTAAGGTCATAAACCACGTAGTTTTTGAGAAAAACGAAAAAAATCTACATTTTTCTTAGTAATTTTCGATGTAAAACGAACGTCACTTTCGTTTGGAATTAAGCTCCCAAACCACGTATTTTTTTCGAGAATAAACCTAAATAAACACTCCTACATTCGAATAGATTCAGGTAGGTACGTATATATCCCAAGGATGTCGATGTACGTTCATCGTCGAGTCAGAAGGTAATAAAGCATTTTAAGTCCGCTGTTAATCGAGCGAGCAGATTCCAAGTAAGCCCTCTATCAAACGTGTAAGTCCTACATAGTTAACCATGTCGGATTGAGGAAAATGAATTCCATCCCTAACAATGAATCGGAAATCATTTGAAGGTTTATTTCCTTATAAGAATTATTTCTATGTTTTTATTCATATTTATAAATTATGTAAATCCTTAATACGACATGCAACTAAATTTTTAAATGTCTAAAAACGTTTTGGGATGTCACAATTTTGAGGTATCGTGTTTTCCTCTCTCCACCTGTTATTTATACACAATAATTATTCTTAATAGCTTATTGACCGTTGTCCTATAATTTTATTTTATTGAACAAAAACATTTCTGTAAAAAAATTTCAAAATTTTAACTTTGCAATATCCCGGTATGCAAAGAGAGACGAAATTCGTTGTGCAGTGGGCAGAGGGCACACTCCGAATTTAAAATTATATTTTCAACGAGGTCCCGTCCGTTCAAGACAAAATTTTAAACGAACACTCACCCTAAACGGGCGGAATTGTTCCGGCCCCGATTTTGATGTGCTCCAACCTGTCATGGGCAACTGGACGCACATCAAAAGCCTTTTCAAGGGGTGAAGCCCATGGAGGGAGTGGGGCGCAACGGTTAAGAAGGAAAAACTCCAGAAAATAATTGGCAAGATATAAAAACAAAGATACGAAATCGAACAGTTCCTTCTACTGCCTTTCAATTTTTTTTTTCTATAAAAATATACATGCTTTCTTGAAAGAAGGCGAGAGGAAGATAAATTAACCTGAGAATGGTGGCATTTAAAAAGTAAAAGATAAATCAAACTGAAAGAAACACGAATTTACGTACCATCGTAGCCAAAAGTCCATTACCCTCCAGACCACAAGAGGAAATTTCATAATTTCATAATTCTTCAAACCGCATCGGTTCAACACTAAATACTAGGTAGGTCTACACGAGTAACCTTAGTGAACTGAAGTGAAGTTAATAACGGCAGTGGAATAGTCAAAATGAAAAAATAATATTGTTTATCTTCATTAAAATTCATAAAAGCTTCCCTCCATAAAAAATGTATATTTAAACCTCAAGATTTTATCGAAATAAGATACTCGAGATTCCAAGCTCATCGCTAAATGGTAAATAAAGTGATTTTTTATATTTTTTTTATTCAAGTGTCATTGTAATAATGAAAATGACGAACGTACAAAGATAATAAAAATAAAGGAGATAAATAATAATTACATTTCCTAGTACATAAAAGCTTTTACAAATGGGTGAAAACTGATCTAATTCCATCAACTCTCCTGTGACTACCAAACTTTGTTACACTGATCATAATAATTAAATAAAATCTATAGCATATGCAGAAAACATTATGTTAATTAACAAAGCGCAGAATCAACGACCTCGTATTTTATTTGGTCCCTTTTTTTTGGAACGGTCTAGGTAAAAAATATACAATCCAAAAATTAAGAATTAAGCAAAAGCATGTTTTTCCCATGTATTGGCGACACTGATTTTTCTGGCGCCAATCTAAAATCTCCAACCAATACGTCTTGTATCGATTGTTATATTTTTTACATTATACATATCCCTGTTTTTAATTTCACCCTTTCTTATCCAAAGCTGGTTCAGGGCCATGCCAACTTAGCAATTTTCTATAAGGTTAGCAGAAATCCCTTTTATAGTTCCTGCTCTATGGCAACACTGATTCCATTGGCGCCAATGTAACCTCTCCATCTTGGAATCTTTAATCTCCAGCATGGCTCTTCGCCCCACTACCGCATCTTGAATCGATCGTTATATTTGCAAATCCATTTCGTGTCGAAACAATTCCGACTTAGTAATTTTGTTTAAGGTTAGCAGAAAACCACGTGAGTTAGAGGGAGCGCTGTTTTGTTCCCGCTCGGTTTCTGACGTATGTTGGCCATACTGATATATTTGGCGCCAATCAAAGCTCACGGGAGTTCCCTCTAACCTTTTAACAAGTTTAATTCATCTTGTTCCAAGGGAAAGACATCTTTAGGTCATAAAGGTAAACATACTTAACTCTCGAACTATGCATTGTAATAATGCTGAAACTTTCAACGGTAGGGGCAAACCTGAATTTTACTTTTTCGTATTGGCTTCGTTTCGATTTTGTCAATCAATCTTTTTTTTAATGTCATTTTGATCGTGCAAAAGGCCCAAAGCTCTTGGAGAAATGTCAATTTAGTTAAAAAGGTTATCAAGTCGGTTGAAAAACTTCCAAATTTGAAGGCAAACGCTATGGATGCCTTATGAATAGACAGAAATGGTCCCTTTTATCTACTACCCAGTAGAGATATCCCAAGATATCCTTTCAACTATATGTAAAATATTAACGAAATATAGGCGAACCCTATGTTTAATCTCTAGGGGCAGAAAGTTTCACACGGGACGACTACGGGAAGAGCATATGTTGCATATAGAATGGGAGAAAAAAGGACAAGTTTCTGCCCGTGAAATACATATACTTTTTATCCTCTGATTCACTTTCTTTTTCTTTCTGTACTTCTTTTTCGGTTCACTTTCGTTTTTACAAAGTTAATGATTCCATTTAAATTCAGTATCGTCCCTCGTACATCTGAGGTGGCCAAGTTTTATCAATCTACTGGAAGAGGGAGTCGAGCGAAAAAATTGCCAGGGGAAGCCGTCGTGGCCTGGCCTTATCCGACACGCTCAAGATGATCAATTCGGTCGACATCACACGGGCTTATTGCGACAAGCAATAAAAAGTGACAACTATTTCATTTGAAATACTAAGACATCTTGATCTATTTGGAATAAAGATTCAATCCTACATAATAAGCATAGAACTTTGCATTCATTGAGAACACATGATTCTTTGATCTTGTACCTAAACAATTACGTTTTCAAAGATTAAAATTACACAATTTGTGAATTATTCATGGACCTTTTATTCATGAAAATACATTAGAGCGTGACACTCTCAGTATTTCTGGCATAGTGATTCTAATTTTATTACTGGAGTTATTCTCGGATTTTTTTCTGGAAAATTCAATTACAAAAATAACCAATGAATGGCTTAATGTATAATTTAATAATAAATCAAAACAATAGAAAAAATATTGGTTTACAATCGATCTATTCAATAAAAATTTTAAAACTAGTGGACCTTTAGTTTTAAGCTGTCGTCTAATATAAGTATTATCGATACGCGGTGACGTACGATACTGGTATCGAAAGAAATATTCTATACTACCCAGGTATTGACAGAAATGATTCGATACTAACGAGTACTTTCTCATATGACTAATTTTTCGTTTATTCATAAATGATCAACTTACTATTATGGACTTAGGGTAAAATACCCTCATCTGTTAATATAATCATACAATTTTATCGTTATCTAGTTTTGAGAAAATGGATCTGGTTTAAAAAGATAAGACGCGTTCTCACTGTATTCCCCAGAGTTTAGAAGATGCCGACGATTTAGTTTTCCTCGGGCCTTACTTTTGCTAGGAGACACGATTGGGTATCTGCCTACGAGAAGGAAGGCGAACACATTTTTTGGGACTTGAAGACGGTACAGAATTATGAGTTACTAAAATAATCAGCAGTGTTGCCAACCACCAATTAAAAAATTTTGATTAACTTTGTTGACACATGCCGCAAGTAGGCGCTCTTGACAGTTTAATGAAAGGTAAGTTTCGAACGGAGCATAACAATTCAATATTACTTGAACCCTAAACGAAAATATTTTGTATTATATTTTCCGATTCTACAAAAAAAAGTACCGTACGGATTGGTATCGAACGTCACTGGACCAAGGTGGACCACGGAAAATCAGACTTGTTCGCGTATGATGGGTTGAACGTTCGTTGTTTGCTCTATACAGATGGCATTGTATTATTAGCAACGGTGCCCAGTACACTGTATAAAACTATAAATAAGCTTTACGAGTATTGTCAGTTATGGAATTTGTTAACTTAAACAAGTCAAAAATAATGGTCTTCCGCAGAAATGGATACGCTTGGGAGAAAAGTTTTGGAACTATACTGGATAAAATATTGAGACTGAGATTATAAATATCTGGGTATATATATCTCACACCGCAGCTTGCTATGCAAAGACATCTTAAATCAAAATTAAATGTAGCCAAATTTAGTATAAATATTACTTGGAAGTATCTCTTGTCGAATAGTGATGTCCTATTTAAGCAAAATATAATGTTTTAATTAATTTAACTCTGTTTCCAAGGCGGCAATGTTATACGGTGCTCAGATTTGGGGTTATAAATGATTTGACAGTATGGAGAAATTCAATAAATATTTTGAAAAAAAAAGTTGTTTTCCTTAAGAAACGATACACCGGATTGTTATGTCTTATATTTAGAGATAGAGATTGACCCACATACAAAATATTTTACCATTGCCTTCTGATAGACTTCCTCGAATTTTGGCCTTGAAAATACTAGACAATAAAATATTTTGGGCAAAAGAATTTGACAATTTGTGTATACAACACGGTTTAACCCCCTTGAGTTACTCCGACGTAAATAAAAACAGTGTGGAAAGTTTGGTAAATGTTTTGTGAACTGATTTTAAAAATAAACTACAATTAAGAGAACAACGGTCTGTCTTCCATGGCTTAAACAAAGAATTGAATCTGGAATTAAGAGAAAATCACCATTTTTTAAATAAAAATTATAACTTGAAAGTGATTAGCAAGAGGTCAGTTGCTGCCTCTTAATTACTAAGTCCACAGAAATGAGGAAGCTTTGTGCTTTGTGTAAGTTAGGTGTGTATAAGGATGGCGTCCATTTTTTGGCGGTGTGCCCTATATTGAAGGAATTCAATCTAAGGTGGTTTGGCAAATTGTTTTTAGAAAAACGTGAAGTAATTTCATTTTTGAACGGGCAGAACTGGCACAGTCTTTAGAATTATGTTTTCTACTCACTAAAATACAGAGCGTTCCTAGTCTATAATTTCAATTATTAATAAAGTATTGTGTAAATTATGGCTATTTATATTATTGTAGTATTGTTAGTATTGGTATTCGTATTATTAATATTGTTTTGTTTTTCTTTTGGCAACTCGACAGATAGCCTGTGGGCTATTGTCTAGGATGTTTTATGTACTGAATATTTTCTGTATGTTCGCCAAGGTTGCTCGAATTGAAAGGTGCAACTCCCTGGCTCTGTATAGAAAGGGAGCACGAATGACACCTATTATGAGAATTGTGCGTAATCACGGCAAGCATCTGATGGTTGTATGCCCCTAAAACGTGTTGGGGTGAATTTATTTATTAGCGTGAATGTGTAGTTTGAGTAGGACGATGATGAATATTGAGTACCCCATCAACTCTCAAATAGGTGTATTGTGTGAATGAGGAATATCGAGTACTCCACCTAGATTGGTATGTAAATAGAAAAGAACGCATTTTTGAATGAATAAGAGTGTGAATGGGTTTGGATTTAGGAAATGATTGGGTTGGGGGCTGAATTCTGTTCACACGGTTACTGGACAGACAATACCAAGATCTGACCTCGAACTGTCAAAATCTGGGTTGGGTGATTTTTCAGGCCTGCTGGTAGTTTATCATAAAATACAAAATATTGCCTGTAGACGATAATGAGATATAATGACAAGCTCAACTTTGCACATATGTGTATATATGGATACATTTGCGGATCTAATCCTAAATAAATCGAAACCCAAATCCTTTTCTTTTGGACTTTTGGAACACATTGTCGGCCTTAAAAAATTTATTTTAATTTTTGTATTTACAGAAACGGACAGACATTCTTACAAATGATGAAGTTTAATATATTTTATTAAATCTTAAGATTTGTGACCGCTGTAATTCACGGCTGTTTTTGGTTTTAAGGCCTGCCTGTAAACAAGTAGCTCAACCGTGGATGAACCGTTGACGGCAGACTCTGCGCAACTTTCCTGCTCGGACCCTATTTGGAAACTGAAAGTGCCCGAACCCTCACCACAACCGACCTCTCCGGAATCTGAAAGCTAGTAACAAATGTCTCAGCTGGAAAAATGTGAACATTTTCTAACAATGTACTAAGTTGAGACTGCCTGTTCTCGCTGGGTTTCTCTTATCAGACGAATTTCGACACCTCCTCCGTATATTTGGCAATTTACCCTACACTGTCATAAAAAACATCGACCACGTTCACTAAAAATGTCCAACTTTGGAAATGCGTATTTTCCCAGCTATTAAAAATCACAAAATTGCGCAAGGTTTCATTTTTTGAGAAAGTTTTACTCTATACGACATGTTTTTTTAAATGTTTTTCTTGCTTCGGTCTTCACCAGTAAATTCTAAAATTCTGGGT
The DNA here is from genome assembly GCA_039619505.1 of Cimex hemipterus. Lineage (NCBI taxonomy): Eukaryota > Metazoa > Arthropoda > Insecta > Hemiptera > Cimicidae > Cimex > Cimex hemipterus. The sequence continues at coordinate 17,647,232 of CM077112.1, forward strand.
CATGTCCATTTTTGCACTCTTTACGAAAACATCAAATTGAGCTGTGGAGCCAGAAAAATCATCATGCAGCGACGCCCATTAGCAATCGATAGAAAATTTTAATAAGGCCAACTTCCACATGCGCCATTTCTAAACTGTTTTCGAATTATTTGCGAAATTTGGCCAAAAACGTTATTTTTTACGTGCTCGTGAAAAAAACCGATGTGGCTCTCTTTCCTAAACCAAACGCCCATCCAACAACTGTGACATGGTCAGGAAATGTTGAAGGTTTGAACAGGTTATTGTTAGCAGCAGCATCCGCATCCCAAAAGTTTATAGTAAGAAAAAGTCCTTGGAACAGAGGTTACAGAGGAGAAAAGTTTGGAAAACATGGTTCCAAATTTAAGGCTGCATGAAAATCGGGAAAGAGAATGATCGATTTTATCTATGAGCACATAAAAAAGAACGATCTTCTCCCAAAAATCGGGAATAACTTGAAAAAGTTTGAGAAATCGGGCAAAGTAGAAGGGGATCAATTGAAAACATATCAAAATTTACTATTGGTTAATACAGAGCGCCGCTCCGGGATTATTTCCTGGTTCCACACCTCAACTTGAAATTGTCGTAAAAAGTGCAAAAATTGACATGTTCCAGAATTTTTGAATTTCATGATGAATTGACAAAAGCCGTCTCATTTAGTGTAAAATTAAAAAATAAATTCGATCTAGCGTAATCTTGACTTAAAAGGCTGAGAAAATATGCATTTCCAAAGTTAGGTAGTGTGGTGCAAATAACCAGATAGTCGGTTTTTTAGTTTGATGGACAGGGTATATTTGAATAAAAGTAACGGAGTAGTATACTCTAATTTCTTTGCATATCTACGTATTTTTACATGATTCTTTGAAAAAAAGTTAAAATCTGACTCCATTTACAAATTGCAGACATAACGAGATGATTGAGGACATTGCATGATATAAGCTCACGTTTATTTTAAATTATTTTCAAGTATTTAACGCTAAAATGTACAGGGATAACTGAAATTTAAATTTTTTGTGCCCTGGAACACACAGCAGATATTAAATCAGCCTGTGAATTCATGTCAGCTATATTGCGAACTTGGGTCGGGACGTTGGCGGGGCTGGGTAGAAGGAACCCTATTGAATTATTCAATCGGTTTCGTCTGGGCGAAGAGAACAAGGTATGCCCCCGGTTCCTTCTTTCAAATATTCATTCCGCGCCCCTTGGCGCTCACTTCATCTGCTACCTGAAACGTCACACTCCTCAATACTGCCATCGAAAAGCCAGAGAAATACATTTCGGGATTTCATGTCCCACGGCTCGCCCGCTTATCATATTTATATTCGCACATTTTTCTCGTGAGGCGCAGATTCCCTTTATAGGACAGAACCGAAAGAAAAAAAAATGGCATTTAGGAAGTCGTTATGGATTATCGTAACCTGCACATTATGAAAATTGAATAACTATAATGTACAGAAGTTCCAAAACTTTCTCAAAAATCAGGATATATACACAGGGGAAGAGAGCATTCTCAGACCAATTGCTCTCCAGTTTCAGATATGTAAGATGAAAAGGAGAGAAAGGACGAATGGCGTGTGTTAGGAAGCGATTAATAAAGCGTTTGTTTTATATTTTTCGGAGGCGCCGTGATAATTAGGGGCAGGAACTTTGCATACGCGTAAGAAAAAGATCCGAAAACCAAGAAGACCAGTGGTGTAGGGGAGATCACCCAAAACGCAGACGGAAGGAACGGATGTTCGACTTTCCAGGAAAGTAGTATTCGAAGGTGAAAAACACCTGGACGCTCTGAGGAACATTTGAGAAAACGACGATATGACCAACTCAATATACACTCAAAAATTTAGACTTTCCACCATTAATTTCAAGGTAAGACTCTTTGGATGAGGTTTCAGGAGTCGAGGAATCGAACAACGTGACCTCAATGGATTCAGGAATCGGAACATATGGCGAACGTATGCATGCGGTATGATATTCTGAAAGTCAACTATGCCAGAAGCTTGCTCACTCGTTTAGTTACGCCGCACGTCAAAATACGGACGACGCCCAAGCTTTAAAAAATCCTTATTGGACGACTCGAAGTTTCACGAAATGCTAACTTCTAAACGCCCTAGACACGAAGAATCCCTAAATCAATATTTTTATGGCGGACATGTGAAAACGTTGAACTAAAATGTGATTACGGTTACATTATCAAAAACCTTGACAACCGCCCTATGCATAAAACCGTCCTGAGGTTCAACGACGATATGGGAGTTTGAACAAAAGCTGAATATTTTTGAAAATTTAAGAAAGTTACTGCAAAGTGCAAGCAAAGAGGACAATCTGGTCGAGACCTCCTAACTACCATCGGCGGAACGACGTATGATGTGAAGCGATATCTTATTAATAAAGCATTTGGTTAACAAAGTAGTGCATACCAGCGTACCATTCGGCCACAGTGTGTGTGTGTGTGTGTGTGTGTGTGTGTGAGTGTGTGTGTGTGTGTGTGTGTGTGTGGCGATTTTAGATTACGGTGCAATTGACTGGTGACCACTATTACTGATATACATTGACTATATTACTATAAGAAAGTAATTTAAAACTTTTGCTTCAAATGATTGACCAAAAACTAGATTTTTAATGATAGTATTTCTTATCAGATGACAAAAAGATCGAATACATGACAATGGGAGAAAAGTTATTGATTAATTGTTTCTTTTCAAAGTTTTAAACGTAATATAAAGGATTTCATATTAAATAGTCACCGTTAATCGATATTTATTTGGAAATCGTGAGATGCGGTCTGGTGTGATGTAGGTTTCGGAAAAACATTTTCTTTATCGAGCCGACGTTGCGATTTTTATTGAGATCATCTTCAGAGCCTGGATTAACAAACATTTTACATATAAAAATTCTGTTTTTTCTTTTCCGAAAAGTGATTGTCTTCTGTGTAACTGTGCCACTTATCCACATCCAAAATGTAATTGTTATATTCAACCAAAGTATTGTAAATCCCAGGCCCTGAAGAAGATGTCAATAAAGATCGAAACGTTAGCACGATAAAAAAAAATGTTTTTCTGACATCACACCAGACCGCATCTCACGATGTCTAAAAAATATTAATTTAGTAATTTTTAACATCAGGGCTCCAAATTAATTAAATATTGATTATGTCAAAACCAATACGCGCCATAAAACACTTTTAAGAATTACACGATGAATTTGACATATTTTTTGGTCATATGTTTTAATTTTTATTTTACCGTAAAATTTCAAAAAGGTTCTTCTCTCTCGCCTACAAACCAACATAGAACCGATAAATCTTATCTCCAATCAGCAATTCGGATTCCGCGGCTACCATTCGACTATTCACCAAGCCCACATTATCGATAACATCGCCGTCTCCCCGTAAAGAACACTGCCCAGCGTTTTTCCTTAGCACATCCGAGGCCACGAGGGCTTGTTGACGAAGTTAACATCCTTTCATTACCTTATTACTTTCTCAAATCCTTCTTAACAAACAGATATTTGTAAGCAATCCAAGGCTTCTCCTTCTCCTATTTTCGCCATTTTAGCCGGCGTCTCCCAGGGAAACACACTTGGCTTCCTTTACTTTCCTCCTTCTTTACAGTTCATCTCACATTGCATTTCAACGCCTTAGCATTTACAAACATCGAGACACGGTTACCGCAAACATCGATCCTTTTACTTCTATCCGCAAGCCCAAGCCATATCTTCATATGTTTCGACAGTGAAGTTAAATAATCAAAAATCTAAGTAAATTGCTCTAGCGAATAGTATAGGATATCTTGGACTTTACTTGAAAGAAGAGTAACTTTAAGAGTTAAAAATTTTACAAACAATTAAATTTTTAAGTTGAGAAAAAAAGTCTATGTCACGAGTGGGATTCGAACCCACCATCTACCATTTGAGTTCTGCTCTACCACTTCCAGAGATAATAAGTTGATGTCCGAGTGGATCGAGGTCACGATAGCTCAAGTGATCTAGGCGTTTCTAGCCAAAGATCGTGGGTTCGAATCCCACTCCTGACATCGACTTTTTTCACCTCAACTAAAAACCTTAATTAATTGTAATATGTTAATTGGTCATACGGACCACGAAATTTGTGAATTTTACAAATGATGATTTAGTCGAAAAATGATCTAAACTGAACTATTATACACGACTTTAATCGCTTTTGATTTTTGATATAACTTGTTATATTATAAACTTTTTATGTGACAAGGAGTGGTCGAAAGGATAGAGCGATAATGTTTATTATTACGTAAAAGGGCTTCGTTGATCGTTAAATAAATAAATAAGAAAACGATTTGTTCCCTTCCCTCTCCCTTTATAAGTCATCATCGCTGCCTGTTTTGCAAATGTTAAATCAATAAAAATTCGCACAACTCGACAATTCGTAATACATTCACTAGTTTTCTTGGTCCGCTTGACCAATTTATATCTTAAAATTAATTAAGGTTTTTAACTGAGATAAAAAAAATACGTAATATTCCATTTTTATGTACCATGCATAACACGATTGCTCGATAAGGGCGGAATATAGTTTTTAATGGGGAGGTTCCATTTGACAAAGTATAACGAGATAGTAAATTTGTAGCCTCCCCCCGTAACTATTATTAAAGACTTAGTTTTTTCCATTGATGCTATACTTGCATGACTTTAAATGATTATTTTAATACATTACTATCACGCGCCCAACAGGGTCTAGGATCATGTTATCGTGACTTGGTGAGGGGTGACGATGGCAAAGAGATTTTCTCACGCAAGTATGACAAAGATAACGAAAAATAAGTACTAAAGGAGAAAGGATTAAGTACAATTTTAAATTAAATTCATTTATTTTTATTTTATCTTTGGTAAAATTAGCCATAATGTTTCATTATTCATTTTATTTTAGAATTGTTTATGATTGTTAAAATTTTACTGTAGAGTTATTTATTTATAATTAAAATCCGTGGATTTTTTAATCACGACCTAATAATTATTAATTATTTGCGATCATTGTTACAATTTTAATAACAGTGATCAAAAAATAAAAAAAGCAGAAGAAAGGGTTTAAGTTGTTATTTAATATACTTTGTTACATTAGTGTAGATTCAATTATATTGTCTGATCTAAGTATTCCAATCAAACATATGCATATGTGTGTAGATAAACGGTATTATGTGCGTTTCTTGCGTACGTGTATAGGTTCATGGCCGAAAGGCTTAAAATTAAATTACCCCATTCTACGAAGGAGGAGGAAAGGACAGTCCCTGGAAGCTATCCTCTTGTAAAGACGCCGAATAAAGGAATTCCTATTGTGGCTTTCCCATTGTGTGACACACGGGGGGAGAACAAAGCACTTCTTCGGAGGGTCAAGAACAGAGTAAAGGACACGTGGAGGGCACGTGTCCCATTCGATATCGGCCCAGTAGATTTGAACCTGGAAAGCTTCAATGAAAATATTGCAACGCCGGAGCGGCCGTGGGACGGTGCAGCGAGGTTACGCAACGCGTTCGCCTCCTCGCCGAGTGAAAGTTGTCGAAACTCGTCGCATTTGTTTGTAGTTCAATGAACAGTTTTAAAAAAAATTAAGCCTTATTTAAAAATGTTTTGTGTAAATATTCCATGAACGACCAGACTAATTAATTAGTTTTATATTTTTCCGATTGTTCAATATTTTTCCAGTAAATCAGAAAAATATAAATGAACAGAATAAGCTATGCTTTTGATAAGAAAAATAAAAAAGAATGCAAAGATAAACTCGTTTCTGTGAATAACGGCCCAGTTTTATATTTTTCAACAAGTTCACTTCAAATTTTTTCACCTCTATTAAAAATCTAGATACTAATTGGCATACAACAGTAAATGGAAAATAAACGTTCAACTGTTAGGATTCACGTTCCAGCTGGAATAACAAAATTCAAACAAAAACACTCCGATTCCAGGTCGAAACAAAAATGCCAACCACTCGAAAAATGCGTACTATTTATATTCTATGCTAAAAATTTGTTTTGGAAATTTCGAATAATTCAAATAGAGAAGTTTATTTCAACATATTCACTTCGAAAGTATTTAATTATTACGTAATATTATTACATCAAAAGTTGAACTGTTCCCTTACAGCTTTTGCTGATGACATCTATGCTGAATATTAGGGATATAAGTGGGCGGACAAACTGCCTGTCGTTGCAAAATCATCAAAATTTTTCGTGCTTCGCTATCAAAAATCCCATAGCAAATGTAGTAATTAAAATAAGTTATACAAATGATTGTAACTTCTCTGATAGTTATAAGCGCGTCGACACAGAAAGGGCAAGATAATCTAGCCAGATATTACGATAGGTATAGCCATTTAAAACAGACTGATCATGTTGAAGTAGTAAAAAAAGTGTTACCATGGTTGAAAAGAGATTTCAATAAAGCACTTAGTTAAAGTACATTACACCTTAGTTCCATCCCATATTGAAAATATAACATTGTGCATTCTACATACAATACAACTAACCGTATAAAAACTCTTCTAAATAAATTTTCGAAACAGTGTTCATTGTCGTAAAAAAGAACCCTCCCTTACTTTTCATTTTTATACAGTAAACTCTTGCCATTGCAGTAACTTTCATGTAGAGGACACTGTGAATTTTTCAATTCATAAATTCAAAAACAAATTAAAATTAATATAAAAGAATCCTTTTAGCAGTACGTATCCACAGCCTACATGAACGTTAAATTATTTCCTATACATTGGCCCCCAAACGGTTTAATATGATTCTTCCTGCATTAAAAAAACATTAACAAACAACAAATTTGCAATGACATAATTTGAAATCTCTCCTGGATCAGTTACAAAAACTGTGATATGTTCATTGGAAAAACACTTCAAACAGACTCTGAAGACGCCCGAATAAAGTTCGAAACGTCAATAAAAAAATGTAATAGGTGATTTTTTCAAATACTTTATAAATAACCCCTACTTATTAATTAAGAAATTATTGAACCGGTCGCTGAATATCACACACATGCAATTAAAATCAAATTTTAGCCCTTTAGGGTCATCGGTGAGCTTGTTTTAACATAAAGACATTTAATCATTAATCACTTACTCCCTTTTGCGTACGTATAAACTAAAGCATTTTTTTTTTTTGTATTTTTCATTTTATGTAACAAATTTACAGCCAACTGCCATCAAATACGTCGTTCAATATAATTTTTTCCAAGCATGGTTTTCGTTTAAATATGTTATGTAATTATTTTATTGCATTATATTGTCGGTATTGCAATTAAATACCAATTAAAATCGTTAAGCGCGTGCGAGAGAGAGAGAGAGAGAGAGAGAGAGAGAGAGAGAGAGAGAGAG
>CM077112.1:17654991-17704753 GCA_039619505.1 Cimex hemipterus
GGGGGGAATGAGGAAGAGAGCTGGATTCTTTCAGTGATATAAATAGTCATTTGAAATATATAGCCTTTAGTTACGATAAAAATTTTAATTGTATATTGTGAAGACTGTAGTTTTAACAAAATCTAATGTTAACAGTAATGGCCACAGTGACAACTATAATGATAAGGAAAATATCAATTGCAGTAAGGATAACAAAAGAAGTAATTACTAATAATTACTAATAATTCGCTAGTTTTCGTGGTCCGATTGACCAATTAATATCTTTCAATTAATTAAGGCTTTTAGTTGAGATAAAAAATTCAATATAACGAACGGGATTCAAACCCGTATAAACTGCTACTGTACCACCTGAGATATCAATAAGTCACGATAGCTCAGGTGGTAGAGTAGTGGCGTATCTAGGCGAAGATCGTAGGTTCGAATCCCGCTCGTGACACTGAATTTTTTGCATAAACTAAAAACCTTAATTAATTGATTAATATTAATAATAACTGTTTATCTAAATTTATTGGAATGAACTTAAGTAATAAAAATACCATATTTTATGAAGCTTTAAGACAATTTTAGAAATGGCACTGAATGTACCAACTAGACTAATACAATTTTATACAATAAAAAGTATTGTATATACACTTACCCATAAATAATTGTATGTTACATTGCTGTAATATTTGCAACGAAGATGGCAGGATTGGAATTGATAATGTAATAATATATTTTGCAAATTCATTGGTTTTCAAATAGCAGTCAGTTTATATCTTAAATTGAGAGCTGCGATAAGTAGTTAAGGATTCAGTTTAGTCGGTCAGAAGTCTGTCTAATAAATAATATATACGTCTGAGAGGTCGGGCGGTCTTGGATTTTAAGGTGATAAATATAGGACATTAAAATAAGAAGTCAGTTAATGTGTCACATTCCAGGATTAAATTGATATATTAAAATACAAAATTTCGTTTATTTATACTTTTGGTCAATCTTAATTGGCAAATTAATCTAAGTTTTTTATGTTCGGTTCCTCGAAGGTTTTTAAATTATTTATTAATCTTTATTGGTAAAAATCCCTTGAATTTATTAATACTTCAATATGAGCAGATATCCTACAGACAGAAGAGTTTTTTGTATATTAGTACACGAATTTAAAAGAATGTCTTTTAACGACTATATACTGACAGAGTAACAAGCTTTTTACAAGGAGCCGAGTTAGGAATAATAGTTTTTGCTAAACCTTCAGAGCTCTTTTGAACATTTTGAACAGTTAAGTCCTCAGACGGAGGCACCCTGTTTCTAATCTGACCAAACAGCAAGGATTGGAGAAAACCGTAATAAGTACCTTAAGGATTTTATGTGTATTTCCAATCTAAATTGTACATAAATTAATCAATCAAAATAATTGTATTATTACTCTAGTAGATAACATTTATATTAATGCTACGTGAACTCTAAAACTTGAAATCATGACAAATTGGATTATGTACAATTTCATTAATCTCGATCATTTGGATTTGTTTGGTTTTTTCTTACATACGAACAAAACCGCAAATCATCAGCATCACCGTTCGCATCTCGTAAAAAAATTAACAACGAGAAAATACATAGGATTAGGCTTTAAGAAACGCTATAAATTATTATTGGGTAGCGGTTTTAATGGCAACCACAAAGAAATGGCACTAAAGCGGTTCAATGCTGCAGAGATAAATTCACTTTGTGCTAAGCGCTCTGGAAATTAAATTCTAAGCTCACATTTTTTTTTTTTTACCTGGTAGCCCTCCACTTATGAATAAAGATGCTGCTGAACATAATAACTGAAAATTACACGCCCGGCCTTATTTAGTGTATATTTAATTTGTAAGAAAGCGTGATAAATTTGCCTAATTGTTTTGTTTTTCTGGTGGTGAACACTCATGGTTAAACAGATGCGTTACGACCAGTGTCGCCAGTTTGTTATCTACCGTAACTATTTTTGTCTTAAGGAAGATTTTTAATAAAACGGCCATATTGTATTGCATGGAGAGTGAAAGAGTATGGAGAATTTTTTTATGTTGATGCAATGCCCCTGGAGTCAAATATACGTCGCACTTTAAGAACTATTGCATACCCCGTTCTGTACCTATAGCACACTGGTCAATACTAGCTGAAGAGAATTTATTATTAGGCGGGGTTTCAATGGTTCAAGTTCTACGGTAGTAACTCTCAAAAACATTTTTAGACAGGTAGACTTTAGGCAGGAAAGGGTTAGGTATAAAAGGCCCTTTTAAAAACCAAAATTTCAGTTAATTGGCGCGGTCTGCCCTTATAGGTTGTCCCAGAGGTACTGCGGGGAGGGCGGATTGGCAAAAAATTCCAAAAACACTTCCTCCTGCGGGCAAATGTGGGGCTTGTAAGTACGTGTATTGTGATAAAACTTTAATGTACTCTTTGTATTACTTTTCCTAGTTGCCTTCAATTTACAACTTACGTTAGGTTAAATCGCAAAAAAAATGAAAAATTTAATTAAAAATTAATATTAAATTTACATATCACAATGTAATATCAAAACACGTAACCGTTGTGAAAACACATACATTTATCATAAATTATTTATGTGTTAAATTTTTGTTTAGTAAATATTCATATGTACTATACAGCTTGAGGATAAAGAATGAATAAAGAATTATTTTGTTGGCTTAACAGACTTTTACGAGATTCGAAATTGTGATAGTCACGTGAATATAGGCCAAAGGCGAACGATCTTGTTGCAGCATTTCTGGTCCGGTTTGTATTTTACAATAAACCCTTCAGATCCTCTCGAGATGTTGGATATAAAGCCAAGTCAATTTGATGAAATCTAGAATGCCCGTTATATCAAGTCAAAGATACCTTCTCAGTTCCAAAAGTGGTAAAGGAAAAGAAAAAAATTTTTTCTACAACAGGCCAGGGAGGTGATTGCGTTACACAATTACAGCTTGACGCCATTTTTCCTAAATTCCTTTTTATCGCAAGTGTGTATTTAAAATCATTTATCTCAACGATTATAGAACAAAAACTTGATCAACATTGACTTATTTGCCTCTGGAAAATCACATAAAAATAGCCGATATTCTTTACTCCAAATTTTCTAAAATGGACGGTTTCGTAAGTAATATCAAAATCCCAGTGTTTACGTAGTAGTTGCGTTAACTGCACTGTCAATTAAAAAAAACCTGGTTTTTCCAAGAAAAATTTTTCCAAGATTTTGAGTTGGCCTTATCGAACTCACACAACAAAAGTCCACAAATCGCAGTTTATAGTAAAAGTTGTGGTACGTAGTTCTATGAAATAATACAAGTCATAAGTAAAATAACAAAAAAATTAAGTAAAGGATAATGTGGAATCAAACGCTTTCATTTTATTTGTCCTTCCGTGAGTGTGAGAAAGAATTTTTTATGAAAATTTGTGCGTCAACTATACTGCCCATAAAAAATAAACCAATTAAAAAAACCAACAGCCTGGATTATGGACAATAAAATGGCCAAATTTGAAAATGCATATTTTCTCAACCGTTTAAGTTACAGGGCTAATTTTTTTTATTGCGCTGAACAAGATGGCTTTTTCAAATGTTTTCCTAGCTTCCGTCTACATCAGTAAATTCAAAAATTCGGGAACATGTTAATTTTTCCATTTTTTTCTCGGAAATTTCAAATTGCTCTGTGGAGCCAGGAATCGTCCTGGAGCGGCGCCTTTGAACCAATCAATAACAAATTTTAATAACATTTCTATTAGTGATATCCGACTTTGCCCGATTTCTCAACCGTTTTCGAGTTGTTCACGATTTTTGTACGTAAACCACTCTATTTTACCATACAAAACCTATGAATAGAAAGGAAAAGTTAAATTTCCGTGAGGTAAAGAAGTAGTTACTAACAGCAAAAGCATTCCACATCCCAAACGTTCAAAATAAGAAAAACTAAGAATTGTCGCTTCACCGATTTTTGTAAAAGTCCTTGGACTGAAAATTATACAGGTTAAAATTTGCGAAAGCACGACACTTTAAATTTATGCACTCTTGAAAATCATGAGAGGGAATTCACAGATGAATTACTGAAGCTAGGAAAACATTTCAAAAAACCATCATGTTCAGTCTCAAATGTTCTAAACTATGAGACCACGCGAAAGTCTGTGACTAAAAGACTGAGAAAATATGCACTTTTAAAGTTGGCCAAGTTTGTACAAAAACTAGGCGGTCGGTTTTTTTAATTTTAATTTTTTATGGGGAGTGTAGTTGACACGCAATTTTTTTAAAAAATCTTTTGTCACAATCACGGAAGGACAAATAAAATAAAATAATTTGATTCGACATTATCTTTTACTTAATTTTTTGTTCTTTTCTTATGAATCGCGTTATTTCATTTGATATAAAAGTATGTACCCTAATTACCGTTATAAACTGGAAATGACTTTGGGGACAACGTTGTGATATTTGTGAGTTCGACCAGAGTTTTCAAAATCTTGGATTAACGACAAACGCTAGGATTTTGATATTATTTATAACGCCGGCCATTTTAGAAAAATTGGTTTAATGAATATCCCGCTATATTTTATTTTATGTGATTTATACTTAAATCATCACCGTGGAAACCAACATCAACGGTTGTTCTTGTTCTTCAGTTTTGTGTTTTTCCTACTCGTATCTATGGTTTTCTCATTAACAAAATAAAAACAAATGGAAGAATCGGGCAACATATCCCCCGCAAGAAGTCCTTTTAAATCTATCCAACCGGTGATAACAAAGGTAAGAAAACTTAGTCGGACTTCAAAACCGCCTCACGGCGACAAGACAGTTCAATAAAATGAAAGAACACATTTCAAAAAAGTTTCTTAATATGCGATTAACGATTTGCAGCCGATATTGAAATATTTATTCAGTACAAACACCCACAGGTTGAGGCCACCAACAGAACTCCAGCGGAGTATGATAGATAATTTATCATTCCAAGCAAGATTTCCAAATCGAACGTGTTCAGTACAGAAAGCAATATGATAACTATTAGAACTGTCATATTTTGTGAATAAAGAGAAAACCGAAAAAATAAATAAAATATTAATCATATACAACGAGAACAAGTAATTTGTGTAGACTTGATAGTGATTTAAACATAAAACGAAACACGTTGGCACACAATGGTGGTTTAATTAAATATGTCATTTATCACTGCCGTGTAAAAACAAGCGAAATGGGCTATAAAATAAGAACTAATGACCAAGGAATTTTTATACCCATGGATATTTCCAGGTTACATTTACTGTATGTTAGCATTACACTAAAATACAAAATTGCAAATATAATAAACTTTATATTGCTCAGATTGTATTAAGGAAGCTGAGCCATAAGCCTATACAAAATTCATCTTCTTTGGGTTTTTTAAACGGTGTATCTTTATAGGTAAAAATCGGATTTACACTTATTATTAGCTAATAAAACGATAAATGAAAGTTTGAAGATACGGCAGAAGTAAATGAAATTTTTTTACTGTGTACATCTTAAGAAAGTTACATTTTAATTTTAAGCGTTTAGTCACAATTAAGAATGATCATTATTACTAGTTTGTGTATTTTTTTTTTTTTTTTAGTGATCGGTTGATTAATAATTTGTTGAAATCGTGAGGAGCGAACAGGAATGGACTAATTTAGAAGAACGCCTTTTTCATTTTTTCCCCTATGTTTCTACCTTTATTCTGGTCATTTTCAGGGTATAAAGTGCGTTGTCATAATGACGTATCTGAAAGGTCGAAACATTCTTGACCGCTCCTACTAGTGTTACAATCCAAACTGGAAAAAAATGGGAGAGGAAAAGAAAGAATCAAAAATTACGCAAAAAAGAGAGAGAGGGAGGGAGGGAGAGAGAGAGAGAGAGAGAGAAAGAGAGAGAGAGAGAGAGAGAAAGAGTGTGAGTGAGCGTCTAAAATGAGGAGAGAGAGAGTGATGAGAGAGAAGGACAATCTACAAATGACCAAGACCAGCTTAGATTAAAAATTGTCATGAATTTCTTCTGTTCATTGAAACCCTCACCACCCCTCGCTAATAAAAAAGGTAATGTTTCATTTTTCTTCTGATACATATATAATATTCCCACTGCTTAAAAATGTATGAATAAGAGGAAGAAAATATTAAATAAATAAAAACCTGATTAAAACCTAATTGACAGTATGTTTTTTAATAGGTTTAAACTCCTTTGTACGAACTAATAATAAAGTTTGTTGATTTGATTGTATGTACGTATGTATTGCTATAAACTTTCTGAAATTTGAATTTCCCCCAATTAGTTGGGATCACTGGGAGAGTATTGTATGCCCAGGTCGTAGCTCATAAGTTTGCTTGAAATACAGAACTATCGTGTATAATTATGTGTACAGTGTACGTATGTTACATAAATTTGTAGTTTAATATTTAGTCGACTGCTATGTTCTTTGAATAAAGTCTGTAACTAGAAGGAAATTTAATAAAATTTGAGATTTCTACTTGCGGAAGCCCGTATTTTAAGGGTTTTAACTTGTTCGTTATTCTATTAGCCAACGTGGCAATCAATATGCTTGATTGAAGACATTACGAGAATAACGGAAAATACAATAGAAAGTCAAGAAAGCCATTTAATTTGAACGGTAAGGTAAGCATTCTTTTCTTCTATCGCCTTTCACCTTTTAGAAGCTCTCCAATTAACTGTTGAAGGCATGATGAAAGACAACCAATAAACGAACGGAGTTAAATTACGAATAAATGTGCATTTGACATAAATTGGCAAATTTAGGTAAACATTTTTTTATTAGACGTTACTTGAAGAAAAAAAACTCTCAAGCGCCCGTATGATTGCGTTAATAAAATCTGTAGGCAGGGGAAACAATGAGGCCGAGAACGCTTGACAAAGGCGGTAAGGAATGGCGGAAGGGTTATGCGTAAATATTGCAGAAAAGATGAGAAAGCAAGTCTAGAGATGGAGAAAAGAAACGATCGAACACGACGGCGGATAGGGGTGAAGATTGAATATTCCTTGGGAAAACGTCGCTTCCTGGAAGGAAAGGTAGACGCTACCGGTAAACCGATAAAAACAAGGAATTTTTATTTCTACGTCCGACCCTCGATATGAACTACCTCCGCGCACGCTCCATCTGGGAATTTGATTGTATTACGAATATAATAAACATTTTCCCGTTTCCAATATTATTAATTCGGCACCTTCTGGGCAAACATGGATAAAACGAATTTTGACTAAACAAAAATTAAAATTCCAGTCTTTCTCCTGACGGACTGTATAATCGATTAGCTCTAAACCAATTCATTTTAAACGCAGTTTTTTTAGATAATTCAAAACTATTATTCGAAAATCGTGAAATGCGGTCTGGTGTGATGTAGGTTTCAGAAAACACTTTCTTTAATGTTTGTTTTCTGCGTATTATATGTAAACACTTAGAGCTCTGAACATGATCACAATAAAGATCGAACGTTGGCACGATAAATTTCTTCTTCTTGTAATCAATCACACAATAATGATCCACTAACGGTTACTAATCACCACCAATAATTCAAATCATTTTGATAGTACTATTTGTACCAAAGGTCCAATCTTGAAAATCGTAATCCTGAATTTTTTTAAATCCTGAAGTACCAGAATAGGCGTATTGATTACCATGTATGACAAATATTTTAATTTGTAGATCATTAGTAGTGGGATTACTGATATATTATGAAGATATAAATGTAATGTTCGGGGTGTGTAGTATACGGCGCCCTTTAAGAGCTATCGTATCCCCGTTCTGTAGCACATCGATGAGTCCGTGATTATCAAGTTTACGTAAGGCCAATTTCAGTGGTTGAATTTCTTCTACGGTTAAATCGTTTATCCCAAAATATACAATCCCACAATATACAACACAGCATGTGGTACCATGGTTTGTTAGTTGTTTCCCCTGCTTCTTTGCAGATTCTGCAACTGCCGTGTTGCGTTATACCAATCTCCTTCAAATGCCCATTGACTCTGCACGTGTCACGTTAAGCATCCTGTGAGGATTCGGAGTTTTCTCCTGTTTTCTGTAATGTTCTGGTTTCTTTATTTCCGAAATTTGGAAGAAGGATTATTTCTGTCCAAACAGTGAATCCCGCTATTTCCTCATTTCCATTTTTAACTTTTTGTACAAGTAGTACTCCTTATTCCATATGCTAACGACCTACCAGTAATATTTCCTCGTAAGGGCGTGTGCTCTCTCGTTACCCCTACCCCCTTATACCATGGGATTCAACAGCGAGTGACTTTATTTTCCATACACAATTTCTTTAGATTTGTATCTTCTTTGGGTACATGTAATGCACCCTCTCAGACTGCAGCGTCCTGTCAATTTTCGAAGTTTTGTCCAGCTTCCTATGATGCAATGTGTTTCTTTTCTTCCAAAATTTGCTACAAGGTTCTTGGATTGTATACGTCAAATAAGTGAATCCCACAGTTTCCTCGCCTTTTTGTCTATGATACTCATTGTTAATGTGAATCCCTGACACAGAAGGGTTCACGACTTCGTGACCCTCGGGACCCAGCAGTGTCTGACTTTATTTCGTCTAAGCTATTAATTTTGTTGAAATTCCACACCGTCTTTGAGCTACTTATGTTTGAACTTACAATTAGCTATTGACATCTGACATGACTACACCTCGCCATTGCAAGAACATCAGCATGGATGATAGTGGTGTAATTTCCCGTGGCATTTAGTTCCTGGACCGAACACTCCTGTCCAGTACCTTCCCGCGTTTTAGATCCATCCGTGTCAAGCAGATGTGCCGCTCTCAGCTGAAGAGCTTTTCGCTTTGTTTTCCCTTTAGTTGGCTTACTGTATTTGTATTTCATAAGCGTTATTAAATCACAACAGAAGATAATCAAATAGAGTTAGACGTTTGTAGAAATGTGTACGTGAAAGTCTTTCTGAAAACTACAATATTTGGAAAATAAATTTAAAGGGAAAAGTTCAATTAACTCACCACGAGAAGGATAAGCTTTGAAATTTAATATTTGTTTGTAATAGCAGTAGCAATCAAACTACCTTTTCTTAATGAAACCGCGAAATTTTGAAATTCTTACAATGTCGTCGAAAATATTAAACGTTTATAAAACAAAAACCAAGTTTAAGCTAATATAAACGATACTAACAAAATGTTTTTACAGGACAAAGAACAAAGTGTAGAGTTAAGCAGACGGCTTTGAGATCAACCATCAAGTTTTACTAAACAGTTTATTGAGAATCCTCTAGGGATTATTCGAGGGAAAACACTTCCTACACCGCATATCCTTGTAATTTTATTTTGATTGTTTAACATTGATTGATGGGAGTTCAGGTTAATTCATGTCAGAAAAGTATCTTTTTCTATTTAACTTCCGACGTTCCGACCTTTATTCGGGTCATTTCAGTATATGAAATGTAATGTTATGTTTGATACGTGATATGTGAATTTTTATCCTGCTGTTTTTTTTATTCTATTCTATATCGTCAATTATCAATTTTAACTTTACGCGCTTTCCTTAATACGAGGTTTTCCGGAAAAATGCGTATCGTACGGAAGCAGTTGGGATTTCTTCGCAAAACGATGTTTACATAAAATTTCAATATAAAGTGCAAATTGGATCAGCTTGAAAGGTGAATGGGTTGAAGTTAAGAGATAAGAGAAGAGAAAGGGCTGCAAAGTATCCCTTTTTGTTGGTAGGATGCGGCGTGGTTTGTGGGGAGTCGGGGGCGGCACACGCCTTTGGCAAAATGTTTTTGCTTGAAATTTCCGCTCGGCTCTTTCCTACACTTTCATCCATGTCTCTACTGAAGACATTAGATTCCGATAGCTCGCAGCACCAACTTTTTTCCTCCTTTTCACACTTACCGAGAGAGAAAGTTTTTATACCTCATGAAAAGTACACATTCTTCTTAAATACTTCCTTTTAATCATGCTTGTGATGTAAAAAAACAATGAATGGACAAATTTTCTTAATAAGAAATAATCGCATATCAACCCATTTAGTCTGATATGTACACACATATTGATAAAAACGATATCTTATCCAAATAAATTGAATGATAGTAAATCGGAAAGTAATCTGAAATCTGTTTCGTTTATTTACTTATTTAGGTGTTTTTAGAGTATTTTGAACATAGAAAACATCAAAAGTGGATACTCTTAAAATATTTTTGTGTATCGTGGCATAATTCTCAATCAGTTTCTTCATAAATGAAATTTTGTAGTCTTTAAACCTTTCTTGCCCAACGTTGCCTCAGGATAAATTTAAATAAGCTTAGCTAATCCTACAAGAGGCCGGTGCAGTGTTTAACTTCTCAGGGTGTCATCACGTGTATTGGCAACACTGATTTATATGGCGCCAATCTAAACTCTCCATATTGGCATCTCCTATCTCCTACATGGCTTTGCACCCCGCCACCGCATCATGTATTTATTGTTATAATTACCAAATATAAAAAAATTACGTATTAAGTTTATAAATGAACAGTGCCTTGCCAATTTGGCTTAAGGTTATGGAAGAACCTATCACTTTACGACGGACGCAGTGTTGGTTCTACCAATGCAGAGTCAACACTGATTTATTTTCTCTGCCAGAAACCCACGGTATTTCCCGCTAATTCCAGAATTGCTAATAATCGACTTTAGTTAATGCATACAGTTAATATTTTTAATTAAATTTATTTAAATCTTATTTTTTTATTAAATAAACCTGACAAGGTAGTATTCTCGCGGATCAGACATGTAAACAATGAGAAAATGTTTGGTCAATCTTGGAAATATTATGAACTTATGGATCAGGCTTCGCCTCCGGAGAATGTTGTGTTGCGACATCTTTAACCAAAAAAATCAGAATTTGATGTTAGTGCCAACAAAAAAGCGGCAAATTGTCATGATTTAATATCTTTGCATGCGAACGAAATGTTTCTGCATTTACATTTTTTAATGGTATTTTCACTATTTATCATTGCGGTTTATACAACTCGAATTGTTAAGACAATTGAAAGAATTCGATAAGTTTATGTTTTAAGTGGGAAAAGAGGACGAGAAATGAAATTATGCACACTTCGTTAGAAACTAATTACGCCAAATATACAATAACTGGCTATCATTCTCTATCGTTGTAACTTTCGGTAGAATATACGGGAATTTAAATTAAATTGATCTGTTTATTATTTTGACTGTTACTCATTTTTATTACCAACTGACTGTCTTCATTAAAAATATGACATGTACGAATGTTCTTGTATTGCTTCTCTCTTTGGACTCGATATCAAGAGGTTTTTCAGCTTTGCAAAGGATAATTCATTAAAAAAGTAAAAAATGTAAAAGTGAATATTTCCTTGGAATACTTATAAAATAAGGCAAATTTGTTGAAATCCCCGAAAATTTTAATGAAAAAATCATTACAGGCGCCACATTGAGTCTCTCTCTCTCTCTCTCTCTCTCTCTTTCTCTCTCTCTCTCTCTCTATCTATCTATCTATCTATCTATCTATCTATCTATCTATCTATCTGTGTGTGTGTGTTTTTGGCCATTTGTTATTTTTTGTACGGTTACAACGTATTCAGAAGCACGAATTTTTCAACGGAAATGTTATTTTGTGAAAAACTGTAAGTTTGCGAAATAAAAGTCAGATTTTTATCGAAATTTGATAAATTTTGCAATAGGATACCCCACACAAGGCTTAAAACACAAAAATTAACAGAAAACATGAACAACTAGGAAATTGTTAGGTCCGAAATTTATCTAGACTGTGAAGATTCATCTAACTTTAAAAGTCTTCAGACAAATCGTCCTCCTTCAGCGTCACTAACCTCACTATCCCGAGTACTTATCGTCAACAAGACGAGAATCTTTAACGTCCGCGCCTAGCCTGTTCGGCCTTATCGGACGTGTTGATTCTCAAGATCAGAGCTGTTGCATTTCTGCATAACACGGGAGTTGTGTTACCGCCGCAGCATTGGTGTAGAGGTGCCTGAGCCCCTAAGGGCCAAGGACAACCTCGCTCTCCGCTTGTCCACTCCGAATGATCGGGGCCCGCATTGTGAATCGGGTCGTATGCTGCACGCAAAGGGCTAATACATCAGCCTGCTCTCCCGCGTACTCTCTAGATAGAAAAGGCGTCTCATAACCTCACTATCCCGATTCTAAAGTTCCACATCAATTTCTAGATCCATTCTAACCCTACAGCTCGAGCCCTGTCCAAACATTCCCATTCCTACGACCCGCCGCGTTGCCTTAATCGACCATTGGCTCGAAACATCCTGGCGCTTCAAAACGAGTTGACAGTTAACAGCATTTGCTGGCTCCTCATAGCATGTGTCCTCCATTAGCGCTAGTGATGTGATAGTGCTACAAGAACAACATACAGTGATCACATTTGTAAAACCTATACTCTAAAAAAATATTCTTAAATTGAATATTTATGTAATATACACTATGAGAAGACATCGTCTTTTTTCTATTCACCTGATTTTACAATCTCGAACTAAAACATAAATCTGATGTATTCTATGTTGTAAGTTTAAATTCTTTTCTTTTCACTAAACTGATATTCAAATTTTGTTCAAAACACAGAGTCCTACATAGAAATATATAAGTACTTTTCGTTTTTATTTTATTTATGATTTTTTTTTAGATAATAAAAGATCGAGGTGCTTATACCAGTCCCAATAGTTTGAAACCCACTCTCCACGTTTAATCGTATGGTAGTTATGTTTAATTTACAATGTATCCGATATGTGGGTCGAGCGTACCCTTTCCTTTAAACGGCAACATTAACTTAACCAAGGGCGAGCGAGGTTACAAACGGTAGTAGCATCAGAATTTATGCTTGTTGGAAACTTATCTCCCAGACCTTGAAGACAACTATCCTTAATGGCCTCTAAAGACCTATAATAATTCTTGAACGGATATATTATTAAACCTGCTAGTTACAAAATTCTAGCACGGGTCAATAGAAGATTATCTTTTTTAAAGAGTGATTCACATGTGGCCGAAATGCAATTACAATGTGTCCAAAAACTATCGGAACACAATAAACTATTTTCCAAATTGCTCATACATAAATCCTGACACACTGGTGCATCGATGGAGAATAAAATGATCTGATTTTTTTTATACTTTCTTTCCCAATCCTTGATGAAAATAAATAATTAGTACATATAAAATAATATTCTATCGTGCCTGGTCATCAGTGCAAGTAGGTATAAATAAACTGATCATAAACGTTCCACACAGTTAAAAAAAAAAAAAAAGAGCAAAATTTAATATACTATATATGACGATCATGTACAACGATTAATCATCGCACTTAACGAAATTTATGAGAAAAACTATACTGTTCATGCTGCTCTTCTGTAACACACTTAAGTACGGTGGCTCTCTAACTGTCCGCGTGCTAAGCCGTATTTTTATTGCGCGAGAGAAAAACGAATTTATTCAATAACGAAAATAAGTCACTGAAAGAAATTAACTCATCGTTGGATTTATGAGCAATATCACCTATTTCTCATGAGGCATTGAGTTCTTCATTCCGGAGTTGAAATGCTCAAACCGCGAGTGAAGGCGGACCCAATAAGTGAGCCACGCTTGAATTCACCGAATCGTACACCATCACCCGCATCGACTCTACTATTTTAACTGGCAAAAAGATAAGTTTACTTCTGTTAAGTCTGAACATTTAAAAACATCGAATTGAAAATTTCTCAAACCAGCTTGCAGTTTTTGTACAGGAAAATTAAATTCAAAAATATCCAAAACATTCAAACACGCCCAGAATTAAAATTACACTGTAGATATTTTATCAGGGCAAATATCAGAAAATGCCGGAGATTCCGGATCTTACCCGGGATCCGACGGGTGTCAGAGTTTTCATAAAAGACGATCTTATTGAAATAAGTGCCGATTTAAGTATTCAAATGGAATTCGAAGAGGGTTTAGCGTAAACCCGCTTAAGCAGTTAAAACAAAATACACAACTGGCAAAAGCACCTCTGCTTACATCTGCTGTCACTTAGCTTTGTAAAATTGCAAAAACATTCGTGCCATTTTCAAAAAAAGAGTTTTGAGAAAAGTCTTATTAGATTAAATTAAAAACAACGTAGCGATAAAAAGTTAGATGTTTCGTACATACTTGTTTATTTTCCTATAATTGTATCATATTGCAGTATATTTCATAAATAAACGAGTCGATTTTATCAAGGGGTTCACTAAAAATACTGAAAAACACTGTTCTATTTAATTTTAAAAACAAATCAACTGTCTAGTGGACTGAAAGCAGAGCTATAGTATGTTAACAAATGGTCTGAACAGCAATTCATGGTTAAAATTGTGACTATTCGGTAATAATAAAAGAAAAACTAAGTATAAAGTTTTCTAATCAAAATTCAAAATGACCCAGAAGGCAACATATAAATGTAGCTTAGCCTTTCAGCTCAAAGAAATGTTTAGCATATTAAATTCCATCTTGTAATAAAAACAAGGTCGAATTAGCTTAGAGTAAATCTAATAACGAGTTTAAAGGACGAAAATTAAAAGACAAATTTGATTAGATATGGGTGCGAAATGAATGCTAAAAATGGAAAAATTGGAGCCCGGAGGTAGAGATAATGAAATTGGTAGCTCCGTGAGTCGACCTTAAATGAGAAAGTGCCGGTGCCCAACAACGGCGGACACCGGGGTGTATAACCGACAGTCCGAGGGGGTGTTTCGGTCGGATTATAGTGTGGGGGGAGGGGTGGAAAGTTTAAAGGAATATTCCACCAACGGGAGTTTGGCTCGGAAGCTCCTTATTTAATACGTCTCATTAGAGTTTCACTTTGTCCCCCAATGCCTGGAATTGTGTGTTACTCTCCCTCCATACCACCACAAAGAAGGTACCCTATAATGAGTTTTAAACAATACAAGCCCCTTCCCTTAAAGAAGATCCCTGTATTGTTTGTAGCTTAATGCACGATCACTGTTTTTATTATGTTACTAATTAGCCCATAGAAGACATTGATTTACACTTTGTTTATGTTTTACATAGTTGTACTAAGCGTAAGCTGGTTCCATTGCACCTTTTATATATACACGTAATGGTGGTATCAGTATGTATGTATATAAAACGTATGTATATAAAAAGCAGGTGGGGATATTATATTGTACATATACATATATATATGTATAATATCCCCACCTGCTTTTTTTTTCATGTCTTCGCTATTTTTCCGTATAGCTACCAGAGCTGATACCGCCATTACGTTTCTTTTTTTCTCAAACTTAGCCTAATCTTAGTTTGACGGGTTCAGGTTGCACTAATAAGTACAGTCTTATTGACTGTAACCTTTCACACCTCTTACTGCAATGTATGCACAATCAAATTAGGGAGGTACCATGGTATGGCAGAAAACATACTAGGAGGTGGGGTTTCTATTCCCCAGGCACTGCAGACTTCTGGCTTATTGTACCGTCCTGGTCCCTTGGTTTAGTCAATGGACTCAATCCTTTTTCTCAGAAGTATCAGGTCATTGACTGCCATTGCTGCAATTTGGATTCAGGTAGGTACCATGCTGGTTGATATTACGCCAGTGCCTCACGCCCTGTCACAATACAGTACTATAATAACTTTGGGCTGATGGATCTGTGGTGGACTCTTTGTACCGTCAATACACATCTAGAAAACAATCTCATACACAAACTCGCACGCTAATAAATACGTTCACACAGAAAATTAAATATGTACAGCTGAAATTGAGGAGCCAATGAGAAATTAACATTGAGGTTAGCCTACCCCAATCTAAAAACACCAAACCTAAAACTAGCCTAGGTTTGCAGATCATGCTCAACCATTCACGCCAATAAATACATTCATTCAAGAACCGTCTTCCTTGTTATAAAAAACATTTTTTATATGGTCAAACGACGTATTTATGCATGAAATATAAAAATTCATGATCGATCTATAAATGTGGGTTATTAAGCTAATTTACATTTATAGTGGACGTCCTCCAACTTTGATACCCTCAAATTATTTATAAAGGAGTATTTTGGACTATTTGGAGCTCAGAAAAATTAGATTTATGCAAGTTTCCCCAAACGGGAGCACCGCCAGTTATTCAAGTTTACAAATTACAAATATGTATGCTTTTTATTTTTACTATCTATATGCGCAACGTAATAAAAGACCAAGTAAAGACGCCTTATGATGTTCCAAGCTTTCCAACTTTTTTTTTCAATAGGGTAAATAAAATTCCAGACACATCCTAAAGTATTTAACATATTTATTGACAAAGAGTCGATTGTCTCCGCCGATTAAACAGTATAGGATCAGTCTTCTTACGGTTAGTCTGATTTTCGATTTTTAAAAATATTTAAAACACGATATAGTGCTAGTGATAATTCTCTGCAGAGAGGATCAACCCTATAGGAGGCTGTTATAATGGCTGTAAAGAACCAATTCTGCTCTGTCCTTAACTTGCAATGTTCATTTATAAAGATGTTAAATAAGGTTGGTCCAAGAACAGGCCCTTGGTGATCTAGAGTTTTTATACTCCTTAAAAGTGACCTTTATCCATCACTCTCTACTAAAATTTTCTTAAATCCGTTAAGTAGTTTGGAAATTGATATGCGTTTCTAGTATGAGACTTCAGGTCCAAACAAACTCAAGCCATCCCCACGTGCTTTTTTTACACTAGAATAGGGAAATCTTATCCATCACTCTGTCCAGCCGCATGTTCTGTTTTCCGACATATTTGTTAGGTTTTGTAATGTAAAACTGAATTCAAAGTCCAAACAGACCAACTAATTAGTGATGTATTAAACGAAACGTGTCAATATCAGCACTGATATTTAAATTCCACGAATAAAAAGTGATTTAAGATTTCCCTGGAACATTTCCTGTTGTCTAGTTCAAATTTGCGATTGCTGTCAGGCGTTTCTATGAATTGTTTACATCACGATCAAAACTGATAATTGATTAATTGATAGGGGCCGGCATTGGTCATCACTGAAGGGATAAAGCTGTTGCAGAACAACGTTGGATCTGTACAGGATGACCTAGTGTCTAAAGCCAGATATAACAAATTACGCTTTCTGTTTCGTGGTTAGTCCATTTAAAAATTGAGTAAACTATCAGGTTCATGAATGGTGTGGTTTGAGAAAAGCAAAATACGGTTCAGTGACAAGCTAAGGTTTTAGTTGTCATTTCTTGGTTGTAGTGGTAATTTCTCTCTCTCTCTCTCTCTCTCTCTCTCTCTCTCTCTCTCTCTCTCTCACCCTCTCTGATGCTAACGAAATCAGGAACCCTTTAATTATCAATTCTAACAAAACCAGAATTAACCCAAACCAAACTGTTATATGCCTTTTAAATAAATTCATAAGTTTATAAACTATTTAAATAAAAAAATGAATATTCCGTCATTTTAATGAAATAACAAAAAGTAAGCCAACTACCAAAGCATTTCTGGAGCGTTTTAAATTTCAAGTTTACTACTACGGGACTAACCAACCCTCAGGAAAGTAAAGTTTATACAGGCATAAACAAGGAAAGCTAATATGCATAAAGTCACATTCCGGTATTAAAACTCTCTACAATAAAATAACTTGGCTATGCTGGGCCTTCCTAAGAGGGTTGTGGCAGGCGCTCTTGCATTTATGCATTTTTAACGAGGCAAAGATACGAGGGTAGGACTGGTTCGTCGTGACGGTGCTCTTCGCCACTTCCGTCCGCAGATAAGAAACACCCCCGAAAGAGCAGTGACAACAAAGGAGAAGCGTATGTGCTTTCCAGAGTAGAAAGCGAAAAGTGCGTATCTCCGATAAGACACGTCCTTATCAAACGTGACATTTTCGTTAGACTAACCAAACCAAAACGGGAAGAGGTAAAGTGTAAATTAAGAAAAACACTCTTCATTTCTTTATAAAGACATCATAAATGAAATATCACAACTAACTTAATAATTATGGACTGAGGGATAACGTAGATAGTCTAAAGAAGAGTAAATTTATATGCCGTTTCGAAACAACAAAACTACCAAAAAGCTTCACTACTGTTGATTTCTATTTAAGTTTTACTCAAAAAATAATTACGTACATACGTATTCGGCCTAAGATGTAAAAATGAGTAAAATGTCAAACACCTCCCCCTTTCTCTCACACTCTCTTTTTCTCTCATTCTCTACCTATCTCGTTCATTATCTCTCTCCCTCTCTCTTCAATCACTAAATGATTCTCTGCCATTCTTTTCTTTTCCTCTCATACATGACTGTTATTTTGGATTTGGTTTTTTAGTTTAAATTTAATGTGTTTTTTTTCTCTGTACCTAATTCGTATATACATACACTTGTTATCGTGAAATTAATTTTATTTTCAATCTTTTACAAAAATTTCTTTTATGTTTCTACTTGAAGATGTTATGTTTATACACAATTTTTTATTATACTTATTGTTAAAAACTTGTATTGCTTACAACACAATTAAGTAAAGTCAGATATACTGCAAATTACATGCTAAATATTAAATTTAGAAAAATTGTTTAAAGCTAAAAATATGTACGCTCCGTAATAATTTTCTTTGTTTATTGTATATTTATTTTTGGAAAACCGAACTCGTTGATTGAAAGAAAGTCAATATGACCCAAATCTGCGATTATTATACAAGAAATCACAAATAATTAAGTTTTTTAGAAAAGCCAATGGCACGAGAGGGATTCGAACCCACGATTTTCGGCTTGTTCAGCCGCTGCTCTATAGTTGAGCTATCTTGACCTCGATCCACTCGGACACCGCTGAGCAGCGGCGTATGAAGCTGAAGATCTTGGGTTTGAATCCTGCTCATGCCATTGACTTTTTTTATCTCAACTAAAAATCTTAATTAATTGTCACGTATTAATTGGTCAAACAGACCACGAAAACTAGCGAATTATAAATAAAGTGTTCAATTATAAATAAACCCGAATACCTCCATCACACACACACTCTCTCTCTCTCTCTCTCTCCCTCTATCTATCTAACTATCTATCTATCTATTGATCGATCTCTATTATCTATCTCTCTCTAAAAACATTTCTTATTTTGCAGAGAGAAAAAATTATGTTAAAGTATTAAATTAAAATTATATGCAATGAAGTATTGGATTTATTGGTCATGTTAGTTAAGAGATCGTAGCACGGTAAACCACACTTGATGAGGTAATCGAAGTGATGAACCTGTAGTTTGATCCTTTCCCATCATCACTAGTTTTAGACTGGTGGAGTTCACGTTTTGCTGTTCCTCTTCTTTTTATACGTTTCGAAAAGTTGGTCGAAATGAGTCTGTTTCTGCTAAATTTATTCTATCAATCGGTGTCATTAATGGATCAGTAATTTGGTAGTTTGTTCTCAAGTTTCCGGGGTATTTAAATGACATGGTTTATTATTACACATATAAAGGTTTATTGAAATCAAACAGGAATTTATTTTTGTACGAGATCGATGGAGTTAAATAAACTTTACGACAAACTTCACGGGTGGACTTATATTAGACGAGGTCATTTCATTCCGGGTAGAGGGACAAGGAAGGGCTTAACAATTAACCCCCTGACGACCTTTCATTCGCGGTAACGCGTTCTAGATAAAGCCCCTCTGCGGTTATACGCAGCCTATCTTAACAACGCTCCTTTAGAGACCACCTTATCTCTTAATTGATAACACACCAAGCCTCGGCGTCCCTCGCCACCATTTCATACTCTCATCCTAATAAACTTAAAACAGGGCGGCCATATCAGTGTCATGTTTACATAAGCCGATACGGAGTAATAGCCGTTTCAGGTTTTACAAAGCGATCTGGATCGGTAGCAGGAACGTCTTTATTGTCGAAGAGTAGCCTGAACCAGAGACAAATGGGACAAATATACGGTTAAGTTTACGATCTATATAATTTCACGAACCGAGTTACAGTAAATTAGTTTGTAGTGTAACGCATAGAAATCATGGTTACACTGGAAATAATAAAACTCTTTGACTGTTCAGCAGGACTGTGTACAGCAGGACGAGTTCAGACTTTACTCCATAATCAAAGATACAAACAAAATAATCTAATCTAATAATCAGTCTACTAATGTATATAACGAGACATGAACGATAATAACGTAATCGCTCTGTGAACATAACTTCTAGTTCTCTTTCGAAGGGTTACTGAACTAGACCAACTGGGTAACAACGTGGTCTGGACGCACAATCACATCATCCGCAGTATTTCGTTCTTCCCTCATACATACCATCACATTTTCGGATCGCAGCCGACTATCATTCACTTAAAAGACGCACTGACTAAAATAAAATTCATCATCAATCTACCGAATAAATTCATTCATATACGAACTGCTATTCACAATTAATACAAGCCTAGATGCAGAATGTCGATTTACCGGAATATTTCATCGAACTGTCTCTTTCGTTCTCATTCAGCCAACATATTCACTAATAAATATACACACCCGCTAAAGCAAAAGAAGATAATTGCGATTTTACATCTCTCACACACTACTAGAAGGTGACGCACGGTAACCATAAAGTCTTGCACTTAGAACGACAAATATCAATAATCCATTATTTTTTAGGATTTATATTTACAACGCTCTTAGGTTAATAGTTACACAAACGACCCGTTCAACAAAAAAATGATTTTTGAAAATATTCCAATCTGATTTGTAAGACTTTCCTATACCGTTAATAATTTTCATGATCGTATGGGGTATGTTATGCGTTTATGTTGTATCTCAGTTTTAAAAAATGAACTAATAACATTAATAAAATATATAAAAAATTTCGAACTGTCAACTCATATCTCGTTTATTTACATCAATCATTTCTTGGTCGGATCCCGCTGGTATAATGCGGTACTGGGCGAGAAGGGAGCAACACTTGTATAGCCTTAAGTGGAAACTCTTGTATCAAAACCTTCGACCCCCGACCGAGAGAAAAATCCCGAAATGGGCCCCCGAGCCCACAACTCCTCCCTTTTCCCATTTCCATCTTACGTCACTACCCTTTGCCACCGACAAACCGCAAAGAATACGATTTCATAAAAGGCCCACGGCACTCTTTCCGTTTTTATAAAGGAAATATCTTAAAGAGTCCAAATCGACGATTTTATGGCAATCCGCATCGGAATTATCTCATATTTTAAAATTAAAATTGCAGTAGGGGAATATTCGTGCTGAACCGGCCCAGAATCATTTATTACCAAACATATAAAAATTAATTATCGAAAAATTAATTTCCACAATAATCAATAAATGTTAACACTTATTTCAGTTAATTATTCTTTTTATGTAAGGCCTTGGTTGAGATGAAAAAGTTAGTACGATTCGAACCCATTGAACTAGAAGCCGAAAGTCATAGGGTCGAATCCAACTCGTGATTGTAACTTTTTTCTCCAACCCACGACCTTAGATTAAAAAATATTCAAATGTCACCGCTAAACATATGTGGAAAAGTGAATGCTATTTAAAAAGGAAAATTTTTATTTTATTTTCATGTTTGTTTAATCTATTCTTACAAGCTGTATTATTACATTTTTGTGTACCGTTTGGTCATGTTAATTTCCCATGTAGTTTTCCCTTCAACCCTTCTTTTTTTACCATTGTATTGCTGGCAGCCTTTAAACATGATCTACCTCAACGGTACCCATAGCGTCAACTTTTCTTTCTTTTGTACTAGGAAATTCGAACCAATTGTATATTTTCTTCTATACTATGAACGTCTACAATCAACCTATTTAATTTGGAAACGATAAACTTTACCGAAAATGATTTTATACAAACCCCAAGTTAATTTTGGCTAGGAATCGCGTGATGGTAACAGATTTAACATGCCTTTCTCAACTAGCTCGGAAATGACACTGATTTTATTTTCAATGAAATTCCTAAATTTTCATTGCACAATTCGTTTCTAGAATTTATTTCATACCGCTTATACTGAAAGGAAAATTTTGATAGGATCGACCATTTCGGAGGTACTAGGCTGAAGGGCGTGAGGGAGTGTGGTTTCAGCGAGAAGTGGCCCACCTCCTTTATTTCGAAAAGATTCAATTTAGCAAAAAGTTGTCTTATACAAGCCTCAAGTTAATTTTACCTAGGAATCGCATGGTACTAACAGATTTAAGATAACTTTCTCTTCTAGCTGGGAAATGACACTAACTTTATTATTTTAAATGGGAATCCTAAATTTTTATTTCACAAGTCGATTCTAGAGTTTATTTTATACCGCTTGTACTGAAAGGAAAATTTTGATAGGATCGACCATATCGGAGTTATGCCCGACGGAAGACGCGTGAGGGTATACGCTTTCAAGATGGCCCACCCTCTTTATTTCGAAAACGATTAACTTTAGCCAAAGCCGGATCCTTAAAACATTTTCGTTTCAGTAAAAGTGAAAGAAAAGAAAAAATAAGATCAATAATCGAACTTATATAAACAATAGAAATCCCTTCCATCAAATAGTCTCGCCCTGTCCAGCAGAACCCATCCCTTAAGCCCCAAAAGGCTCCTGACGAGGACTTCCGCTCGCGACCTCAAGGAGTAAGTAGTGAAGTTTAACTGGTGAAGGAAAATATTTAATATTGATTATATGCTTCCCTCAGTGTAAATATGTAGCTGTACATATATCTATAATCAAATAACACATTGTAAGCAATAATCGCGTATTGTAGATGTACATTTTAGGGTATATTATACTGCGTCCTTTAATAGCTGTTGTATCCCACGTGTCTAATTTCATTCTTTCCAAAATTGGTTAGAAAATTCTTGAAATGTCTATGTCCAATGAGTTAATTTCAAAAATTCCCTCATTTTTTTTAGTTCCTTATGTAAATAAGGAAACACGTTAATAGTGTGGGTTCCTATGCCAAGGGGTCAGGTTCAAGTACGGGGTGAAGCAGCTCCTCGCCTTGCAAGGGTGCCTGCTTTCTCATTGCCTTCTATTCCCATTTGTCCTAGGACCTAGCAAAGGCTCACTTTGTTTTGCGTACCTAATATGTTTAGTTAGGTTTTGCAGTTCAGCACCCTCTTTGAACTAATGATATTTGAGCTAAATGCATTGATGGCTTCTTGGCTGTCTGACATGATTGCCCTTTACGTAGGTTGAGTTGAGTACATCATTAGATTGTATTGCGCAGATTGTAAAAACATAGTGAATACTAAGTAAACAATCATCGTCCAAAATTTTAAAAAACACTTTCAAGTAAAGTAGATTTGAATGAATCAAACCAAATATAAAATTCATTGGTACCTTTATTTTTGTTCAATTTGTTTTCAACAGAGTACTAAATTATCTGAATTGAGTCTTATTTTACAGTGTAATAATCAATTATTATAATTATAATAGACGAAATAATTTTTTTAATACTGTTTTCTTTTTATTTCAATCCTTTTAGTTTTAAATGCACAAAGGTTACGAGAAATATTCCAACGAATATAACGCAGTGGTAAATAAAATATAATAAAAATACACTAGGGAGCTTCGCCGTTCCTTTTTTTTTCTCTTATCCTCTCGCCAAAAACCGAGCTTGTTGCCTTGGTGCAGCCGAGGGTTGGAGAGGAGTCCATGTTAGTTTTATATTATCATATTTTTTAAATATGTCAAAAAGAGCAACCCTAAATAAATAGATAAGCCTAAAAAAAACACTCCGCGCCTTTCATTTTTTGCCGGTAAAAGAAAAACAGTATTTCTTAATACATTAACTATTAATCTATTGTGATCGTGAAGGATCTGACATGTGTCGTCGTAACAAGCAGATTCGATTGAAGGATAAACACCGCTGTCCTCAGAAGGTTTGCCGTTTCGTAATCGTTCTCCGTCGCCCCCACGACCTAAAGACACCTGTTCTATTTCCCATCGATTTTGGGGACGGTTCTTCCCTCCTATGCCAATCCCAAACCCTATAAGAGCCACATGTCGTAGCCTTCCCTCGGGTATTTTTTCTTTTTTTTTTGCGAAGAAATATCCTTATATTTTAGTCGGGCCCCGCTCAGCAGGGTTTCTGAAAGTTGGTCACATCCAGAAATTGGAACGACGCCAAACTATGTATGTAACTCATGGTTAGAAGTCGGAAATTCTCTTAGTCGTTCGCTAAACATTGCATAAATATGTAAACGGAATCTGTTTTTTAATCGGACCATTGAAAATCGTTTGGCACCGCTTAACATCAAGCTGAGCACATATCTCTCTACAATATTAAAAACGTTTTCCCTGAATTATGACAAAGAGGACCTATCCGATTTTAATAGTGCAGGAAGAGAAAAAGATACTGAGAAGCAACATTTTAATATAATTTTTCACTTTTCTCAGTTTAAAAATTGGGAAATCATGACTTATCATATATACTTCGAAAGTGGAAGGTTTTATCTACAAAAATATTTTGAAATTTGTAAACCTTTGCTATCATTATTTATCTTAATCAGTTCATTTGTGTTGTTTTTGCTCGGATTAAAATTGTGCAAGATTTTCCGGGAGGAGTCTATCTTTTTTATAAGTAATAGCTATCTTAATAGCTGTTTAAGTCCAATTGAATTTTTTTTTAATTGCTAAAAACGGATTACAATTCGCGAAGATAAGGAAATTTTTTTATCACGCATTATCCTAGGAAAATTTTTATACTGGGTGATGACGTTCGACAGGTTTTACGAATCGTAAAAATAATGGAAGCAAGAGACAAATTTATGAATCATGCTTCAACAACAGCGTGCTAATGAGATTCCATTAAATTGGTAATCGTTAAATAAGGGAAATAATTATTCAGATATCGTGAGATACGGTCTGGTGTGATTAGGTTTCAAAAAAAACATTGTCTTTATCGTGCCAACGTTTCTATCTTTATTGAGATCATCTTCAGGGCTCAACATGTTTGTCTTCTGTGTACTTGTGCCATTCTTTCCAACACGATACGCAAGAATGTCACAAGTACACAGAAGACAAACACTTTAAGGCGTGAAGATGATTTCAATAAAAATCGAAACGTTGGCACGATAAAGAAAATGATTTTCTGAAACCTACATAACACCAGACCGCATCTCAAGATATCTGAATAATTATCGATTAACGATCACTGATCTCTACACACAAGAAATATCATTTTAAAAAACATGAAAAACCCCGTAAATGTAATGAGACAATTTAATCGAAGAATTTTATCCATTATTATCTGAGGAAGAAACGTATAAATATTAGTAGCTATAAATGATGAAGGGGGGAAAACCAATCATCTTATGTCAATCGACCACTAGAGGAAATTGTTAAGTGTGTTTCCATTGATCATGCTGAGTCATTAACCGGCAACAAAGCCGAAAATGAAAACCTAACTTTGCACTCTGCCATGGAATATTTACAATCAATGACACCCTCCGGGTTTGCCTCCTGCAGACCTGCTTTAAAAGAGGTCGCCAGTGTCTCTAGAAGATACTAAACCGAAATTTCATATTAGTTTCGGGGGAAAAATTATGACCTAGTTTATTTGCAAAATATTTGGTTTTTAGAAATTTTCTGGTAATTGATGGATATTAATAGCTTTTATTATACCTTTATTGCAATCTAAATAAAAATACAGAAAATTTCATCTTCATAGAAAAATAATTGTTGGATTCTTGTGGAGCGGTAAAGAATGAGATATTTTCGAAAAAAGCTTTTTTCCCCTATTTTATTGTTGTTGTTTTTGCCGATGTTGGACAAAGATTTCATACGGCACAAGAATAGCACAACACTTTATGCCCTGAAGATGGCCAGAAAAAGGTCGAAACGACAGTAAAAAAATGAAAAATATGATTTTGTAAACAACATTCTTGACCGCTCTTCACGTATCCAACAAATTGAACAAAAAAAAAACCACATTAAAAAATGACGAAACAAGGCCCCCCTCAATAAGTATGTCTAATATTTTGGAGTGAATAATCACCAAAAAATGTTTGATCCAAATCCGTGACCGACCAACCTATTCGTTCCCTTGTCAGTGTAAAATAATTTAAAATGAAATAATAAATAAACCGTCATTATTTTCTTATTATTAAAATAAATTATCGTTATGTGATGGATATCAGCTTTAATGTTATAATTACCTGTAAAAAATCGCGATATGTCGAATTTGAAAGAAAGAAAAAACTAAATTCGCCGTCCAGGTGTATATTACCTTAATCAGGACTTTAAACTATTTCGAACTATTCCTATGGTTAAATATATACACCTACTTGCGGGTGAACGAGGTGGTCCTCATAATTGCCACGCTAGCGGTTCTGGGTTCGACTCCCGACAGAGCCCATGGCTGTTTAAAGGTTTATATGAGCCAACATAAACGGCCACTTCTACCTATCTAACTATTAGGGAATTTTTATTTTTTCTATCTTAAATATTGAGCACTCATTTGCTGACTGTAGATAAATAGATATGTTATATTTGGCAGTGTTTACACTTCGGAAATTTCTTCTTTTCCGCTGCCGTGTTTGAAAAATATTGTTGGATCTGTTATTGTTCATTAAGTTAAAAATAATTTTAACGAAATATACACATTTCAGCATCGATGGCACGGCATAATCAGTTTTGTTAACTTTGATTTGGCAAAGCACAGTAGGCCCATTCCCACAGTCGTCACGTTTCCCCGTTTCTCTACCCCTGATTACAATTGGCGGCGGGTAGAACGCGGCAATGCCGGCAACAATGTTCTCTTGTTTGAACCGGGCAAGTTATAGTTGTGAGAACTCAACGAGGACGCCGACGGACAAAGCCTGCGTGCGTGTAATCGGACAGGGTGCCCACCGGGGTCTCATCCTCAGAGAGAATTTCCACTCACGTACTCCTGCCAGCCCGTACACGCCTAAGTCAAATAGAATTTAAAATAATCGCCTCTTCTAACTTATTTCTTAATTCTGTTTGAACGGTAATTTATACGTTTCTCGTGTTTTATGGCACAGTTTTATTTATGAATCCGACGTAATTACTTCAAAAAACAAGTCAGAGATCGCCTAAACATGAAATACTCTTTAAAAAAAATTAAAATGTAATAAATAATTACTTTTTCTCACGACATGGAAAGTTAAATTTTTAAATTTGATTCGCAGACTCTTTCTCGGAACTGTAGCGTTTGAAATTGCATTCATTATTCCCATGGATTTGGATGATTGGTAATGTTAATGTAGTTATTTGACTTGATAATACGGAGGGTGTAAATAGTGAATGGTAAATCGACCTAATCCCCTTTTTCCATAATTTTTTATTTTGTTTTGTCAACGGCTTTGATTGTCAATTGAGTCTTGTGTGTAATTTGTTGAAGTCGTGAGAATGAGGTAATTGAGATATACGCTTTTTCATTTTTTTTTGTGTGTGTGAAGCGTTTCGACCTTTATTCGGATCATCTTCCGAGCAAAAGGTTTGGTGTCATATTGGCTTTGTGTGAAAGTGTGAATAAAGGTAGAAACGTCGGCAAAAATAAGATTAAAAAGGCTTTTTTTCTAAACTACCACATTCTTGACCGCTCATCAAGACTTAAATAAATTATTTAGGTCATTAACAAACACATATTTATGTATAATATACAACCGAAAGAGTATTTATCTAACTTACACGTTTGACTGTTTTGCCTTTTTTTAAAATCAAAATAGCAATAATTTTTTATTTTAACCAGTCCACGATCCTGATTAGGTTACTAATTTTGTTTTCGTTTGTTTTTTGTGGTGGGTGTCCCCTTTTACTTGTTTGTTTTTTTACTATACAAGGATTTACAATACTCCCCAAATTTATTAAACATAAATGCCAATAATACTAAGCTTTCTGCCATTGAGTTAAGTCGGTGGTCTTTTAGGTTATGATTAGAATCTTTCAATTAATTAAGGTTTGTAATTGTGATAAAAAAAAGTCGGTGTCACGAGCGGGACTCGAACCCACGACCTTCGGCTAAATACGCCGCTGCTCTACCACTTGAGCTATCGTGACATCGATCCACTCGGCACTAATTTCCCATTTCAACCTAACCTTTTGAATCTTTTGCCTACTTTTTGCCATTTTCAAGTATATTTTATATACATGAACACTTTTTTATCTCAACTAAAAACCAAAGAATGTAGTTAAGATAAGTAACCACACTCCTAGGCGAGAATGTGAGGTTTCAATCTGTGCTTTGTGTAACCTCTGGGAAAGGGAGGAGCCGTCCGTTTCTTGGCTGGGTGTCCCATCCTCACCTAATTTACATATCCCCACACGGGACACAGGAAGCTCGCCAGAACCCAGCTAACTGAATTTCTGAATGGAAAGAATTGCTTAGCACTGATCAGATATGCGCGGCTAGATCGGCTTTATCATATTAAAGAATAAAATTTTCAATTACATATTTCATTCTTTTATTTTTCTTGGTGTATTGATAGAGCATCAACTTCCGGTAGACGGTATTTACCGTGCTGTATAATGTTAATTTACTTTATTTTGTATATATTTCTTTTTGTTGTTAAATAAACATTGTTACAACTGAAATAGTATTTATCATAAACGTTTCACTTTTCCTCTTTTTTTTAAATCAAAATACCAATAAATATTTATTTAGACCTGTCTGAGAAAACCTGATTGGGCTACTAGCTTTGATTTTTTGAGGTGGGTGCCCCCTTTGACTTCATCTGGGATTTGTGGGAACTAATCAGACCCATGTGATGTTAATTTATTATAATTAATGGATCGATTTCCCGAGTCAAAAAAAAACTATACAACAAAACGAAAACAAAATACGTAAACAAAACAAAAATATTTGAACTATCTATAAAAATAATTATTATTTGGTAATCGTGATGAGACATACTTTGAGAAAAAAAAATCTTGAACTGAGATAGGGGGTATTTCAAGTTTTTTTTAATGATATTTCCTGTGTAGAGATTAGTGACCGTTAATCGATAATTATTCAGATATCTTGAAATGCGGTCTGGTGTGATTAGGTTTCAAAAAAAACATTTTCTTTATAGTGCCAACGTTTAGATATTTATTGAAATCATCAGACAAATTTATGAATCATGCTTCAACAACAGCGTGCTAATGAGATTCCATTAAATTGGTAATCGTTAAATAAAGGAAATAATTATTCAGATATCGTGAGATGCGGTCTGGTGTGATTAGGTTTCAAAAAAAAAAAACATTTTCTTTATAGTGCCAACGTTTAGATATTTATTGAAATCATCTTCACAAAAGTGTTTGTCTTCTGTGTACTTGTGCCATTCTTTCCAACACGACACACAGTAATGTCACAAGAACGCAGAAGATATACACTTTGAGCCCTGAAGATGATCTCAATAAAGATAGAAACGTTGGCACGATAAAGAAAATGTTTTTCTGAAACCTACAAACACCAGACCGCATCTCAAGATATATGAATAATTATCCGTTAACGGTCACTAATCTCTACACACAGGAAATATCATTTTAAAAAACATGAAAAAACCCCGGAAATGTAACGAGATAATTTAATCGAAGAATTTTATCCATTATTATCTGAGGAAGAAACGTATAAATATAAACGTATAAATAAATAATCGGTAATTATTCAGATATCTTGAGATGCGGTCTGGTGTGATGTAGGTTTCAAAAAACATTGTCTTTATTGAGATCATCTTCATGGCTCAACATGTTCGTCTTCTGTGTACTTGTGCCATTCTTTCCAACACGACACACAGTAATGTCACATCTACACAGAAAACAAACACTTTGAAGCCCGGAAGATGATCTCGACAAAGACCGAAACGTTGGCACGACAAAGAAAATGATTTTTTATAAACTAGACCGCATCTCACGATCACCAAAAAATCATTAATAAACAGTAAAAGAATAATGTAAAAAGTAATTAAAAATATAAGAAAACTTATTGCTATCAATAATTAATATATAAAACGAAAAATAGTAAATTAAAAATTTAAAATTAAGTACAAAACACAAACCCAAACATTAATAATAAAAAAACATAACGTAGCTCAATCGTTTTTGTATTACAATGGAAAATACCTGTAGATTTTTGAAACTCAAGACTGATAAAGGGAGACGGATGCCCCAGAAATCAATCCATTAAATAAAACAAATAAAAACGACGCGATTAGTTCAACATATCCCACGATGTATATAATGTATATAATTGGATTTCAGTCCTTTTGAAATCAAATTTTTTTAAGTATCATGGTTTTAATTTACAGCTAAATATACCGTATCTTCAAGGAGACAAAGAATAAATATATATATGGAGGGTAAAAAAATGAACAATATTTGCAAATTGAAAATACAAAAATCTTTTAATGCAGCACTTTTGCAGTCAGTGATTAAAAGAGAGAGAGATTGCTAATCAGTTAGTCGATAAGAAAGTGGAAATGAGTAAATTACCTATTCATTGTGGTCGAACTTACAAAATCAATCATTTTAGCTCGTTACTCAATAGGAATTCCTCAAGTGTTCGAGCGAAAGTCGATTTCTTGTCACATGATTAATACTTCAAAACCGACTAGTTCATTTGCAATTCATCATTGAAAATGTTGATGTATTTCCTGTGTCAAGTATGTGTAACGTATTGGGTTCGATTACCGCCTTGCCTTGATATGCTTCCAGTTTGTCTCTTGTACAACAAATATCTAACTGTCATATTTCTTTTCTAGAGTTTCACATCTATTGCTTCATGTATTAATTTAAATATTTGGCTTTTGTCTTTCAGTGAGTAATGACATTACTGTGCCAACAGTTATCGACAATGATTCGTCTACAGAAGGACGCGATCAAGTAAACCCATAAACGTATTTGTTATGGCGATGACGAGTTACACCACCGCTATCTATTGCCTTTCATTTGTGAACTTTTTCTACATTTAGCCACAATGGTGAAATGGATTGTTGAATTAATATTTTTAATTTTAATAGTTATAATCTACTTGATAGCTGTACTGGGCATTGGCAAATTTAACGTAACGCTATCTGAAAGGGCGTCCTACGTTATTTGCCATACAATTAGACTAGTATGCCTCTTTATCCCTTTTT
This sequence comes from Cimex hemipterus, assembly GCA_039619505.1. Classification (NCBI taxonomy): domain Eukaryota; kingdom Metazoa; phylum Arthropoda; class Insecta; order Hemiptera; family Cimicidae; genus Cimex; species Cimex hemipterus. Next base: position 17,685,978 of record CM077112.1, read on the forward strand.
GCAAAGGACTCGATGTGTCCAACATAATAAAAGCTTGCCATGCCTTGACTCTTTACAGAGAGCGAGCAGGCATGCCGTCGATTTTAAAAATGGTTCTCGGACACTGTAGCAGAGTTCCTGTGTCCTCTGTTCAGCTATTTGGAGGACGTGGGTTTTTTTATTGTAAATAAATATGTGCTACGTGTTTTCTACGAGCGCGTGTATTTATTAGCGTGAGAGATCAGGGGTATTTGAAATTCGATTGCAGAATATTTATAGAAAGTACTCTATCGACCCTATTTTACATTAGATTATTTATACTAGTGTAAGTCGATGGAGGAGTATCGAGTACGCCATCGAATAATGGATGAGACATAACTAAGTGTGAATGAATTTATTTGTGAGAAGATTGTAGGTTTTACGAAATATTATATTTTGCATGAGTTAGGGGCTGAGATGGCGTAGTCCTCGCGTTTTATTAGGCCAATGAAACCCGACTACTCCGGGAGTGAACTCCGCTACTGTCAGCACATCGCAGAAGGACCGTCCTCCTGGTGAAAGTTCAATAGCGTGCTTGTCAACTGGTGGCGGTAAAATCAACAACATATTTTGTTGGAGAAATTAGCCAATTTAAAAAAATATTTTATAGGTAGGAGTATAATAAAATTCACTCACTTTCGTGATCCGTTTGACCAATAATATCTTTCAATTAATTAGGATTTTAGTTGAGATAAAAGTCAGTACAACTAATGGGATCTCCCCCCTTTTTGCTTTAAAATTGAAAAAGGTGGGGTTGAGATGGGAAGTTAGTGACCGAGCGGATCGAAGTCACCCGCGCTCAACTGGTAGAGTAGCGGCGTATCTAGCCGAAGAACGTGTGTTCGAATCCAGCTTGTGACACTGACTTTTTTATCTCACCTAAAAACCTTAATTAATTGAAATATAAAAAGTTTTTGTTTTATAATTAATATTTTTATAATTCGTACAAATTTTTCAAGTATCCCGAGTCCTAAGAATGTATATTTGGTGTTCCAACATTAAAATACATGTACATGCATGCACGAATGACAGCTATACAGAAACCATATAGCCTTTCTTAAATAAAGCCGTAGCACTTATGCAAAAACAGCTTTTGGCTGAACCGCCTAAATTCAATACAAAAGCAAATAATGAGTATGTACAAGTAAATTATATTTTTATCTGACTGGTGTCCTCATCTCAATCTAAAACCTTTTGACTTTCCCCTCTATCTGCCATATTTTCAAAGCCTTAACAGTTAAATAAACTGTACTGTGATATTTTAACTTTTTCTAAAATCGCTAAGCTGAGCTACGGTATTTTTAAGAATTTTTGTCATTTTCGTCCTGAACTTTATTCAAACGAAATTCCGGGATCCCGCGGTAAGTAATGTTTACTTTGTACGTTAGAGCTCCTACAATTATCAGGTCCTCGGCATTTGCCAAATCGCCTTAGCAATATAAAACAAAATCCATAGCATCCGTGAACGGATTGACAAGCAAGATACGAGTAAAACCAGAACTACTACAACACACCAGAACGTAGCGTTAGCGGCAAAAACCGTTATTCAAAAAGATATTCGAGTAGTGGTCAACGTCATTTGAAAGACGTTAAATATAACAATCACCTTGAAATAGCGCGAACGTTATTCAAAATCTTTCTATTCTCGTTAATTTTATCTGTTAGATGAATTTTGGCATTTGAAAATTTTCATCGGTGTGTACCTTTAATAATCCGGGCGGGAATGACCTGACGATATAAATCGGTTCATCTACGGACCGTCCTCAGCAGAATATTTCACCGTAATCGAGTTGATTTAAACTACTACAGTTACCCAGTATTTATAGTCATGGGTCTGGGATATTCTATTTCACAACCGGCACGTTTTCCAACAGTTCAAAATAACCTCATTACACATATCTCGAAATTTACAATTAAATTGGAATACACCTTCAAGCCATTCAAAATAAAAGTAATTGGGCGAAATAATACATTAAATTTCAAATGTATCTGAAACCTTTTCCTGTTTCACCAATGGGGGCATAGGTTGTTTTAAATAACAGCAATATTTTGGACAATAATTTTAAATGTGTGTTTCTTAGTGACCTTTTGTTTCATAATTTGTTGAAGCCGTGAAGATGGGTCAAGAATGAAGTAGTCCAGAAAAACACGTTTTTAATTTTTACCGACGTTTCTTTATTCGGATCATCTTCGGAGCATAAAGCGCAGTTCTATTCTTGTGGTGTCACAGTGGATTTATGTGAGTGTCTCTCCTGTGTGAATAAAGGTCGAAATGACGGCAAAAAAATTAGAAAGGTGTTTTTCTAACTACCTCATTCTCGACAGATCATCACGACTTCAATAAATAATCATTTTATCTAATCAAAGCTAATATATAATTATGATTTTTTGGTGTAGGTATTTGGCCAGTTTCTACATGAGTGATAAAACTAAAAATACAAAGTGCTTTTAATGTGGCAAATCAATAAAAAAAATTTCGAGAGCTATCAAGTTCATCTTCATCTGGTCAGCAACGAAAGAGCAAGGAGGGATGTGAGAGAGTTACTTCAGAGGAAGATGATGTAGTATTTTATAAATAACTCTAGTAAAGGGAGCATGATGACTTCATAATGTCCGGCCTATAAATAAACATCCTGGCATTAAACATGTACTAATAGTTTCACAACTGCATACTCGAGGAATTTGCTCGGAGCGATAAAAACTTTACGCGGCAATTAATTCTGTAAATAGATAATGAACTCTCAAAGTAGTTGCGTCTAATTGGCGGCAATTAAAAACTAGTGAGGAACGTGAGAACTCCGGCCCATGCGATAACGTTGGCATATATTTAAAAAAAATCAGCTTTTCAGAATTAAAGGGAAAGTCGTTTCGTTTTCGTCGACCTTGGCTGAGTTTGGTCAGGGAAGGAAGGAAACGTCCGTTTCTCACGACAGGTGGGCGAGCAGGTGCACCCACGATCCGCTTGGTTGTAGAGTACTATTGCAAATTTGATTTCCGTATACTGCCGTTGGCTCCAAAAACCTCTTTATTGATCGCCAAATCAACAGGCCAATTAGAAATTCCGGTCGACAAGTGGTGCAAAGGCGTGTGGAAGGGGAAGCGCGGATTCTGAGGCCGAGGAGACGGTTTGAGGGAGAGAGGATAGAGACCGGTTCAAATGGAATGCAATTATTATGCAACGCGAGTGTGCAAGCGTCGAGGACAGCATTCCGAGTCGTAGCTTCCCTCCCTAGGCTCGCTAGAAATTCCCTTTTATTCACCACTTCGCCGACAGGCCATCTCAACCCAGGGCCTACAAAACAGACACAGCAGACCCGAGAATTATTTACAAAGAAGGATGCGAACGAAATTCTTGACCAGACGGGACACAACATACATCCACGTCCTCCACATAGCAAGGCAATACTATATAACAACATTAATAATTATTATTAAAAAAACGGCTTTTGTTAAGAAAGCTAGTCTAACCGTAACATAAGGATCATTGAACCATGGTCGCACGAGTTGATATTTATATTGACAAAAACTTAACTATCTTCTAACAATTGAATGAATTAATTAACGAATAATCACTTCATTAATTTTTTTAAATGTACAACTAAACAGCCCATCAGGAAAACGGTTATCAACTATCTGCGAGTTGAACTATAAAATTTTAATAAATAAAAAATTTAAAGGCCTAGAGTAAAAGCTGATTTTCAAGGAACAAACAAAGGAGAAAAAACCTATATGATTAAAATCCAATACCAACAAATATATGTATATTTACCTACACTTGCACATATAAATAACCAGGGTGTCTCGGAATTGCGTTAAAACTGGCATTATGCTTCTTCGAATCACTAACTTAAAAAAATATTAACAGTTTTAAACACAAGAACCAAAAACTTAAAATGTTCTGTATTCATAGAAATTATGGAGTGGAGTGAGTGCGGTATTCACTTCTTTTGAAAAAGATACTACTCATAGTAATCGGTGATAAGCTGATGATGAGCTGAAAGCTCGAAATCTGGATCATTGGAAAACAACTTACCGTAGGAACTATCTTTTTAAAAAGGTTTGCTCTGTATCTTACTAAATTAAAAAACAAGGTCTTCTCCCAACTCAATTCAATTTTGTGATTTTTTTTAGCTTTAGGGCCGGCAAATTACATTGATTATCGCCCGCCCTCTCTTTTTTTCTAATTAATTTTATTGTTTGTTCAATCAAGCCGTGATGATTTATGATATAACGGTAACCAACTCTCACTCTTCTTTATTCCACTGATAGCCTCTCTGTACCTCAGAGCCTCGACAATGTGGATGAAATTACACAAGCATACAGAAAGAAGAAAAACATGATTGACACACTACCCCAGAGTGTTTCGTCCCAGTATTCCTCGGGGTCATTGGAGATATGATAGGATAATAATCCCTGCCTTTCACGATAAAAAATTACATTCAGATTACCAAAGAGTGCTCGATAATTCTCTGGGTAATTGAGGATAAACCATGCCATTCGCACTTATAAATTACATTCACCTTGCCATAGAATTACCGATATTCCTCAGGGTAATTGGGTAATAAACCTATCCATTCGCGCTAATAAATTATATTCAACCTCAGAACTCCGGAGTATTCTATATTCCTCGGGATAATTAGAGATAAATCCTGACATTCTAGATTATAAATTTCAACCATTCAAACAGAGTATGTACTCGATATTCCTAAGAGTAATTGAATATAAACCTTGCCATTCGCGCTAATAAATTACATACGTTCACCACAAATCTCCCACAAACCCCAGACCACTTAATTTCTCGGAGTAGTTGAGAGATGACCTTCCATTTATGTTAATAAATTAACAATAAATAATAATAAATTACATTCGCACTACCACTGCGTACTCAATATTCTTGGGAGCATAGGATGAGCCCCTTCATTCACGCAAATACATACATTCTTTCCAATAAACAACACTTACATGAAGGTACAAAGATGGCTACAATTAAAAAGTGCCTTAGTGCTGCCAAGTGTGATTATTCAAAATAAAATAGCATTTTTTATTGTTTGTAAAATGAACTAATGCGAATATGATAACAATTAAATACTTACACAATCCTTTTTAAAACACGTTTATTTATATTGTTATTTCTTTAATCAGACTCCAAGCTTATTTACAATTTTGCTCAGTATGACTTTTTCGTTCTTTACACGTACTTATTTCGGTGTTTTCGGATTAAAAAAGGAAACAAGAAATCGATACTGTAATAATTTTAGTAATAATAATGATTATGCCCACCAAGCATGAATCTACGGGCACGACTTTGTAAACGGGCGGTCGAATTATGCGACAAGTAAATTAATTTGTAAAATACAGATTCCATTTAATAATATTCTCCAGCCTGGGATTGATAAACATTGTTTAAATTACACAAATACAGGCAAGATGTGAAAAAATGAATTTCCAGCATTGTATAACTTGAATTCGTAAAATTTAAACAATGTTGAGAAATCTCAGGCTCTGAAGGAGCTCCATAAAGATCGAAACGTGGCACGAAAAAGAAATAGTTTTTCTTCTCCAAAAAATCATTCTTCAGAAGGTTCGGCTTTATTTATCTTTATATTCATAATTTATACTAGTATTTTTCAATCATTTTTTTAATCGTGGTATATATACCATGTCGTATATATACATACTTTGTATTTAAATAAGGTTCGCTGATGTAAACTAAATATTTGTAATTTTTTTATTCTATATTCTACTGTATTCTAATAATACTGACATCTCATCCGGTATGTTTGTACAAAATTTCCATTTATCTTATGCCATCCGGTTCAAATTTCTTGTTTCGTTTATTTTTTTATTTGTATTTTTTGAGATACGTCTAGTACAGAAATAGCACATTTCAAAATTAGGTTAAATAATTTAGGTTTAAACATTACAATTGACATTTTGAGCGAGCGAATTTCGATCAGCATGTTCTATTTTAAGTTCCCTAACTTTAACTTCTGCTTGTGAACTCAGGTTGGTGTAAATTGACGTTCGTTATAAACAGGATGAGAAAGATTTTTGACAAGTAACAATCAACTATTTAATTCATTGCATTCAATTGTGCAAGAGAACTTTAAACATCAAAAAATTTGGGGAATAAACTTCATCAATTCTGTCCCTAAAGGGTTCGAAAGGGGCCTTAATAAATATTCCACCGGAATTGGATGTACACAAACACAAGCCGGGTCGACAACCTGCTCATTTTACAACAACGTGCAGATGTATTTTTCTTCAAAGGTGGCAGAGAGCATACAATGCGCGCTAAACGATAAGGGCCGGGACTGAATTAGCGCGCACTGTCACAACTGTGCCAGTTCCCATCTTTGTTGTTTGAAGATGCAGATGAGTCATGCGTCTGTGTCAAACACTTAACGTCTCACACGGCCATTTATCAACTTTACATTTGGAAACACAACTTTCAAAATGGTCGAAATAACGAAAGATCCTGCGGATTGAAAGGATTGTCATTGTTGATCGGCCCAGGTTTTTGCGTCTCGCGAAAAGGCACGGGTCAAGTAGCAAGTGAAAGTGGAATATCGAAAAAGCGTTAGCTACTTACGACAGCTACTTAGATTTGGGATTTATATCTGACGAGGGTAAAGCTCCGTTTGTAAGTCCTTCGAAACAGTTCAAGTTGAGAGTGACTTCAATTTGAGAGTACAACCCACAACTCGCGAGAAGACTGATTTTGTCATGAGAATTCGCACAGACATCTTTAGCAATTACACAAATGCCAGCCAATTTTAAGAAAGAAGTTACAGCTTGTCACAATACGACGTGACGATATCGTAAACCTACACAATTTCCTGCTTGTATTTCAGAGAAAGTGGAAAAGCACTTTCCCGATTGCAGGAATGCTCTGTTGATGGACCACAATGTCAAATTGCCCAATGTTTTCAATGAAGAGAAATGGCCATATATACAGTAGTATTTATCTGATATTTTGATGATATCTTCGATGTTGACAAATTAATCTTTACGAAAACCGTGGTTGAAATAAAAAAGTCCGTGTCACGACCAGGATTCGAACCCACTAAAAACGCCGCTTCTCTATCACTTGAGCTATCGTGACTTCGATTTCACGGACACTAACTTCCCACCTCAACCTCACCTTTCCAATTAAGATGGGAAGTTAGTGGCCGAGTATCCAAGACAATAGCTCAAGCAGTAGAGTAGTGCCGTTTTTAGCCGAAGATCATGGGTTCGAATCCCGCTCGTGACACGGACTTTTTTATTTCAACCACGGTTTTCGTAAAGATTAATTAACTAAAAAAAACTTTCTGTTACAAAGTACACGCCTTCCAAAGATAAATTCCGCTTTGGGTGAATCTGATGAGAAGGAAGAGGTGGAGTGTTTTGATTGATTGATGAAATATGTCACATTTGAAGTTGGGAGATATCCTTTGAGCACTATTACCAACAGGTCGAGATACAATGCTGCGACACCATAAACAGATGATCAAACCATTTTCAACTTCGACAAAGTCAACCAGTCTATCATGAAGTGAATTCGAATGTTTGATAGACTTTAATTCAGACTCCTTTCTACTATCTACTTTCGAGTCCATTACCTTCCTTTTTTTGACAACAAAACATTTTAACTAGCAAAACGTGTTCGTCCTCCATTTACCACAACGTACCTATGCAGATTCTTAATTTCTACACAGCCAAATAAATACAGAAGCTGTTTATCTGCTCAACCCGACATCCGTCTCCAAATATCAAACATTAAACGCAACATATCCAATTGTTCAGTTCAACTAGCCTCACTCTTACCATTAATTAATTAAGCATTATTGTACAAATATTAATTTTTGAATTTGTCTCGCGTTTTACGTATCTGTTGATTCCATTCTGTCAAATTTGATTTTAAGTCCCGGATTTCGTAAATAAAGTAAAGTATATGAACCTAATGTTTGTTTTCATAGCGATCTCTCTTGCCATCACCTAATAATGAAAGAATTGGCTAACTTATAAAAACTTTACTACTGTAAGTAATTTTAAGTATTTAAAAGCGAGGGCACCTCCCTCGATTTTATTCTGAGACAGGAGTCCACTGGCTAAAAAGGTTTGGGAAGCAGCCCTGCTGTAGACGTAGAGGTCTTTTGGCATGTAGTGTTGGGCCATCGGGTTGATCAGTAGTGATCAAGTTTAATATTTTAAATGTTGAATGTTGATTAGGAACTTCATAAATTGGGGATTGTTTATCTCCAAAAGGCAAAATTGTATTACCTGAAAGAAATTCATGAATCATCCTTATGTAATTTTCCTATTAGTATTCCTAGGTAATGAACTGATCAGTTGATTATAAACGAATAATCGCACCGTCAGTAACTTCAATTTGTACCCTTCAGCGATTTTTCGTATATAAGACATTCATTACGTCAACCGAGTTATTATGGAAAATTCAATGAATCCACGAACGCTTTTATAAGCATGCATATTACTGAAATGCTATAAACCTTGACACATAAAAAAATCGAATAACTACTAAATATTTAGGCATTTATTAGACTTATTAAATTATTAGACATTACCTATTATATAAAAGGTCCTTTTATATAATGAGATTCAGGGCATATTTTAACCTCTGAAAAGGAAGGTTGGTGCTAGACGAAATTGGAATGTAGCTGACTTAGAAACCTTTCTCGAGTTCGTCTACTTTTCTTTTTCTTTGTCTTTTACGAATTTAAATGAACTGTTACGCCTCGTAACTAGATAACAATGAATAAAAAATTTTTTTTAAACAAAATGCCTTGTCTACCTACAGTGAATTGGTTCGACGGCTTGTCAGCAAATTTTGGATCAACTACCGTCAGCAAGATTCTCCCCGATCGTCCTTTCGGCCATGTGTCAGCTTCAAATTTTAGGACAGCTTGCTCGGTGAGTGGTTAAGAGTACATCTCTCGGATCTTTTACGACCCGCTTTCTAAGAATGTGTTCGGCTTTGAAAAGAAAACGTCTACGATCAACCTACAAATGTCGCCTAGATAACTACACTTTTCAAGGAAAAAGTTCTAAAAATACAGTTTTCAACTAAAACACAAACTCAGAAAAAACATGATAGTGATAAAGAATAGGTAAATGAACCTAAGTTGTATCAGACCGATAACGATACTGTTTGTTTTGAAAGAATATTTACTCCGTAAGTAATCAAGTTATTCCGTATTACTAATTTTATGAATTTGTAATAATATAAATGTATATTAATACTTTCTGATATATATATAAAAGAAAATATCAGAAAGGTTAATAGAATTGAAATGAAGAAAATTGAATATAGAATATTGACTAGAAAAAGTTAATGTAAAACACATAAAAAAGTGGACTAGCAAACAACCACAGCAGAAAATCTCGTCAAAATGACTATATTAAACATAGTCAAAAGAAAATAAAGAAAGAATGAAACGTTGTAACAAAAAACGTGTAGAGATTGGTAACCGTTAACTGATAATTATTCAGATGCCGTGAGATGCGGTCTGGTGTGATGTAGGTTTCAAAAAAACATTTTCTTTATCGTGCCAACGTTCGATCTTTATTGAGATCATCTTCAGGGCTCAAAGTGTTTGTCTTCTGTGTACTTGTGACATTCTTGCGTATCGTGTTGGAAAGAATGGCACAAGTACACAGAAGACAAACACTTTGAGCCCTGAAGATGATCACAATAAAAGATCGAAACGTTGGCACGATAAAGAAAATGTTTTTCTGAAACCTACATCACACCAGAGTACACCTCACAATATCTGAATAAGTAACAAAAAACAGTATATGGACATTGAATTGTTGATCTTTATGTGCTGACATTTGAAAAGTGAAAAAGCGAACTGTACCTTGTATTTTTAAAATTAATTATTTCAATTGATTATTATTTTTATGTAAGATCTTGGTTGAGATGAAAAAGTTAGTGTCACAAGCAGGGTTCGAGCCAATGGCCTGCGGCTCAATACGCCGCTGCTCTAACCAGGATCGTAACCGATCCGCTCGAACCAAGAAGTCACAATAGCTCAAAGTGTCAAAGTGGTTCTCGCATCTGAATGTCACGCGTTCGAATCCTGCTCGTGACATTAACTTTTTCATATCAAACAAGGCCTTACATAAATAGAATGCTATATTGAAGTATGTAATTTGTTCTATTAGACTACCAAATATAAATGGGTTAAAATTAATAGCACTTTAAAAATATTAAGAACAAGTCTGAATTTGTTCAATGTTGTGTAACGGTTGAAAATGGATATCCTTTGCGCGCAGAACTAGGAACAACGAAGATAGAAAAAACTAGTATATAATATAGACAAAAGACAGGAAGGACGAACAAAAATTATTTTCCAAGGTAACAAGGATTCTATCTAGCAAGCAAAGAAAATAAGACTCTTCCGTCCTTAAAGATCTAAATCGTACCAGAACTACCGTTTCAACTTACGAGGTTTTTGATAGCGACTTCCCACATACCGCCCGAACGGGGGAATCTTTTTATAGCCTATGTTACGTACGCGAATAAGGGTGTCCCTCGACCGACGGGTATGGTAAACGGCAATTAGGAATAAAATACAAGCAATAATTTAAAAATATTATTAAATGTTCTCTATTGGTAATTATATATTTGGCTATTTATTTTAGCAATTACAGTCAATAAATCATGGCCACATGATCATCAGGGGAGTTGTTAACTTTTACATTTAACGAAAAATTCCATCACCGACAAGGTTTGTTTCTGGATATTTTTAGTAGGAGTGAATCTCTTGAATTTATCGATGAAAATGCCAGAAACGGTGTAATTTTTTGTGCACCGCCCCTCCTAACTTAACGAAAACTATAATTTTCAACCAATCAGGTTATAGTCTACCTCGACTTTGTAATAATCGCAGTATAAATTATTTCTAGTTGATATGGTAGTAGTAGCGGTTTACTTACTGTTTCCCAAATGAGGTTAGAAATCGTGCTTTTTATTTTTTTTTAATCCTAGCGCTTTTCAGAAGGCTTTCCGGACCCAGGTTTATAGTGGACCTTTTTTTTTACTCAACGTTCAATTTTCAACGAGATCTTGAATTCTGACACGTGATTTGGATCCACCCAGTATACAACACAGTTCGTGACAGACTAACGGACCAAACCGCTGGATCTAAAGGGCTGAAATTTCGACAGTGCATCCCTATAACGACATGGGTAGCAGCTAAAAATGATTTTTTGAAATTTCATTCCTAATGGATGCACTGGATTCATACGGGCAATTTTTTTATCATTCATAGACTAAAGTGAACTGCAGAATAAAAGAATTGGAGAAACGAGACATTAGAAATCCATACCACTCCTTATCGTATTAGAAAGATACATTAAAACAGAGTCCCGCACCGATGTCGCGGGTAAAAGCTGGTGTATGTATGTATATATACCGTTAATTAATCATTATTTGGTGATCTTGAGATACGGTTTGGTGTGACGTAGGTTTAAAAAACATATCCTTTAATGCGCCAACGTTCGGTGTTTATTGAGATCATCTTCAGGGTCAAAGCGTTTGTTTTCTGTCTGATGTGTCATTATTGTTATACGTACATATATATACTTTTGTCTAGATTAAGTTTGTTATATAAATTTGGTGAGCTCAATATTTGCGGTTTATAATAATTGCTTTCATTTTATTTCAATATTTCTTGCGATAAAGTTCACGGTACATTCTGCACTAATAATCCCTATGTTTTTATTACAAACTTGAATTCTAATTTACTGTATTCTTTAAACCAATACATATTTTTATATTTAATCCTATTCACAAAATAACCTGGATATTTTTCAATTGTTATGTCCACACATTTACGCAGGTTATATGTAACTTCAAAGTATAAGCAAAAACAGAAAAATATTTAGTTCTATATATACCATGTGGTTGAGTGTAAAAGATGATAAAATTTAATATCTGTTTCAAAATCATACTTTGGATTTGTTCCACCATCTACAATCCTTCAAAACATTAAATCTGCGTACCATAATACAAACTCCACATTCAAACAGCGTCAAATATTTTCATGCCAGGGTAATCTTGCTGTTGAACATTACGCTTTGAAGAGATCCTGTCACAAATTTGCATTTAGATTTTCTATCTACAACATTGATCAGAAATCGTGGAATGACGGTCACTAATCACCAAAGAAATCTTCATTTTTTTCTAATTTAATAATCCCCTTGGACAAATTGTCAAGCCTAGATATTTTTAGGGCCCCACTAATTCTATCCTTTTGCTTCCATACCACCATTTCTCATTATTTAGTTTACCTTCATTTCTACAAACAATTTTTTGCGATTTGTCTAAATACACAGGCGAGTACCTTTTTTTGCAATATCCTTTCAAATTGATTTATCATGTTTTGTAATGTACACTTATCTACTGACAGTATTACAATATCAACTGCATAAGCCACCAGATTAAATATTTTGCCCAATAATATTTATTCCATCATCCAAGTGGCCGCACAATTAAAAAAACAACGGAAAAATAGTCTTATATAGCTATCAGTTATTAAATAGTTACAGTTCAGCAAAATGAATAAAATCAACGAGCAAATTACTTCGAGAGAATCTCTTCGAACGCCACGGTTCGACCGAAAAATTAAGAATAATTAAATTTACCGAGTTTTACGACATTAATCAAAAAAATGTTGCTATTTGACTGTAGAAATAAACGGTGGACGAAATATCTTTATCTAAATATTTACTTTGCTAAAGAAAGTTCCGTCCGTTTCTCCGGCCTTGCATATCCGAACGAGGTACTCAGAAATTCAGGCCGGCTGTTCAGGTGGATTTACAAGGGATTTATAAACCCCCATTCCCGAACTAGCATTCATTTCGCACTTCCGGTTATGTTATATCCCCAGTCCTGGCCCGCCCTCTATAAACGAGATAAACGTGTTTTCCCAAATTCGGGAACAATATCGAACGGTACGCTGGAAACTTATAAAACGCTCCTATTGTAAATAACTCTTTTGGCCCAGGTCCAAGGGTGTCCTCGATCCCGGCACAGCCCATTCATAACACACGATGTTCTAAACGCCGGAGGCCGGTCCTGTCGAGGATTGAGTGTCGCAAGGGGTCATCACTTCAATACCCACAGCCAAACCCTTTTCGGACTATTATACAGCTTAATTCAATCGAGTGGAACCCAAGGCTCTCCCTCTCATACACTCACTTTCTCTCTTATTCAGTCTCTCTCTCTCTCTCTCTCTCTCTCCCTCTCTCTCTCCCCCTCTCTCTCTCTCTCACACACACACACACATTCACAAACACATAAACACACACACACACACACACACACACACAACATCACTCTTGAGGACCAACCCACCAACCAATGTTCGGTTTTCGGATTAGTTTTATATCCTCCCAATTGAGTTAAAGGTTAGCCTCATGAACCATTAACCGCACATGAAACAAAATTATAATTTTATTAAACATTTTTGTAAATCAGAACATTATAATATTCGAATGAAGAAAACAATCTAACATCTACTGAAAGAAAGATGAATATGGTTGCTTTACATCCCACCATCTCTCGAAATGTTAAAACGCAAGTCTGTTAAAGTTAAAAATGTGTTTGCGCGAGCCGCGGGGCGAGAGGGGCGGGCACCGGCCGATCGGAAAAGAGCGCTGAGAAACGATAGTAGATACAGAGCTGAATGGAGTTCGTGAATGGAATAAATTATAGGTGGATGAGTGAGGATCCGTACCTTTATCGGATTACGAGGACTTTACGTCAACTGAGTTCCAACGCCTTCGTTTACCCATCTTTTATCAATCTTTCCGTTTCTACTTTTTATCTTTGACGACAACTTTTCCAGACCTCGCGACTGGAAAGAAAAAAACCTTGTAATGGGCTCATTACTGAGATGTAATTAGCATTTTTATTTGGGGATTTCACCATACAAGATCAAGTGCAAGTAAATTAAGAAATGAATATAAACTGTTTAAAACAGGTTAAGAATAAGAACGATCCAAGCGACCTAACTTTGGGTGATTAAAACCATCAACCAATCAGTGACTAACTCACCTACACTCTCTCTCTCTCTCTCTCTCTCACTCTCTCTCTCTCTCTCTCTCTCTCTCTCTCTCTCTTTCTCTCTCTCTCTCTCTTTCTCTCTGTCTCTCTGCCAACAGTTCACGAACGGCTCAGAGGATGCAGTATTGCATTTTCATGATTCCAAATTGAAGAAAAGTAAACCGGAGTAGGATTAGTACGCTAATTCACAGGTAAAGAACAATTTCATTCATTTAGTATTTATTAAAAAAACAGATTTATTGGAAACAAATTAGATATGAGAAATTTTGTGTGCTAAATACTTTTTAACAGCATAAATCTTTCTACAATCCTTGGCAAGTTTAGTATTGTTTTATTTAATTTTGACTAAGATTTCGTATAATTACGTAATTATAAACTTATTTTGCCCACCAATACGAAATTATTGATTGGTTTTGTTTAATAAATGAAAGAAGTCGAAAGAAAAGAAACTATAAGGAATCCACTGTATTGAAACAAACAATTGTGCTCAATATTATGAAAATTATTATCAACTTTCAATTAATTAAGTTTTTAATTGGGATAAAAAAGTCAATGTCACGAGCTGGATTCGAACCCACGATCTTCGGCTAGATAGGCCGCTGCTCTACTTGACCTGTCGTGATTTCGATCCACTCGGACACAAAAAGTGGTTCGAATCCTGCCCGTGGCACTGACTTTTTCTTTTCAACCAAAAATTTTACATAAAAAGATTAACTAAGACAGAAGGTTTAAATGTTTCTTCTCAACCAAAAACCTCAATTGAAAGATATTAATCGGTCAAGCTGACCATGAAAACTTGTGAAATGCATATAAGAAGCAAAAACCTACAAAACAATGGAAAACGATAAAAAAGAAAACAAATGGACAAATGACCATCCCAATGATAACAAAAGAAGAAGAGAGAAAAGAACTCAGAAGAAAAGAAGAAACTTCAACTTTTTCCTTTTTTCATCTCGATTTTTTAATCCTTAATTAATTGAAAGATATTAATTGATCCAGCGGACCACGAAAACTAGTGAATTAATAACAACATTGACAATGAATTTTTAAAATATTGGTTGTTGATTGAGTGGGAGCTTAAACTTTATTTTACGAGCTATATATGTAAAATGGTCTGAGGTCCAGCACATAGCCAGTCTTTAAAGTGATTGAAAGACCAGTTTATGACTAACTTAGGACTTATTCAATGTACTTTATACAGCTTCAATAATAATAGCTAAATTATAGTTAAGAACAGTTGGGAACAAACGTATAGATTGGACGTATAAGAAATTGGACTCATTCAAATAGTCATTCCTTTTTAGAGGCAAATGAGTAATACATTTAAAATAGTATTTCACTTGAGATAGGGGAAACTCGATTAAACGACTATTTCCCATTTCCCAGGGTACTTCGACCGGCCCCCGTTCAGCCTAGCCGGCAAAATACCTCCTCTCCAAACAGGAAGGTAAATCTTTCATGACTCTCCCTGACCCACTCCTCCGGCCTTCTCCCAACTTACAAATTGAGTGTAAATACTTGATAAGATTTCCCCGGCCCCCTCCGTCAATACAGACGTCTGATGGGGAGCGACAAATCCTCCCTTGTAATTTACCCTTTCAGAACTTAAAATTGGTTTGCGAGTCGATGAACACATGCTAAACTAATCGCCACTTGATCGGGCCTATCTCTCGCCCTCTTTCAGTCCTCACTGAAGACGTCGTGAAGCCAAGACGCGTTTGACTGACATATAAAGAGAGTAGACCCAGTGCCGAGCCATGCTTTCAGAGTTTGGGGAAGAACCGGAGCGTATGTTTTATTAAAATTGTAAACCCGGCACAGTTTTTATTACCGGGCTGATATCAAAATAGCGAGTCACCTTGTAGTAGGGTGAGATAACGATGTTGTCACAAGGGATTATAAACGCGCCGAGTTGCGCAAGGTGAACAGGAGATAACGACTAACAATCGCTAACTGTTTGCACTGATAATTGTCAAGTACGGGGAATGCCGCCACTTATTAGAAATAAAAATGGGTACAATGAACATTAACAGTCCGTCCAGCCGGTCGTCCCGCTGTTTCGAATACACGTGCTTCGGGGAAATCTAATTTTTCAACGCTCGTCTCAAATTGTATTTGACAATTTAATTAGCACCCGATGCCCTGTCTGGTTAACGATTAGAAATAATTTAACTTCATCGAGATCAATCGTACCAACGGAACAAAGATCATTTGAAATTATCGATTGTATTCCTGCGTCGTTTCAAGTAGGAATATCTCTCCCTCTGGTGCGGTATTCAGACATAAAATGACTATGGAAAAAGATTTAAACAGTTTCCAATCATTCGACGAATTGCTTAACACCGCAAATTTCAAATTTCGTACAAATTCACTATTTTACGTGGTCCGCTTGACCAATCAATATCTTTCAATTAATTAATGTTTGTAGTCGAGATTAAAAAAAGTCAGTGTCAGGAACAGAACCGAAAACTAGTGCACTGGATAAGTTAAAATGAAGTACACTTCACTAAAGCTCTCCATGACCACTTTATTGGTCGCCGTGATTCAAATGGACCTCACATTTGAAAACTAGCAAAAAGAAGGAAGGTTCAGATGGGATGTAAGCGTCCGAATGGATCGAAGTCACGATAGCTAAAATGCTAGATCAGCGGCCTATCTAGCCGAAGATCGTGGGTTCGAATCCCACTCGTGTCATTGACTTTTTTATCTTAACTGAAAACCTTAATTAATTTCGTGCTTATGTAGAACAAATTAAAATGAATGAGTTCATCCCGTAGAATGTACTGCGAGATATTGGTGTATAAGATGAATGGAAATAACGTAAAACTGGGTTCAGAAACAACAATTAATAATCAATAGATGTTTCACCAAATACGGGAATATCAACAGACTTTTCTAAAACGAAACATGTAACATGAAAAGTAGATTGTTCGTCTCGTACTATACAAGTTTTCCGCCTCACAAAATTCATCATAACATTTCATCATACAACCAGAAAACACCGGCCATAAATTTGTAATAATTACAACCAATACAAATCTATGGGTTGTAATAACATTGAAATAAAACATATATGACACATAATTAGAAACCATAACTATCACTATCGTTTTTTACTTTCGTTCATATTGTGTAACTGAACAATCAATCACAAGATTGATTTATGATTTGCCGTGAATGCCGCTTACCTAACTAATGGTGTCGATCTAATTAATTTATCCCTCCTGATGTTCTGTCAAATCCTACGTTGGAATTACTATTTCACTATTGTTAATTATTAGACAATGTGCTCTCAAATATCGACAAATACAAGTAAGAATTTCTTAATTAATTCTAAAAAGATCGGTTTGAAATAATCCAAACACAAATAAGTAATGGCTAGATCGTCTCTGATCGTTCAGGACTGCATGATCTTTCTTTTCGCTGTAGTCAGTGATGAGTGAGCAGTGAATAAGTCCAAATGCCGACAAACCGCGCCTGACAGACAAAACCGGCGAAGCGTGACAAACAAGATGATCTGAGAAGACCCAGATATCGATACATTTCACAAAGAACAATTGCGCCTTCATTAGTTTCACTTTTCTTCTTAACTTTCATCACAGCTTATGTTAAATTACAACTTTTTGGATGACGTGAAGAGCGATTAATGAGGTAGTTTAAACAATCGCCTTTTTTATTACTTTGCCGACCTTTCGGGTTATTTTCACGGCCTGGGTAAATTATAGAACGTTGTCGATTGGAGAAAAAAATACAATTGTAAGATGTAAATATAATGATGAATATAATATGAATTACTTAGTTATTTAAATCTTAAATGGTAGTTTTTACAATCGACATACGTTTTATGATTTACCCAGGCCCTGAAGATGGCCCGAATAAAGGTTGAAACGTGGGGAAAAAATGAAAAATGTGTTTTTCTAAACTACGTCATTCTTGACATCACCACTTCAACAAAATATGAACAACAGGTCACTAAGAAAATTTAAATTAGAACATTCCGCAAAAGATAACCTGAACCTATGTAACGCTGTCTCTAGGTCTCTGCTCTTTTAGGCCAATTTTGGAGATATCAACATGACATGATATAGTAGAAAAGTTTCATACGCAGTATGATATAGTTAAGAAATTTCTTTTTTTGACTTCATTTATTTTCATCTACAACTGTACAACATTATATACAACCAGCAGATTGAATTTCTATTTGTGACTGCGCCTTTACGGGCGATATAAAGAAAGCTACCCAATGGCGGCCGCTCTGGATTAATAAAATTATATTAATTATTTAAGAGGTCTTTTATCCATATTCTTTCCAGACGCTTACGAGGTAATTGTGGGGAATAGGGTAATCGCATTTGTGAGTTCCTGTGATCTTGTAATTCGTTGTTAAAACGTAAGAGGTTTTAATGGATGAAAAAATAGTTGGCATGTGACGATTTTTTTGAAGTGTGTTGTCGTTTACGTAAGAAAGGGTAGAAACAGTATCAAAATTTTAAATGGAAAACTGTAATCTTTCAATATTGGAATATTTACCCAATCCGAAAACCTGGCACATGTACATGCAAATAGGTTTGGGTAGGAATATGTATGTCGAACGTTTTGATTTGTATGATAATTTCGATTGTCGGTTAAATAGGTATTGGGTTGTCCGGAAAATAATGCAGGATTTTAAGTTTTCATTAAA
>CM077112.1:17719753-17732720 GCA_039619505.1 Cimex hemipterus
GACCTCTCGCCTACTGACTACCATTTTTTTAGACACCTGGACCACTAGTTACAACACATAATATTCACAAATCAAACGGAACTGGAAAATGCATTTATTGACTTTATCAATTCTAAAAATTCTGAATTCTACTCAGACGGAATTAATAAGTTACCAACACGTTGGGAGAAATGTATTGAGAGTATGGGAAATTATTTTGATTATAGAACATTGCTTTAAAGTAACTAGTTTCTTTTTTTTTTTTTTTAATACCAAAATCCTGCATTATTTTCCGGACAACCCAATAGATATAATTATAAATGTTTATTTTTTTAATTGTATATAAAATCATTATCGTGTGATATATCCGATATATACCATATATCTAGTCCTAATAAAATTATAATTTTATATAAATTATATATATAAAATTATAAATTATATATATAATTTTATATCAAAATATATCTATTTTTAATTTTTTTACCATTTTTGACATTGGGTTCTCTTCTGCCTATTAATAATTCTTTCGCTCGATGTTTGGTTCTTCCCACGCTATGTATTATTTCTCTCTTCTTTATTTGTTTATTTGATTCTTTCCGGTAAACCCTACTAGAAACCCCTCTTTTTGACTAAATTTAATTCCTTTGTTTTATTGCACCTCTATATCGAAATTTTTGTCCTTTTCCTCGTCCTCTACCGGTACATTTTTAACCCCTCATCCTTTTGAATTTTCTTCTCTTCTCCTTTTACTTAATACTTTTTCTTGTCTCCTAGGTCTCACGATTCCTCGTGTTTTACAGGCCAAAACTTGATATTCCTTCTCCGCGTGCGTGCCCCACCTTTCTCACGGAGCAGGGTATAGTATGGTAGAAAAGGATACTAGGAAGCGGGGTTAGTACTGCAGCCTTCTGGCTTATTGTACCTTCCTAGTTCCTTAGTTCAGTCAATAGACTAAATCCTTCTTTCTTAGAAGTATCAGGTCATTGACTGTTGCAGCTACAATTTGATCTAGGCTAAATCTCCATTGAGCTCTTGCTACGCATTCGAAGATGATATGAGTGGCTGTTTCATCCACCTCATTACATAATGGTACATTACATACAAAAATTGATCAAAATCGGACCAGTAGATTTCGACATTATGAACTTTCTCTCTTCGTATGGACATGAATTTTTTAGTGCACATTAGATCAGTCAAAATAGGTTTAACCTTGTTTTCGAGTCGCTCTGCACTACCATCCATACAAGAACGTCCTCTAACAGATAACAGAGCAATTATACTATTTTTGAACATCAAACGGCCCAGACTTCTGACTTTCGGTACCATAATAATGATGATTTTTTTATACCACCATCAGAAGACAAATGAAAATGATTAAACGGTTTATTTTAAAAAACACATCCATCCAATACTGTATGTACAACTTTTTGGGTGAGGTACCACCTCTAATGGAAACAATCTCTGCAATCCATTGAATCCAGAAAATTTCACAAATATAAATTACACTAATTAAGCGTATTGATTTGTTGGAATTGAATTTCCCTCTCGTCTATCGAAAAGTCGGACCAACTATGGTTATATTGTAGGAGAGTGGATTGATCCAAGGGGCTGTTTACATCCATCTGTTTACCTCCGCCTCTGTTTACGCCTTTCCCAATTCTCCCTCCACATATGAAAGGCCGGCCTTCGCTCCCTTTTCCAGGCTTTATCCCTTTTTTAACTCCGATTACTCGGCATCGTGAGTTTCTGTCGCATATTATGTATAATATTTATATCCCTATACACTTTCGCCTTTATCCTCATAACTACGAATAAAAAACGACTTCGATGGGAGAAAAGGGAAGAGGTAATCCTACGTTCAGACACAAAAAACTTGAATAATCGTCAGTTTAGACAGTCGTTTCGTTTCATGAGCAATGAAAATCACCGATATCTTGTAATCGATGCAAGAATATATACGATACGCTTTTCCCTCTCGAGAGTTCAATATCCCACATAAAAGGATCGTTCGTCGATCGAATTGAGTAAATGGAGTGGTGGATGCGTTTGGATCTAGGAACTGCGTTGGGTGCGGACAACCTAGCTGTTGACACCACCCGGAGACAAAACTGGGCAGATGGACGGATAAAACCGAGGCCTGTAATTTCTTGTAAATTTCAAAACCTGGTATTGCCGATGGGGTGCGAGAAGTGATGGAGGATATTTCACAAGCCTAACTGAGTGGGTTTGAATCTAGGAACTGCACGCTTTGTATGCTGTCGACCTAGCTGTTGACACCTCCGTGGCTGGACGGATAAGATCAGGGTCTATCACCGGACTGTCAACACCCGTTGTAATTTATTGTGAATTTCAAAACGTGGACTGCGACAAAAAGTGATAAGCTCAACTCTCAACATGTGTACATACGTACATGTGCAGATGTGAGCTTATTTCAATCCAAATCCAGTTCAATCCTTAGACAAAAAGCAATCGCAAGCAAATAAATATTGATAATAAGTATATGCCTTCGATGTTTTAAGAGATTTTTTTTAATATATATATTTGAACTATTACATCCCTAAATAAACTGCATTGATAACAGAAATTCCGATGAAATCTGATAAAATCTAGAGTAGAAAAAAGCCGACAATTAAACAATTTTAATAGCACATCTTTTATTAGCTCCGCCGTTGTTGTTCGTTAAGGAGGAAAGATTAATTTTCTAGGCTAGAATGGGAGGTATATTTATCTATAGATGATTCACTATTTTAATCGTCTGGTGCTTCCGGCCCTGGTTATCGTTTTCCTGTAACTAAATCTCTAAATGATTTATCTTTATTTTAACGAAATGAACCGACCCGTTTGTTGTGAGAGTATTTTTTGTTAAGATCTCCTCTTGGGTATGATGAACCTATCGTTCTGCCGTTTGCGACCATCTTTGCTCTCGTCTGACAGACGCGTTCGGATTTTGCCATCTTCCGTGAGAGGTGTATAAACGCTTCTCATTCACATTAACAGAATATCAAAAACGACAAACTACAAGTTCATCACCCCAAGGACTTCAGGAGCAAATTTGACGAAACGCTTCAGACTGACCGAAGAAACAAACACCAAGGATAAGCAGACAAAAAACTAATCATTAATACAACTACCTAATCACTAATACAAAAGATATTTGACAGAATGGCGAACTGAATAATCCACATTGTGTTCGCCTGGGTCCCGGGCCATGTCGGACTTAGAGTAAATTAGGAAGCAGACACCGTCGCTAAGAAAGCGCTGCGACCCCACATGGCCCCGAGTCCCCCCTCCCATGAGCCCGATGGATCTAAAAACAGAAATGAAAAATCGAATTTTTCGTAAATGGCAGGCTCGCTGGAACGAAACTATTGAAAACCTAAAAATACATAAAATTACGTTGAGGCCGTGGCCTGTGGAGAATTTGGAAACAAAACAATATTGACAAGGTTGTTTATAGGTCACGCCAGTGTTACGGACGGTCACCTCTTTGTGGGTAGAAGTCAAAAACGGTAACGGTGAGGCACCTATTAGAGGAATGTAGTAAATTAAGAAAGTACCGAGAACGGTGAAAACGGCCTAGAAATAGTTCATAAGAATAACAGTGACTTCAAAGATAATCTTACTAAGTACTTAAAATTGATAAACGCGTATGGATATAACCAACCACATGTGGTGTCTCCATTTTGCAGTGTGAATGTATTTATTAGCGTGTGTGATGTGGTATGTCTGGGTGTAACTGAAACCGAGTAGCTCACAGGCCCTCTATATTCGTTTGAGTAATTATATATTTGTTGTGTCATGTGAGGGACAGATCAACCCTATCAACTGCCGAGATGCTGTGACCTCTCCAATATGAATGTATTTATTAGCGTGAATATTTTATGACGTGGATGTCGAGGAATACGGAGTACTCCACAAGCCCGTCAAAAGGAAATTAGCCCAATGGATGAATGAAGTTCTGTATGATGATATTTATTAACGCAAACGGAAGTAAGTCGGTAGGATTATGACTATCTTATTTTTTATTTAGTTGTAGGGGCAGGACCCCGATCGTGCCTGAACTCTGAGCCCTGCCAACTATAGATTAGGTAATCATTTTCTTAGAGTGATTGGGTACTGATAGTGACACTGTAAATATTGAAGTATTTTTAACAAACCATAGTATAAACAAACAACAAAAGACTCCTCTGTTTGGTCGGTAGGAAACAAAATTAAAAGAAAAGATATAGTGAATAAGACAGAGCTAATGTTCAAACGAAACAAAGAAAAATGCGAGAAGCTTCTGTACGTGAGGTGCCGGCAATGACCCTAGTAGTTAGCCGGCTGGGGAAAAAAATATCATTGCTTTGCGCAAGTTCTCAATCCCAAAACCGTCTACATTGACTGATCATTCTTAACTTTATTGAAGTGCCAATTTTGCCTGCAGCATTTACGTGTTACAATAATTAAAAAGAAAAAGGCATATTTCGGGTTGTATCGTTGTCTTTCCGAATAAATAAGCTCATGTTGAAGTATTGAACTTTCCAATATTCCAACCCTAATACGATGACCACAATCTTATTCTAAGTATTTTTATCAATAAAAAAATGAAAATTAAAGTAAAAATTTAAATTTGGTAAAATTATTCTCTATATATTTAGCAAATATATAATGATGTTTACTGCTCACCGCTGTCCATGAGGCGATAAGATAAGCATTTCTTACCTGAAACACACAAAAAAAAATTAATTTTGTGGTAATAAAATTTTAAAGGTTATATTTTAAGTGATATACACCATAGGCGTAACAAGACTGGATTATAAATAATAAATTTACATTTTAGTCGTTTAATTTTGATTTACACGTCTTCAAGGCAGCACTTGCAAAAAAAATTGAATCCGAAAGAAACACCGTTTAAAGAAGAAAATCAGATTATAGTAAGACTGGATCGAAAAAGTTAGAAGAAGGTTTGTGGACGTTTCCATCCCCCGGGAACCTGTCTCAAGAAAGAAAACAATAAAAAAAGGCCGCAGTAAAAGTGGTTTCATGGAAGTTCTGTCGTCAAAAGAAGAGTGTGGTTATGTTTCGGCCTACTGCACAGCTAACCGGTAGTAATAATAATAATAAACGTTAAAACTTAATTTCTTATTATTCCTGGGCGGTTTCAACCTAGTTGTATAGAAATGCCGAAGGGTCATAAGTCATTATATAACCGACAATATCGAAATATTTGAAGGGCAAGCTAACTAGAGGCAGTCTCGGACAAGTCCGCAAACTGATAGCACAACTAGGACAACTTAGATAGGCTGTAATTGACTTTTCGAATAATTGCAACTTTCACTAGGATTTCAACTTCAAAACTGTTAAAATTACTGGAGTAGTCAGAATTGTTAGAATACCAGCCAAAGCTGATTGTTTTTATAACACACACCCAATACGAAGTAAAAACATTTGTTCGTGTATTTACGTTAACAGTAAAATTATGAATATTAAATCAAATATGGAAAAAGGCTTTTTTATATTTTCAACAACTCAATAAACAATCATCAAACTAGAAAAAAACTAAATTGTTTTCTAATGAACTGATTTTATCGTGACAAATTATTCACTAAATAAGTACATGTATAAGTTCGAAAATTGTATACAAAATATGATCAAAATTTTAACCTAGTCAACTATGAAAAGATTAGTTGAAAAATTCAGGGAGACTGGATCAATTTAAGATGATAAACACCGTTCAAATGTCAATATTGGAGAAGTGTTGGTGAAAACCCAGGAACATCGGTGTCGTGAACAAAAATTGAGAGAAAAGCTTAGTAAAAATATTGTTCAACAATGAAAACACGTTGTTGAATCGTATAGCGCTCCATTTTTACTAACCCTGAACTGACAAATTCTAATATTTCGTTAATTTTGGGACATTCTTTGGAACATAACGTTTACAACCGTTATCTTTTCGACGGACCGCTGCTTCAGAGTGAGAGTGACAACGAGTTTTCCTAAGTCAGATTGGCGTACCACAAGGGAGCATTCTTAGTCCCATCCTATATACCTGCCTGTACGTTCCAACACAATTTTTACAACGTACGCGAACTGTATCGCAATTTTATCTTCAAATTTCAGTCCTAATCAAGCCAGCTTCAATATCCTCTGGAGCACCTTGAGCTAATGGTGCAAAACGTAGAAAAGAAAATGAGCAAGGACAAATCCATCCGAATAACGTTCACGTTAAACAAACAAGCTTAAACTACGTGTATATGTTAATATATGTTAACAATAAAGGACTACCGACATTTACACAATTAAATTACTTCAAGCTAGACTTAGACAGTAAAGTGAGGTGGAATCCTTACACAAGACTCAAGCAACAAGAACTAAATGGTTTGGGCAACTACGAAGACTTATAGGATCGAATCAGATGCGACGGTAAACAGCTACAAAATATTGCTTCTATGTATTTGGCCAGTGGCTGTGGCACCATACAATCCAACGAATCCAAGCAATCAAAAGCCCTAGAAGCATCCTCCAAACTATTTACTATGTCTGCAACTTCATAACGCACAATGACATTAACACTCACTCCGAAAAAGAATTGATCCGTTCCCGCTCATGTTTCACTCCAATCAACCCATCCTAGCCCTACAGCTCGAGCCCTCTCCACTTGTCGTACCAAGAACCCCTCTACGTCGCCTCAATAACAAACACAGTGCCATGCTAACAGTGGATATTTTCTTATAGCGCGTGTCCTTCGGTTTCAGAACTGAACGTAGTGTTAGTATTTTGCTCGTGATTTTATACCATTAGAATAATTTGTAATGCATAATTCACGTATAAATTACAAATAAATATTACTGTTAAAAACTAAGCAAAATAAATGGTTAAATGAAAAGTGTTTGTTATCCCTAAACCTTAAACTGTGAAAAATTTTCGTTTGAACGCACAATTAGTTCAAGTTACATCGCACTTAAAAAAGCCTTATTCTTAAGAATATTTTTCAATACAAAGTACATCTCCTTTGATTAAAACAAAATTAATAAATCGTGATGTGAAATAACCCTCTTCATTAATTGTTCACTCTACTGTTGAAGATCAATAATCGTCAATGAAATATTAGAACCAAGGAAAATTTTATTATTAACGTCTAAATAGCGGAAAAACAAATCAGTCATCAACGGTTTTCTCTGTTTAATTATTATCGGATTGTAAAACGATGATCTATTATGTAACATTGGAGGGGGTGGCATTGTTTGCATAACACAAGGCTTTCATTGTTTCCGTAGGAGAAAAAATAGGCTCATGCATATTTTTGTCCCTGTGTTAAGCTCTGTAATTCATATGCTATTAGACCCATCTGTGTCGGGTTTGCGTCAGTGCTATATAATTGGATCCAACAGAGCACTTGATGTTAGGACCCGGCCCGGGATCGTTATCTCTCACTCTCTGCCCTTCTCTCCCCAGATATCAATGCCCTAGTTCTATACAATGACTCAGAAATCCACAATTCTTGTTGTACCTCCCCACTTGCGGGAACTGCTAAGCTCTCCCAAAGCCTCCCATGGGAAATTGGCACAAAACGAATTCAGAATCCCCGGTTATTATCCGGGAACACCGTATTTTTTTTACTTGTTTATTTACTTTTTTCCTGTTTATTTCTATTAAAATGCCTTTTCCAAGACTTCGCCCTTTGGTGAAGACAGATTGAGAACAGTTATAAATAGATGAGGCAAATCACTTTGCAAACACATAAACCACATAAGTGTACTATTACAATATCCGCGTCTGCGTTTTTATCGATATCAGTTGACAGTAAACAAGAGGTACTGTTAAATACAAAATTAGCATTTGCTAACTTCAAATTATTAAACAAAACCTGGAGGAGGACGCCATTTTAGTACGACTACAACTGATTCATTTCTATTTTTACTTAATGGAAGGACAGTTAGATCATTTTTGACCGCAACAAAAGCTTTTATCAATGTTGTGTAGAAAATCCTTTGGCGATGTCAAATTTCTACTTTCAATATACAATTGATTTCGAACAGTTGAAATCAAAATTTTATGATATATATCCGTTACACTTAGACATTGATAAACTAGTATTATGGTGCAATGATAATTGCCTTAAATTGAACATTTACAGATGCAATGTAATGAGTTTTTTATTCAACAATCGAGAGGGCGGTCTGGTGTGATGTAGGTTTTGAAAAACCTTTTCTCTATCGTGCCAACGTTTCGATCTTTATTGTGATCATCTTCAGGGCACAAAGTGTTTGTCGTCTGTGTAATTATGGCATTCTTGCATGTCGTGTTGAAAGTGCCATCGTGTTGTGCAAATTGCAGTCAATTTGTCAATGAAATCCCTTACTCTCCCTCCTCTCTCACTCTCTCACTCACTCTTTTAATATTTCCCTCCTATTTTACACGAAGTAACGCACCCTTTTCAACATCCTTTCAACTACACAACTACCAAAAAAATAGTAACATAACCTAAATTTTGACATTATAAAATAAACTATCAGATGAGACGAATTTATTCCTAATTGTTTTATTATTTGTTATATTTAATTGTAACTTCTGTATATTTTTATTTATTTGTCCTTCTTTGTTGCATACATAAATTAATATTTTTGTTTCAATACTTATATTTAATTACAATTAAAATTAGGATTATAACTGCATTTGTACCACTTTTGACTATGTGGATCTAGTTTAGTGTTGCATCACTTTTGTTGTGTTTCTTTTATCAACGTTCTAATATTTAAATTAATCCGTTTGCTTAGTGGTCACGATTGACCATATTAATTATTCCAGTTAATTATTCTTTTTATCTAAGGTTTTTTCATCTCAACCAGATACCTTAGATAAAAATCATAATTAATTCTAATATTTGTTTTATTTTTTGGTATTATTTATAAAGAGACGTATATTTCTATTTAATAGGCATGCATTATTTGCCGATGTATGTGAAAATAAACAAACAAAATTGACTATATAATATATTATAATCATTACTTTATTGCTTTATTTGTTTAACTATATGATATGGCAGGTCAAATAACAAACTTGGCTAATCACATTGCAGGAATGACACAGGAACCCGACAAATCTGTTATTTTGATTTAAGGGTGAGTTTTTTCTCATCCTGCTTCATCACTGCGCCGGTTTCCGTTTCCGCTTTCGTCATATCACAGTTGTTCGTTTCAACATCTGAATGGTGTTTTCCGACCGATTTTATTTATAAAAGCCGGCCGAGTTAATAATGTGTTGAAAGCCCCATTCAAATTGGTTTATCGAGGGTCACGACTGGGATTAGACGGGGCTATCACTGAATGACTGACTCACTACTACGGTAAAAAAAATCCTAAATTACCATCGTCTCGGAATCAACTTTCACTCATCTTTAATCTAAACACAGCAATCTTCAAAAGGTCACTGACTAAAAAAATATCAGAAATCGCATATTTATAATGTAAACAGTCACAATATTTGTTAGTAAATGAAAAACTGGATTTTAAAATTCCCAAAAATGAATTTTAGCTTAACACCCACTTAATTTAAGGCGAGCAACATAATTTCCAAAAACATCTGGTCTAATTGTCAAGAAGCTTTTCCCCAAACGGAAGTGCATCTGTGGTGACATATAACGTGAAAAAAAATTAATAGTGTCACAAAGGTTGCCTGCAAGGACCTGGTGGTTGGAATGTGGACCTTAACAGAAGAGTTGCCTTATAACTGTGACGCGGTTGCATTTGCAGGCGATTATTCGTTGATGGTATATGCGAGGGATCCTTGTGATATTCAACTGACAGCCAACAAGGCATTGAACAGGATAAATGTCTAAGATAAATTAAATTAAGTTTAACGAGTCTAAATCAAAAATAACTCTCTTAATAAATGAAAAAGAAAGCCAGGCAATATAAATAGTTATTTAGATGGGATTCTCATATAGAAGGGAAAACTGACGATACTAAACTCCAAAGCCCTTAAATGTGCAGTAATTCCGAGGATTACCTTACTACGCCTGTTTGGCGGATTCAGGTGTAAATAATAAAAAACTAATCGCAAAACTGCAGCGAGTTCAATGTATCATAGCTATAAGGATATTTAATAGATCTATTTCAGTGAAGCGACTTGTGTTGTTGCATACATCATGCCTATGGGAATGAAGATAACTAAACTTAGTTATAAGACAACAACAAAGTTACACGAATTTATTTTTTTACCGACTTTTTTATCTCAACTAAAAACCTAATTTAATTGAAAGATATGAATTGGCCATACTTACCACGAAAACTTGTGAAGTTACACGAAATGGTGAATGATGGTAATGATGAGCTTCAAGCCAAACCATATGATTAACCACTGCATTATAAAGAGGGAAACACCCGGCAGATGCTATTGACATCCATTATCTAAATACTACCTAAATGACCGATGATATACGAATATATACTGACTGAAGCAAGACAGAGGATGGTGTAGGTAGTGCTTCTGTCTGTTATCAGATTGGTTCGAAAATTTATGAAGCAAAATACAGACGACATCAGGTATAGTCTAATAATCAAGCTGAACTTTGACCATTCGAAAGAGCTTGAAATGTGTTATGAATAAAAAATCGTAAGGAAATATTGCCAAATTTATCATTTTAAGTGAGTCAAGTGTTTTTACAATTAATTATTAATTTTTACGTTAATCATGATTTTTTTGCCTGAGCAAACAAGGAAATTATTCGAACTCTAGTGGAACAGAATGTTAATGTACTACTAGACTGGGTTAAGATTAATTACAGAATAGAGGGAAATGGTCAAATTTGTGTCTACTGGCTAGAGTTTAAATTTGGTATATACCAAACTTACAAAGTCATCAATTATAAATAAACCTTTCGAAGCGAGTCTAAAAGAATGGGAAAATGATCAAGTACAAATAATGGAAGGCAGACAAAAATAGTTGTCTCCCAAAGTTGCCAATAGATCCGCAATATCCGCACCATTAACATCTTAACTAAACATGGCCCAAACAACAGCTGTTTTATATAAATAGGATCACTGATTATGGAGAAAAATCTAGTGGAAAAAATGTTAAATTTTATTCCTATACCGCAAAGCTTAGGCAAGGTTTTGAGCTCCTAAGATTCAATATATAAGCTTAAAAAATATGTCTAAAATAAGAAGTTGAACTTTTGACTTCCTGTCTTTCGGAAAGTTCAAAGTTAAACAAGACAAATCTCTGATTTGTTTGAAATCAAGGATGACAAACAACTAGGTAACATCTGCCACTGAAAAACATAACCGTCACAACATTTGCCGATGACACAGCTGCCGTCTCAATCGAAAAATAGATCCGGACATCCACGAACCGATTGCAAATGGCAGTCAACAGCCCCCATGAATGGACAGATTCTTGGAAAATTTCACAAATAGAAAATTATTACACAAGCCGAACGTCTTCAATGGTAAAGTAGTTCCTTCTGAGAATTCAGTCAAAACTTAGGCATAACAATAAATAAAAAATTAAATCCGAAAGAATATATCAAAAAGAAAAGGAAAGAACTTATATCTACCTCAAAACGTAGACAACTTTGGGGTGTGCGAAAAAAGCATACTATCATAATACAACAGTTTCAAAATAAAGTTCTGCACCTTGGCATATTTGTAATATTGACATACACAGAGACCTGAACATACCGCACATCGACATCAAACTTCAAAGCCACTCGACCACCGAGCCACTACAAAGTAGGCACATCTCAAGTCAACTTAAGATGGGTACTAAATACTCGACGTCTGAATAACATCTACGTTTTAGCCAGACCGATGACCAGATCAAACAATATAAAATTAGAAATTTTTTGTAGTTTTATTATATTTAATGTAAGTTCGATTTATGATCACGTCCAGTTTATCGTTTGAAAAGATATGGTTTGGTAAAATTCAAGTTTTCACCGATATTCGATACAATCAGTTCAAAAATCGAAGGAAGCCTGCGATGGGATTGGGTCTAGGACGCACGGAAAAGTTTACTTTTTCTGTTCTCTGTTCTTTATTTTAGTTGTTTAGTTGTTGCTTGTTCTTTACACAGTATTCACAATCCCCGTTGTTTTAGTTTCGGCTTATAGTTATTATTTTATTTTTTATTTTCATTAATACGTTATGTATTTATTTGTTTTTATATCAAATGTACAATTTTCGAAATGAATTTTACTTTTTTTGTAGCCTCCTTGGAAAACAATATTCTATGGCTTTTATGATAATAGTAAATAGAAATAATTCAAGAAAAATGATAAGACATCCAAACCAAACCATGTTTTGGCATCTATGTTGCCATCGTTTTGCAATTCTAACACTAACAACGCCAAACATGATACCTAACCCCACTCAAGAGGACAAACTATGTTTGATCGGTAAAAAGCTGATAAGTGAACTCAACTAGGTCAACTAGCAACACTGAAACCAGGTTCTTTTTTAAGATCATTTCCATGACAACATTATGCAATTATGAGAAATAAATTAGCAAATTGTTGAGTATTGTTTCTCCATCCAAAAAATGGGTGCTTTATCAATCCACAGAAAAATGTATCTGTTTTAGTAAAGAGCCAAGAGGAATTTAACAACGCGTATTGATTGCGCTCCTGAAAACAACAGCCTGTATGACACCGGCCGATTGTGGCCTGCATCCGCCATTCCTTTGTTTACTGCTACCAGCTGAGGTATGCAATTAAACCGCAATCCCAAGAGGGTACAAACCTGTAGCACGCTCGCCTCCCCTATGGAGTCTTGTTCGCTATCTCAAGGGACTCAGAATCCATTAGGTTGGGATAATAATTGAAATACGATCTCTCTTGAAAATCCAATCTCGATGTATTTTTTCCCGTTATTTTGGTCTTCACTATCTTTCCTTTCTATTAGCCATACCGAGAAAGGTTTGTCTGTATTTTTATTTACCAATACGTTTTTCATTCCCGTTTTGAAATTAACGTTTTAAAATATATATATATATATATATATAT
>CM077112.1:17733120-17786570 GCA_039619505.1 Cimex hemipterus
ATATATATATATATATATATATTTGTACAGTTTCTTTTGGAATTACGGTAAAACCTCCGATAAGGTTTTTTATGTTTAAAGGACCTCTGTTTACAGGACACCTATAGATGACCGTCATGGAAAATTCATTGTCTAAGTGTTTAAAACCTCCACTTAAGGGACACTTCAAATAATGGGTCGGGACACGGGTTTCGTCCTGCATTCTGTAACAATTCAGAAAACCTTTGAGAGAACGGGTCAGATGTTTTTTTTTTCGTTTTTCTCAGGTAAGCTCAAATCTGCACATGTACGGAGTTGAGCTTATTACTTCTCCCAATCCACCGACAATTACAGCTTTTTTAATTTACAATAAATAACCGGCAAGCCGGGAGAATCGCCACCCCAGGTGTTGGCAGTCCGGGGTCAGACCTCGATCTTATCCCTCCAGCCACCGAGGTTGTACTTTAGCATCAACAGCTAGGTCAATTCAGCACCGAACTCATGTCCTAGATCTACACCCTTTTATACTTTCATCATTTTTGAAATAATTTCCAAAAACACCGGCACCACGAGGATTCATATAACCTCGTAGTTGATACTTGCAAGGAAATTAATTAAGCTAATTAAATCATTAAATTCAAACCAATATGTATGCAATTTAGCTGAAATTTATTATACATACGAGGTATGCGAGGTTCACATTAAAAATTAAAAATGGATTTATTGTTTCTCTGTTTGTCTACCGTTGAATAGGGTACGATATAAAACTTAATCAAAGTCAATCGATGACACTCTATTCATCATTAAGTCACTGAAGTGTCACAGATGGGCAACCTAGGAGCCAATGAATAATTGGAAAGAGATTATACTGATGTCACTATTAGAGCTCTTAGAAACCTAGGTTTATGAAAAGAAAGACCCCAGATTTTTCGTATATCTGCTAGAAAATTGTACAACAACCCTTGTTCATAATATAGTGGAATACATTCCTTACTATGACAGTACATACATACTAGACAATACTAGGGTATCACGGGACATTTTTAATTTTATAGTTGGTGTCGATCACACAGTGTGTCAGGCGAGGCCTGGCATTTCTATTTTGAATATAGAGTACTCAATGGTCTCTTGTTCATGCCTTGAGAGTTGGAGCGCTTTTCCTTCAACACCCCTGCAAGTAACTTTAGACGCTACGTGATGCTCAGTGTCGAGCTGCACAAGACGAATAATGGACCCCTCAGGGACCATATTTCGAACGCTGAATAAACCAAGAAATATTGTCCATCCCTTCAATGAACCCTCGCCATTTTAAATCTGCTTACAGCCCTGGGTAAATAGTACAAAGCTTTTTGTATTGATTTTTATCTACCTCGTTGTTATTCTGTCTTATTCTTGATATGGTTCATCTATTTTTATAAGTAGTTATTTTGGTTTTGACAGTATTCGTTAAAGGCAGATGTCCGTGTAATATTAAATAAAGGATTAGGATCGATGTCTTTATGGCTCTGAAACCGGTTCAAACCAAGGGAAGAAGCGATGTAACGCATAAGGTATCACAGATACTCTCAGTTCAAACCAAAAACAATTAATTATCGACGGTGACTCGAGAAAGGCCTAAGAATTTTAATAGCGGGATTAGGCGAACCGCAACGATCTGTTTAAAACCAAGCGATTGTCTCACAGGTGTAATTTCTGAGCTAGTCCGGGTCTTAACTCCTGACTTAAATTGTTTCAAATTTACATCCAGCGTCCTGAACGAACTTAAACACCTTCTTTTATTTGACCTACAAACCGGTTTTAGCGACTTCATACAATTTTTCCTCCTCTTGGGATAAAGTTCATTAAAGGCGGTTCGGTGGACAGTCGTATTAGTCGGCAGCTGGCGACGTTTCTAGCGTTCGACGCCAAAACAAGGAATTTAAGATAAAGGGCATTGGGGTAGATCGGTCGTCGTAAATGGAAACATGAATGAGTCACTCGTCTGACGGGAAGGTAGACCGAGGGGGGTGAAACCTCATGGCAGCCGTATCGATCTCAGCCGGCGCCAAACACAACGAGTACTACGGCATACACACTCACAAACACACACGCACACCGACGAGACACGCCAACCCGAGCTATCACGAACAGATGGAATCTAAAGTTAGCTCTACTACCCGACATTACCGATGGTGAAGAAGGGGACCTAGAAATGTTAACAATCTCTCAATCTAGTCGAGCTTTTCAACTACACCGATCTGTTGTGGGCCTGTAGTATGCAAGTTTTTTATTTTCTCGACAAGAAACGAACTGAAGCGAAAACCTGTCTTTTGCGATGTTTCCATCATTATTCGGATCATCTTCAGAGCATAAAGTGTGGTACTATCACAACAATTTCACATAAACCAATATGACACCACATGTCACTTCTTTACTTCAAACGACATGCATTTTTCTTGTTATATTAATTAAAACATTTTTACTATAGTGCAAAACAAATTAAATGAGATCAGATGTTCACGAGTTTAACATAAATTATCTAATTACGATGGTTCGACAGAAACTAACCAAAATACAGGACAATCATTTCTTTAGAGATAGATTAAAATTGAACTAATAATTTATTACTTCGTTTTGGTCACAATAACGCATATTAAATCGTCTAGCCTCTAGGACGACCTTAAAGTCCCCTGAGACATTGCTTGATCGAATTTCCTCTTGTGAAACAGAATCCCATTATTCAACAAGAAACGTTTATTGCTGTTCAATGCTTGTCGGAGGGGGTGAACGATGTCTAACCTGTCTCTTTATCCTGTTCCGTATCTTGTCCGTAGCTAGCCAATTGATTATGGTAATTGGTCTCCAAGAAATGGATGACAACTCGAGCTATGTATTAAGACAAAATTGTCCACAATAAATAAATGGTGGGAACACGTTTCACAGCTTCAAAAACTTCCTTAATGTACCCTAGTGCAGGCGAAGATTCATTCTGTATGATAATCAGTTCAGTATGGATGTTGATTCCACCTCATACGATAACGGTCTTTGTAAACGGTTTGACTCACGTATGGCCCAAAAGAAAATCGTTTTTTATTAACAGCACACATCTGTGAAGAGAACCCTCATTGTTCAATTGTCCAGATGCTGATTTGCGAATAGTTGCCTTTCTACTAGACGTCTCTTATTAGTAGAGAACCTGTAGGGGACGTCTACAGACTGTTGTCAAAGCCTTCTGATGATAGTTTTAGAACTCGCCCTGACATTACGGACGGATTGGAATTAACTATCAGTAAACTGTTAAATTACGTAGTTAACTTCCAAAGCGCGGTAAGAGAAACAGAACGCTCCTCTCTAGCTATCCTACATTTCAGTTGACCAGTATAATCTGTATGATCGAGACCATCGCGGATGGTAAAACGCTGAATTCCCGACTTGAGCTATGTAACCGTCGACAGGTCTGACATTGCTGATGCTTGACTTAAAGCCACACTTTCAAGAAAAACAGTTATTGTTGTTTTTAATCAAATTTATTGCTTCATCAAAGACACTAGAAGAAATAAAATAAATTGAACAAAATCATCAGTTACTCGACTTGTTGACTCTGGAAAGGATACAACAACTATGCTATTTGTTTTTAATCTATATAGTGGGTTTAGTAACGCTTAAAAGTTAAAAAATCATGTTAGTAATGTTCTGTTTACGTTTTCCGTTAACATAACTTTCATGGCTAGGTATTATAGAAAAATAAAGAAGTCTCCGTATTTTGTCTTAAGATAACACCATGGCCATTTGTCTCTGAGTTCAATGTCCGTATTAATGATATACAATATATATATCATTTAAAAAGTGATGGTTATATACTAGTAATTTTTATTGTTAACATATAGGCCACATAGTAAAAATAACATAACAAATTTTACTATGCAAATTGTAGAGATAAACACTAGGAGCAAACATTATCTATTATCCTTGGTTAAGCTAGGTACAATAAAATAAACGTTTACATAACGATTTTATTATGATGCCTCATCTTCTATTTTCTAATGCCTTAAGGGAACATAAATATTATGTAACCTTGCGACCCGTCAATAATAATAATAAAATTAATATCATGTTGAGATCGACGTACAATTAATAATTGTGTTTAAGAGGGTCGGAAGGAGGTCAACTGAAACACTAGACTGTAGTTATACCGAGCTTTCAACGTATATTACGACATCAGAGCATGAGGTTACAACAAATTTATATTCAACAACTTTACAAGAATGATGTTAAATTATTACTCACTACTTTTACTATATTTAACAATGTATTAGAAACCAACAATAATTTAAAATTAGTTAGGTTCTTAGTTGAGATAAAAAGTCAATGTCAAGAGCGGGATTCGAGCCCACGATCTTCGGCTAGATGGTCCGCAGCTCTACCACTTGAGTATCGTGACCTCGGGAAGCTAGTGTCCGAGTATATCGAGGACCCAATAGCTCAAGTGGTAGAGCAGCGGCGTTCTTGTCGAAAATCGTGGATTCGAATCCCGATCGCGATACTATTTTTTTTATCTCAACTAAAAACCTTAATTAACTGAAATTATTAATTGGTCAAGCGGACCAAGAAAACTAGTGAATATAATTTAAAATATTGTTAACAAAATTGTGATAACAATTGTTCGTAAGTGTTGAGTCGTTTTTGCCTATTTTTTCCGACTAAAACCCAATTATTTTTAAATCTAAGTTCATATAATAATTATATATTTGAAGTTTTAAACTGATTCTCTAAGCAAAATGTAAGTTTTAAATATGTATATGCAGTAATGTTACATTTTTCAACCTCACTAAGCATGTTAAAATGGAATATTGGATTTGTTATTGTTTTCCCTTCTCTTGTAAAGGAAAAAGAAAAGAAAGAAGAAAATTTTGGATTTAATGCTGGGATTCTTTTATCAGAACAATTGTAAAACAAAATGTTGCTGAAATCTTTCTTCTTCAGACGAAGATGGGTCTGATTGATTTGTAATAGAACGTTTAATACGTACAATAAGAAAGAAATTGGGAGTTTGATGTGACCTGTAGAATGAAGAAAATTGTAAAATTGAAAAGATGCGATTTGGCCGGTTTATGTTTAAGGTAAAGATAAAGAGAAGTCTTTTTTTTTTTTGGGGGGGGGGTGTTTAATGTCCATAATATGTCAATTTTTCTTGGATTCCTTTGATTGAATTAAAAATCCGAATAGGAAATTATTGAATTAATAACGTTAAAAAAGGTCGACCAACCAAAGGCGATATAAAAATAGTAATAAATCATTTTTCGCAAAAGCAGAGGTCATATAAACCCTGAGTGTGCCAATGTTTATGAAAAAAAGCCCATTTGTAAGTATAACGGATTCTAATGTAGAGCCGCTGGATTCGAACCCGGGACTTCACCTTACAGTGATGAGCGCCGTGTCAACGCCTAAACCGTTACAGCCACCGACGCCCCTCCTTATCTATTAATCAATATTACTTTCTCAATATTAATGTTGCAATAATATATAATTATTCAGATCTAAAATATCCTGTTAACTGTTTCCGCTTAATCAATGTACATACATGAAAAAATCTTGCTTATTTCTTCAAATTTTAGAATGTAACCTAGTTCAGAAGAAAAACAGTACAACATTTATACTGTTTTTTCAAAACTCGGTCAAACGCTTAGAAAATCTTGGAAAGAATTATAAGCCGCTTGGACGCTAGTTATATTTAGTTCGGCCCAGTCTGTAAACTTTTCCTAATTTTGGACGGCTTGTATCCACAAACCAAGACAACATGGCATGATAAAATCGATACACGCCGCTCCCACATCCGTCAATGATTATTTATGCTTTTTTTTCTCTTGTTCGAGTTTGTAACATGGAATCTGAGTTAAGACACATCACCCTACACATTTCACTAGTTGTAAGATATTAACTACAATACTTTCCCTGTATTCTGTCTTTCATATAAGCAACGTGTTAATTACCTACAAAAACAAAAACCTATAAATTATTTTATCCCGGTCTATTTATTCGAAAATCAGATATTAGTTCAAACACAAACTCCCAAAACTAATGTCTAAATTAATGTTATATACTATTTACAATGATGAGAAATCTCACTGGCAATGAATATAGCCTTATATTATTTCTTAATTACAACTTATACGAATATATGACAATGATTCTTTACTACCATTCGCAAGTGTGGAGACGGCCGGATGTGAAAATGATAGTTCTTTATCCGTAAACTGTTTAATCATCCTTGTTTATCCTCAAATTATATGCTTTTATGATGATTTAAGACTATAGCCACGAAGTATGAGAGAAGGTTAACTAGGGCTTCAGGAGGAAAAACTTTAGATACTTGACTCTTGTGACGATTTTAGAGGGCTCAAAATAGTCAAAGTCAGTTTGGATTCTTTGTTATTATCTGTAAAAGGATTCCTTAAGAAAAGATTTACTGTACAGAGTTGCGAACTCTCATCATTATTCGCTGTAAAATATCTCAACTCAAATGTAAAGTAATGAAGGGCAAAAATAAGCAATGTTTGAAAACAAGTTCTAATAAATGGTTAGTGAAACTAATGGGGAACTAGTTTAAAACCTACAAGGTTGTCTCTGAAATCTGAAAGCCAGAGAGGAACTTCTCTTATCAGGGATTTGCCAGATTTTTCCAGAATACAGTTATTCTTTGGATGTCAACACATGATTTTATAAATTTGCTGGGTGGTTCTAAATAGGGTGCAGTGCAGTTCACCAAAGCAGATATTAAGTAGATGTATTACACAGGATTTGTATTAAACTGCGCCCTGCTGTTGTATCTCTGTTTTCAAGGAAGTTGAATCATCAAAGTCGGCCGGTTTCAGCCGTTGAATCTGTTTTACAGTTACAGTGTACGACACATAACACTTTCTCCTGGAAGCAAATGTTGCACCCTCGTTTATTAGCAGGTCTGTACCTGCCTGCTTATTTGCATATCTACACTTGCCGTAATGGGTCTACCAATCTTCTTCAGATGTCCACTTCGCAGATGTCCTGTTTCGAATCCTATCACGATTCTAAGTTTTTTTCCGCTTCCACTAATGCAGTTTATGTTCCTTCCAAAATTGGTTAAGAGGTTCTTGGATTGTTTGTGTCCAATGAGTGGGTTCCAGTGTTCCCTCATTTTCGTTTTATCCTTCAGTCTGAGATGCTTATCGATAATTGACATTCCTACGCCACAGAAGGGCAGCTTGGAAGTATGTATATTTATGTATTTATTTTCATTACTTGTAATAAAATTTTTATTGTTTTTGTAAGGAAATTGTTCAAGAAGTACTATGACTTTAACTTGTTATATATTAGCTTCCCGAAATTAATATTGTTTAATTTATAACAATGTTATTAGGTTATGCTTACTTAAAAAATTCTAAACGCATTACACAGATAAAATTAAAGACCTTGTCCGCAATTGCTTTGATAACGATATCTTTTTTTATATTCCGGTTGTCTCGGTCTCAGTAGGAAATTTAGGTCTGTATAAAACGTTATAACCTATTTCTGGCACATCAAATAAACCCGTAATTTATTTTTTTATTTATTATACCACCTTTTTTATTTAGTGGTTTTTGGGCCCTCTGTAAATGTTGATCTTTATTAAAAACGGCTATTTTTACAAAGAATAAAATTTTTACCAAAAAGTACATTCTTTATACGGCAATAATGGAAACGCATACAAAATATAAACGGTTCCTGTATTTTTCTATACTGTTCATAACAGTACATCCATTTTTATTAATTTGATGGAGATTCTAATCACCGCAATAGGGCTTTCTGACGCTATAAATGGAATACAAATACGATAAAATGAACATTTCACTTATCAAGAACACGTCGGTAGGTGAGTGGGGCCTCGGAATCGTACAAGGTTCATTCACATTCGTATAGGACATACAGGATTGACATGAGTACACTTTCTTTAGAATCAAAGACCTTGAACGCGTCTAGAATGAAGAGCTCGTGTTTCCAAAATAATTAAAGGATGCCAACAGTTAAAATGTTTATGAAAAGAGAGAGAGGAACTACATCCCGATATGGGAACTGTACTTGCCAATAAAAATTAAAAATGCAGTCAAACTGTCAACTTGGAAGAGCATGACCGACATAACCAAGGTCTGAGATCGACTGCCAAGAACAACTCAAGAAATTATATCCTAATCCCGTGGTAAATCACAAATCCTTTTTTTTTTTAATTTTAAGTGTGAATTTTGAAATTTCACTGCAGTATTCAATCAATCAAATTAAGTCAGTTTGTGTTTATTCTAGTAGTTCATTTTAATCTGTCGGACTAATTTTTTATCATCTATTAATGTCAAAAAAAGATAAAAGTATTACCTTTCGGCGTAAGCGTTCACTAACAGATAAATACTTCAATTAA
Organism: Cimex hemipterus; assembly: GCA_039619505.1. Lineage (NCBI taxonomy): Eukaryota > Metazoa > Arthropoda > Insecta > Hemiptera > Cimicidae > Cimex > Cimex hemipterus. The sequence continues at coordinate 17,741,501 of CM077112.1, forward strand.
TTTAGAAGGATTCCGTGAGGAACGTCTTTCTTGCTTTATAAGATATTTCCAAATTGTAACCTTTGTGTTATTAAAGAATAAATACATCAACGTGATAGTAGGATTTACAACTGAAGACAATGGCTATTTTACCATTATTATTGTGTTTTCCCAACCTGTTCGCGAAGCGGATTTCAAACTATTATTATCAAATACAGTACAATGAGGATGGGAAAATCGCTGTGCGTGGAAAATTAGAAAAAAAAACTTCCAAATTATGTCAGGTTACGAAAGATGTCGGTCTCTGGTCCAACGAGGACGGGTCGAAAAGGCATTACTAACAAGACTGTGCATAGGTCATATCAATATCGCATGGGCACTTTATGGATGGAAAGCAACTGCGTAGACACCCGTCATGCGAGGATAAAATAAATAACGTTCACGGTCATATGTAGGCAATTATGCGTTTTCTGCAGCATGATCGCTGTCGGTACCTCAGGGTTTTACGGATTTTTAAATATATAGTGTTTATGTTGTGAGTCTCTGTTGCGGTTATGTTAATTTATTGGACTGAATGTAATTTATCAGCGTGAAAGGAAGGTACACGCCCCAAGGAATACCGAATACTCTGAGGAGTGAATGTGATCAGACTGTGTCTATTCATTAGTTTATAATTTAAGCAACAAATGAGAGACTAGCATTTTAGAACATTTTGTTTCCATACAAAAGGAGGGAGTCAGTAACAGATTTCTACTCGCTCAATGGCTGAAATATATGCGTGAAAGGCCATAAAAAGAAGTAAACAGCCGCATGACCTCAGTGTTTGTCGCGCCCTAAAGTCCCCACATTGCTATTATTATTAATATTGCGTCTTCCATATTGTGAATTCAGCATTCTAAGTCATCCTGTTATAATCTTATTTATATACTCTGCATGGTCTCACACATATAAACATCTCCAAATTGATTTTAATAATATCTGACCTTTAAAATTAAATTTGTTATGCAAATATGACATTTTATTATTGCTTTCACGAATAAATACATCAACATGGTATGAACTTATATTGTATGTGTTTTTGAATCATAGTTTTAATGTAATTATCTTGATGTATTTATCTCGTTTAATCACGTATATTCTAAGCAATTTATAGGCATGATCTAGTCTTTTAGACAGAAATGATATGAGTATTCTCTAATAATCTATTCCAAAAGTGAAGAAAATAGTCTTTTAGATGGCCAATACTACTTGCAATTCGCTAGTTTTTGTGGTCTCCGCTTGACCAAATCAATGAAGTTTTTAATTGAGATAAAAAGTCAATGTCACGAGCGGGGTTCGAACCCATGATCTCCGGTTAGACACGCTGCTGCTCTACTACTTGAGCTTTCGTGATCTCGATTTACTCGGACACAAACTTGGCAACTTGAAAAATGGCAAAAAGGAGGGAAAATTCAAATGTGGGGTTGAGATGGGAAGATGGCGAGAAACCGAAGATCATGGGTTCAAATACGTTCGTGATACTTTTTTATCTCAACTAAAAACTTTAATTAATTGAAACCATTTGCAATGCACTAATTCAATCGATGCTGTTGAATCATGTTTAATTTGTTAAAACCATGCTAAACATTAGTCGTTTCATTTAATCATTTAATCTTATTGTTAGAATAAAAACGATACAAAATAATTTTCCATTTACTGATCCGAAAATGAAAATTGTGCAAAAAGAACTAAGCAATGGTCCACTGGTGTAATTACAATATAATAATTGATCAATTGTATAAACAACAGTTATGTCTAAAACCGGAAGTTTCATTGAAATTTTATTGTCCCACTGACAAATAATAACAGTAATTAGTGACCTTCTGAAACTAGAACGATAGTGAGAATACTACGTCCTAGACCGGACACAATTTACAATCCGGTTTCCATTGTTGCGGTGCTGGTTCTCCGTAATTGGAACTTCCTACGGCAAACCATGAATGACCGTAGAAAGAACGACTGGATAATTTTTATGGATCGCAAAAAACAATCAGAACTATACACCTTTTGTCAACGATTAGAACTAAATAAATATTGTATAATTTTTTATTCGTAAGAACTGTCGTAGTCGGTCCCTAAGTACGAAAAAGATCAAGTTGAACAAGGACGACTGGAAGGATTATTTACAAGCAAAACGTCCTGGAACCAGAATATTTGCTTTTTATATATATTTGCCCTTTCAAATGTTTTGAAGAAGAGCAGGCGGAAAATAATCCGGTTTCTAGAAACAGTCACCAGTTTGTAAAGAAAGGTCATGGCCAGCAGAGATCCACTGACTCAGTTTAGTGGCGCGGAAAATCACCCCGATTCTCGTGTAAAATATTTGTACATGGATAATCATAATTAATAGTAACAACCCAGCCTTCTGCTACGCCAACAATTTTCACTGTGTAATCACAAAAGCACAGAATTTTATTTTAAGTTAATATGTTTAATGAAAATATGCTTGGCTAAGGTTTTTTACATTACAAAACGAAATAGCTTTTTTCAATGTTACACATTTTTGCGTTGTCGTGCGCTTTTATCGTTGTTGAATACATTTTACTTTGCGCCTCATTCATGGGAACTGTTCTGACATGGGACTGCAGCTCTCTACAATTTTAAAGAAAAAGTAATTTCCTCAAAAAGCGGTACACAGGAATGAAATATATGTTTTTACCTAGTGTCACAGAATTAAGTCAAATACTGTCCACTCTTTACATTCAACGACAAAAAAAGAGCGTACGAGAGTGACAAAGAGATTGAAAACGTAAACGAGTAAAGGAAGAGAGTTGTGGGAACGAAAGGACGAAAGAGAGAGTGTGACAGAGGGGGTTGAGAAAGACAAAGAGATGAACAATGAGAGAGTGAGTGAGAGAGAGCAACAGAGAGTGTAAGTGAGGAAACAGGAGAGAAAATGACAGCGAGAGAGAGAGAGAGAGAGAGAGAGAGAGAGAGAACTACTAATAACTAAATACAATTATTAAAGATATTAGCTTGCATAGGTACAAATAGCTAACTCTTAATCAGTATTATATCGTTCAATAAACTTCACCAAACTGAAAAGTTAAAGCGATGTAATGAGTGGGTCAGCGCCGTAACAAAAAGGCGCCGGTCAGTTTAGGATTTGACTAAAACACTTTTGACTGAATTTAATTTGCTAAGTTTCCTAATGGTTAATATCAAATAGAGTCGTAGGAAAGAGAATAAAGAGTATTAACAAAGCGAGTTCTCAAGGAGGCCAGAAATAAGATGAAAGAGGGGTTGAGGAAGGGTTTAATGTAATAGAGTCGACAAGGAGTCATCCGATCCGGTGTCTACTAGGATTGTCAAAGCACGCCCCGTAGAATATTGTGTGACTCCTCTGTAATAAAACACCCTCTTGTTTTTGTCAAAGGTAACAGGATAGAGCCAGCGAGAGCGAGAGATGTCGTACGGAGGGTGAATAGGAGAAGGGGGAGTGAGGAGGATGAAAGGGTGACGGTAAGTCAAGAACATGAACATGAAGCAGTTTATATTCATTAAAAACGGGAAGGCGAGTTCTCCTCATCTAAGAGATAGTCTTAGATTAGCTGCGTCTTCCAAGGGAAAAATGCCATTTGAATACTCCGGCTTTCTGCCCCACTTTCTTTCCATTATGAATTTCGCAAACAAACTTATAAAAACCACTGTTATGTGTAAGATTAATTAATTAGTTTTTGATAACAACCTATCTAAATTTAGATTTTATAAGAGATAAAGGTTCTACAGACATAATCAGGTTAGAAAATATGTGTAAAAACTGTTCAAATCAAGTTGGTTTATCACGGATTTCTTCTTAAAAATAACCTAGAAGTAAAAGCCATACACCAAATCAAATCAGTTAAATCGGACCCTAGGTCTCGAGACAGAAGATGTTTGCTGCCAGAGATAGCCACAATGAATTTTAGAATAAACAACATGCTCTGTTGAAGTCGTGAGGAGCGGTCAAGAAAGTGGTAGTTTAAAAAACACCTTTTTCATTTTTCGAAGTTTCAACCTTTATTCAGGTCATTTTCAGTGAATAAAGGTGTAAATATAAATTTTGAAGCTTTTTCTTGTAGTGTCATATTGTTTTTACATGAAAGTGACGTGAAACTGGAATGTATTCTTCTGATTTTATATGACTGTGGCCTGGGAGGGAGAGACGGTAAATCCGGGTAATTTTCTTTGATCGAAGGCGGTTTTAATATCCACCTGGACGCAGTCTTATAAAAACAGTAGAATACAAATTGTCCTTTCTCAAGACTTTCACACAACACCAATATAATACCACACGAATAGCACCACACTTCATGTGAGTGTGAAACACTTGGGTCAAAATTTAAATTTACATTTTTAATTGTATTTTTTCCATATGTTTTGTAATTTACCCAGTCCCTGAAGATGACCCGAACAAATGTCGAAATGTCGGCAAAAGAAATGATAAAAGGTATTTCTTTAAACTACCCCTCATTCCTGACCATTCCTCACTTCATCAAATTATGAAAAACAAGGTCACTAAGAAACACACGTAAAGAACATGCTTTGACGTGTTTTTTGATCTAGAAAAGGCGGACGACCTGGATTTATGTAATACTGCTGAAAATGAGGTGATGAGGTTTAAGAGAATTTTATTACCAATGTTATTAATAAAATAATATTTTAAAAAATATATAAAATAGTCAACACAATAGTCAAATAAATTGAATGTATTCTGCTACCACTAATTTCTATAAATATGTTTTTTGTTTGTTTTTGTAATGTATAAAACTATTTGTAAGCTCACAACTCCTGTTTTCAAGCACAAGTTAAACTTACTAAGAGAAGCCCGTTTATTTTGCATTGTTTTCTTCTACATTATCTTTTTTCTCAGACTGTTGAATGCAAGGTCGAGCAAATAAATTTTCATTCAAATACTGTAGCTATCCTTGATTGCCAACATTGGAGTCTGCACAATTTTTATCAGTTTTAATATATTAGTTAATAACTGATTATGATTAAATTTTTTTTCATCTACTTTGTGTATTTCTTTTATTTTGGGTTAAGGAAAAAAGATAATATACAAAATTATTTACAGTTGACTGTTAACGAAGTGTTGGGAGGCGAAAATTGCAAGTTGTAAATAAATCCAGCCGCGGTAAGGTGGATGTTCGAGTTGGCAGCGTAGCCAGTGTTTGCCCGAGTGATCTTCCGACCGGAACAGGACGGAAGGAAGTAACGAGTTCTATAGTAATTGGGACGAGGGAGTGAACGCCGTGGGACTGGATGTTGAAAAAAGAAAAAAAAAGGCCCTATTCGGAAAGATGGGCATTCGTACTACTACTCGACCGGCCCGCATCATTCAGTAGTAACAGTGGATCGATTGGAAGCAAACCCCTTCTATTGCTCTCCTGTTTAATCGGCGGGGAAGCTCTGACCGAGAAATAACAGGCGGGTATCGTTTTTCCGTCGACTGCATTGACCCACCGACTTTTCTTTTTCTTTCCACTCTTTCTTACCACTTCGTCAGGTCACCACCGTTCCCGCCGAGATTAACCTTTCTCATGGATCGTCATTGCATAATTCTCTCTCTCGGTACAGTTATAATTAACAAGAGAACCATTTCTCCAATATCATTAAAGAAAAATTAAACGATTTGATCGTGCATCCTTGGTTGCAACAAAAGCTAATAAATGCACTTATGCGCACTCGTTCTTGTCATACTTTAACTAGCTGTGTCAACGAAACCTTTAAATCTAACTCAAATGGCTTGGTCCTCTTCAGTCATCTTTTTCTGACCGAGTAATAGGCGGCTGACCTCGGTCACCAAACCGCGTAGATAGCTCTTGCAAGCATACCGTTCATATCAAGTAGCATCTACTTTATATCGTAGTACTTTATTTTGAAACCGTTGTGATATGATAATTGATTGTAAAACGTGATTTATTTTGTATTTATAAATGAAAATTCCATGCAATACGTAAACAATTAAGTTGTCGATATTTCAAATAAAGTTCTTTCTTTTTGATGTGTTCTTTCCAATTTAATTTTTTTAGCGAGCGTAATGCCTAAAACTTTCACTATCTTTGGGACGGTACTACGTTACCATTTAAGGCAATTGGTTGGTATATTAATTTTATATTTGTGAAGTTCTTTATTGTCCATGACGATCCAGCCCAGTCGTCGTTGTTCATCACCATTTGCGATTCGCTCATGGATTTATTGATAACGTTTTTGAGAAGGCATCTCGGCAAATGTTGCAGTGGTTGTTTGCCGTCTGTGATAGGTCACTTCCATACAACAAAAACATTACGGGACCAAGAATGCTACCTTGGGAAAAAGTAAAATAATTCCCGTCTTACATGATTACAGGATGAGGAGTAGTCCGTAATAGTACTTTACAATATTTTTTTTAATTAATCTCAAATAAAAGCCCGAAGGCGCGCCCGTTATTAGAAACCAGAACCGCTAGTGTGGCACATAAGAGTTGGACGACCTAACCAATCGGCCAGCATTGCCTTGTGGTACGTCAGCTTCGCATTCGAACAAATGGAGAGTATTCATGCCGTTTTTGTTCTTTTTGTCTATTTCTTCTAACGTTATCTACTTCTATTCTCTAAAGGTGAGGGTAAAATTTTCAATATACTATCGTTGACATATTTTTTTTAGCATGGTATATATATCTTCATATCAAATATTTTCCAAGGTTCCGATAAGTCTAAGACTCAATCTGAATTTTTATCGACATATCTATTACCTTCTATATTAGGAGTACATCTAAGTATCTGATCTATGATTGAATAATTGTTTCTAAAACTGAACAGGTGGCATGTACAACGTTCACTATTTTAATGTCTGTTTTCAGTCTATTCTGCACTAGTTTTTCAAACAGTTTTAAGATTATTTGAGGTAACGAGATGCATTAGTAGAAAGTTGCTTCGTGAGGTGTCACAAATGGTTTGTGTTCAGAGTAACCTCAGCCATTTTCCAGATATTAAGGTCATACCTAAGACTGCGTCAGGTTCGCATTTTTTAAAAGATTTTTCTAAATGTTTCCTGTTATTACGTCAAATCTTAGAAAGGAAATAAATAAAAAATGAAGTTGTCAATTATAAGGTCTAACAAAATTAAACGTCGCAATATTTTCCACGGAGCAGAGGAAAGAATGAAATTGATACCCGATCCTATCCAATCAGTAAGTATATAAAAGATTCTTCCTGCCCTGTCAATTACCCTTCCTGAAATTCAACCAGCTCGAATAGGAATAGAAATGGAACGTATGTTCACGTATCTTGAAGTCGCATAAATAAATCGACAACACGATTTTTTCAGAAAGAATGATACTCGAAATTCTGAGTTGATCGACTACCTATAACTAATACACTTTTTTAACACTTGTTAGCAGATGTGTTAGATGTAAACGCATGTTAAGTCGAATCTAAAATGAACTATAAGATTTTGAACACCTCTAACGCCTCTGTTCGAATATCGAAGTTACATGTTAGTTTTTCCATGTAGTGCCGCACGTGGTACCAAAAATGTTGTCAACAGTGTTTTGGTCGTAAAAATTTGTTTTCATTTGTAAAGGAAGAGTTTTTTTTTTTTTTTTCAAAATGACAATAAGTCGAAATTTAAAAGGAATCTTTGATTCAAAATCTACTATTTCATTTGTGTGAAAAATTGTACGTTGAAATGGGATAAGTGCTCGTTGGATGTTTAGAAGAAAAACACATTAAATCACATCTGGACTGACCAGATAAGCGAGAGAGAGAACTGGTTTCTGAATCTAGTAATGAACTTCCTTACTGAATAAGAAAAATGGATGGTAAATCCGTATAGTTGATGAAGATCCCGTGCCTTCACTATGAATGAGACTATGAATGAGACTATGAGGTATGGTCAGAAAGTAACAAAAGAAATGTATTGGTTGAATTTAATTAAATCGTAATTAAAAAAATCAAACAACAAATAACCAGATGTTAAATTCAAGCCCATCATGTTTGTTACCTAAGTCCAAGGGCTGACAGTCTCATTGCTATTTGATTCGATTTAACAGCTAATACAGGCCAACTCCATTACATCGAGCAATGTTAAGTACCCGATTCGACAGTCCTACGTCATCATTTTTCTTGATCTAAACCGACTTAACAGAATTAACCCTGAAACGTGAATAATTTATCAATAAAGAAAAGACAAAGTAACGGTTACAATACAATTCAACTTTTCCTTCGCAAATACCACATTTAATTTTATGAAGTTGTTTACTTTAATTTTAGTATCTTTTACCAAAAAAAGGCTTGCTTATTATTGTTTTTGTTCAACCAGAACAAAAGTCTGACAAAACAGTCTTTCGCGCCTTCTGGGTCAGTAATGTAAACATCTAAGCTTAAGCATTAGTGAGCAAGCGTGCTCAGGCCTATTTGTAATCATTGAAACCTTTTTTCAACAACTCCCCCCCCGCGACCAAAGAACGTTTGTATTTTTATTGTCCGCTACCCTCGCTGCCCTTTCCACGTTTTTCCCTTCTTTGCCTGAATTAATGAAGTATCCTTTATTTGCGGTTTGTATAAACACAGTCCAACAACTGTTTCTGTAATTTAATTGAAACGCTCTCTTCCCCTCTCACAATCAACTCGATAATACTAGCCAAGTGAAAGGCCGAAATTCGATAAACCAATTTTAATTAAATTCTGAACTATTGCCGATTAGAAATCCTTTCTCGCGAATCGCGCATTTTCAAGAAAATTTGTTTAAGCGAGTGAATATCCTTTGCCACCCCTTAAAGACAATAGCATTTCAAATCATGATCAAATCCGTCTTAAAACTTCACAGAATTGATGAAATTACTTAACATTAATTATTAGTTATTTTCTGTTATCTCAATTTTTTTTGTTTTATCAATTGGAATAAAACGACTGCTCTGTCAACTGTCCTTCCTTATACTTCATCAGAATTTTCCAGTATGATGGGAATAGCTTTGTTCGATTTTTCAATTTTTTCTCATTTTAATACTTAAAAACCTATCTTTTACGTAATATATGAGTAAATAAATATACGCAGAATACATTACACTAAAATAAAATAATGTTCTCAGTTAGAGGGTTCATAATCACTCATGCTTCCCTCATTATATAACTATATGAATCGGAAATGATCGTTACAATACTTTCCAATTGTTTAAATGCAATTTTTTTATCGCAATAGATACAAAATATTTTGATAACCCTTTCACATGAATTCCAAAATGGATTAAATGTCTCGTTGTGAAAAGGTAACAAAAAGAAATGCACACAGTAAGAGTTTAGTAATCGACAAAATGAAGAGATGAAACAACATCAATCATGGTGCATTTCAACAAAAGACCTTCGTTTACCAAACTGAATAATAGAAACCGACATCGTCAACAAGATGCCCGATATGCCAAAGTTGGTAAATTATTTTGTAAATACATAAATTTCGTTACTTGAATTGAGCATACCAACACAAAATGATTCTTGATTTTAGCAATTAATGCCTTAAAAACAATGAATAAATTAAATCCGAAAATACCTTGCAATAATATTTTAACCTAAATATATACAATATATTAAATAATTATTTTCCTGCTAATTATTTAACTTTATCCGTCCTATTGATTTATTTTTATTTTTTATGGCAAGCAACCGATACAGAAGTTAATAGCCCTCAGTTCATTGTGAGGGCCAATGGGGTACTCGATATTCCGCCATCGGTCTCTTCTTCAATCATTCTTACAAACAAACAAATATATTTACAATATTTCCAGACGAAACACCCAAGTTTCACTTCAAAATCGGAACTGAGGTTCCAGGACCTACTGTCGTGTCCAAGCCTTTATGTCGGGTGCCTTGCCTACTCGCCGCTCCTAGTAAGAACCAAGGCCCGGCACTCCTCAACCGTGTGTTATTCGAGTATGGCCTATCTTCAAAAAGGATGATCATGATCCTCAGATCTTCACTGGCCCTTTTCTCACAGTCGTGCTTTAGATAAGCAAGAGCTTTTATCGAGTTCTTACTGGTCTTAAAGCGTCACATGGTCCGACTGCGGTCCTTCTGTCTGGAGGGAAATTGGCTTTCGCCAATTCGTCTGCACGTTCGGTTCCCGCCAGCCCAACATGTCCGGGTACAACAATCGTTTTTCCGAGACGGTCCAGCTTAACATATCTCTAATAAAAGAACGACGAAAAGATCCGACGAGAATTTGTCACAAATAGACAAAATCGCGCTCAGGCATTCCATACAGACGAGATTGTTTGTGGTTTGTAGTTTGTTCGTTTTTAAGGTTCCACCGAACAGGCGAAACGGTACTAGAGATTACAATTAGTTTTATCCGCGGTGTATAAGCGTAATTACCATACAGTGAATAGTGTTGGTTTACTTGGTCGGTTAAAGAGTTCGCAGGTTCGTTTCACTTTGATGTTATGCAACGCTTTTAGATTACGACTGGTGTATATGTGAATTGCGGTTTGCACGTTCGTTTATAAATTTTCTTCGGCTGAATTTGATGGGTTCGTATATTTTCACGTTATCGACCCTCCCATACTCGCAAGTTAAATTCACATTAGAGCCTACCCAAGCTTGGTAAAATATTAACAAAGACTCAACGACAAAAAAAACGGACTATTTAAAGCCGTATCTATATTAATAACAGTATCCATGTTTTTTTTTAATAATGAAAACTCATGAATTTATCTCGTTTAATGCGGTTTACGATGTTCCAATTAATGTAACGATAAAACTCGGGGAATGAAATAACAGCAACGCTAGGCCTATGAATTTCCCATGAATGAGTTAGTATTTCTTAGGGGAAGGATAGAATCGATTGACTGAACTAGGAAAGTAAAATACGCCAGAAGAGCGGCACGACTTGCGAAAAACCGCACTTCCTTGTATCATCATCATCAATATAACGCTAACATATAGTTTGAAGTAAACAACTCTCGTCCCTTTTTTAGCTTTTCAGTATATATTATTATAATCTTTTCATATTAAGCTTTTATAGAAAAAAACTTCAGGCAATTGTTTTAGTGAATTGATATTTCGCAGTCGGAAAAGTCGACATTTTCCATAGATGAGCAGTCAACGATGGTATTTTTAAACTATTCACTATCCAAACCACTTAGGCAGATAATAAAGATTTTACATAACGTTTCCGCTATTTGAAGGTCAACGTCTTTCAAATAATGTTAGCACTATTTGAAGACTTTTACATAACGCTTTTTGTCGATTACGCTAACTTTCCTTTAGAGTTTGTAGTAGTTCAGGTCTTAACTTGCAAGCGTGCTAACAAAGGTACACGGGTTTACTGATGTTATGGATTTTATCTGAATTTCTGACAACGGTTTGACAAATTCTAAGGACCTGATAGTTGTAGAAGCTCAAGCGAGCAAAGAATAAACTTTAATTACAGGGCAATTAAGGGAAATGAAATTGAGACGAAAAGAATCAAATGCTAAAAAAACTGCTTTAGGAAAAACTAAATATTACAGTGCATTTAGTTAACCATATACCATATACCTAATCAATATAACCACATTCTATTCCTGTATCTTAAAAATTTAGCTTTTAACTTGTACTTAGGCGGTTTAGCCAAAAGCTGTTTTCATTATTTTAATGTTAGAACACCGTATATAAATACATTCATACGAGTCAGAATCCATGGAAACGTACGAATTAAAAAAAAAACTATAAACACCTATATATGCATTAACTAGTCTGTTCGTATTAGCGTATTACGCAGCAGCATATTAGCCTCACTTTGGTGACCTTACCATCACCCGGTAACAAGCCCGCTATTCTAAAGCAAATAACGTTGGGCGCTATTTCCGATAGCATTCCGTTAAATTTCCGAAAGCATTTCAAAAAATTTAGCGTTACAATCCATGCCAACGTCCTGCAAAATCTCCCCGTTAGGTAACACAACCAACTGTAGGAACGCCGTAAACAAGAATACACTGTAATTTGACATCTTGTAAATTGCTATGTTCTTAAAAGAGTATGTGTGTATTATTATTTATCCGGGGATGCTTCCTAAATCCTCTGAAACTAAAGTTGACGATGGTTCATCAAAAATCAAGATGGCCTAGGATAGGCTTAGAATGAGTAAAAGTAAGAGAATCGGAGAGAGGAGCGTGCGTCGAGACGGATATCCCTACGGCCTCGCCGGATCATAAGAAAATCATCAATTCTTTGATCAACGAAGGCGGCCGCGGACCCACCCTACTTTAGAGAAGGTGCTCCACATTTTCCTGTAAGCGGGGATTTTCAATCGTCAGGAAAAAGAAGCCTATATGGACACTGGCTCCCAGGATAGAGCCCGTAGAGGATTAAGATTGATGTTTAATAATTTAGTTTCCTTTGGAATAAATGTGTTTTTTTGTTTCCTTATATAAATATTGTGTTCGTTTTTCTACTCAGATAATTTTACTTTTATTGAATTTTCTTGGATTTATTTTCTTTTCTTTACGGTTCGCTGTTTCCGTGTCATATTAAACAGCGTGGCGCCCCTTTATAATTTAATATTACATTAAGTAACCCCGCCCGTCTCCACGGAGCGAAACCGGCAAATTCTGGGCGTAAGAAGATAAAATGTACATTGTATTTTGACCGTTAACGATGATTTCCTATTGACTCCGCGTTCTTCCAAACTACTTACAAATGGGCGTTTTATGTTTTATGAAATGGCCGGGGGTTGATATGATCTCGTTGCGAACCCCAGTAAAAAATCAATAAATAAAGATATTAAATTGTGTCCTCCGTAAACGTAGCTTTGAGGAGGAAGTGCATCATAACATAATTATATATATCAGACTCTCGGGCAGAATTCACGACAAATATCAGATTTATTGTAAACAGAAAAAAACAAGTTACGTCAATGGTTTTGACATTCCTATAAAAACCATAACTTTTTGACGAACCACGCCTACACACTATCGGACAACTTAATATTTATGGTAAAAAATTTAAATAAATGAATCGTCTCACCTTTGATGCCATACATTACGGAAAAAACCAACAGTTAATTGAAAATAGAATATCTGGCCACAAATCGGACGCCGGAAACCAGGACGAGGGTGTGATTGCGTTGTCGGACCGTGTCCACAACACAGGCCACACTTTTGACTGGGTTAATGTAAAAGCAGTGGATTGTGACGAATAGCTTGACAGATGGCTATTTAAAGAAATTATTTATAAGAGATGAATAATCAATCGTCCAACTATAAAAAATATATAAAAAGTTTAAATGTGATAGATAGTCCAATATTGAAAAATGCTAATCAAAATTTTCTGTCAAATTTACTGTGAACTAAAATATTAGTAGACGTTAGTTATTCATTAACTTGATTACGTCGGATATCTATTTTTTACCGATCTTTACTAAAAAAGATGTGTAGAATAATTTTTAAGTCATACTGAATATGTGACTTTTTTTAAAGAGATGGTCCTTGGTCTGACCTGACCTGAGATGCTCCATGCGACAAGAAGGAAGATGGACTTAGTTGAGAATAACTCAAAAAGAGGTTAATGTTGAAGAGTTAATGGGTGTAATCTGTATCGAAATCATATTTTATTTTGTTCAAGTTGTGTTCTTTAAGTATTACTTTCCTTGGGTTCAATAAAGCTTTATAGCTAATTTTCAGAGCCACTAACTTTATCCTATTTTCTTACAAAATAGGGGGTGGATCGGGTGCTAGAAGGAGGAGAAAATTAGTTTGTTTTCTTTTGCTCTCGATTTGCATCGGTACTCGGAGTTGAAAAATTGTGCTTCCTTGTCGGATAAACAAGTGACGATTGCGACGATTACAAGGAAAAGAAGAGACGGTGCAATAATACAAGACTAGACGACGAGAAGTACATAAGCCGAAAACATCAAGACAAAATTCTCCCGGATTTTATGATTTTGGAGAGTGCCATGGCGATAGAAGACGATGTAAAAAATCCTTATGCTTTTCGATGAGAAATTTCCAGGACCTGACAGTATCGGCGATGATGGCGAAAAAGACTCTAACAGGTTGAAGAAACTGCGATTTGTATGAAGTGGAGAGATCTGAAAACGCTCATATTCGCTAATTATCATTGAAAAGTAGAGATTTCTTGTTTATTCTTTCTTGGAAAGTTCAGAGCAAGATATCGACGAAATGTAGCTGATTGGGTGTTATACAGCTCCGCGACCATCAGTGAAATATAATTATTTTATACGGAACTTTAGCCGATTTTAAGAAAAACTCGGCCATGTAGGAGAAAAGTTTAAGCCGAATAAGACACTCAGTAAATCGGCTAGCAAAAGACCGTTTCGTTGCTACAATTGCGACGGGAACGAACATAAATCGAAAGATTGCACATTACGCGAAAGAAGGCCCAAGTGCTTTCAGTGCGGAAATTTTGGGCATTTAGCCGTGGCCTGTCAATTGGCAGAACATTCTACATCGGAGAAAAAAAGTGTTGGTTTACCAGTTTCGGCGATAAATAAGAATCATTCTTGAAACCCCTAAAAAAAGTTCTGCCGTTCAAGAGAGATTCTGAGCAACATGCTCGCGTCGGATACACTTCCTGCTGCCGGAAGTATTTTTCTCTCCAAACCTATAACATCAATGTATGACAAAAGTTGCCGGATTCATGTAAATATTGCCGGTGAATGTTTTATTTCATCAATAGACACTGGTTTGGAAGTAAATATTATGAGACAATCTGCATATGCTGATCTCGGGAAGGCATTACTAAACCCTTCTATTGTATCCAACTTGGCGGATTTTCGGTTCAAACGCGCGGTTCCTTTTCATGTAATATTGGGATAAAGGACGCACAGTTCGATCATAGTAGAACATGGAACATAGCAAAATTTTCATAGTCGATGATTCTGTATCGTACTATCGGAAGTGACCTGAGATACATTCAAGTTGTGTTCTTTAAGTATTTTTTTTCTTGTGTTCAATAAATTGTATAAGAATTTGTGGTGATTAGTGAGAACAGAATAGTAGAGATACATTGATTGAATATAAAAAATATATATTTTTGCATTGTATAAATACAATTTTTTCCATATCCTATATGTATTTATTAAATTTAAACAATGTTTATAAATCCCAGGCCCTGAAGATGACTCAATAAAAGATAGAAACGTTGGCACGATAAAGAAAATGTTTTGTTTTTTTAATTTACATCACACCAGACCTCATTTTACGATTTCTGAATAAAATTAGTCGGGTTCAACTTCTAGAACCATTAACTATATTTCCTACATTCTAACTATATTACCCAGGGCAGAAGTCTGCTACAAAGTCAGGACATTATAAGATTACTGAGGCGTTACAAAGGGTGGTTTTATAAGTTGACTCAGCTAGATAAACTAATACAGTAATGAGTGGACTTAACTGTATATTTTTTCTCTCTTTTGCAAGGGTCTACAACAGAGGTCATATCGAGGGTTGATGGAGTGGTGTCGGTGTCTTGAACAAAACCTTATAAAACTTATAACGCAAATTTCATTTAAAATAGATGGATCCCAATCCCTGAGACACCAAGAATCCTCTACGAGTGAAGTCTCTTCCATAACTGTTAAACAAGTTTACACAAAATCACTTTACTTCTAAACCGTACTCTTTTTAAGTTAATGATTATTTCAAAAGAGGATCGTTTAGTTGGGATAAGAGGCAAAATACCTATTAGATAGGCCAATTAGCATAGTTGCGTCATACAATTGAAGATCTGTAAAATAGAAGTTCCAGAAAAGTCATAAGTAATTTAACATAAGTATGTAGAATATAATGCTTTATGCTCTGCGAGATGTTAAAAAAGGTCTGTTTTTCGATTTTTTATGTACTTGCCTGCCTACCAAATCGTTATCTCAACTTGTGAACGTCATTCCTGTCAAAAATTCTAATCGTTGCTCATTCTTATGGGAACAGTTAGTTACAAGAAAGGCAGGAAAATGTAAGGTGTGTTTTTAAAAAAACCTTCGAAAGGAGAAAAATTGCTTGGAAAATAAAACCAAGGACTGAAAAATTCCGACTTTCCCGTTTTGTTTATGGCGACGCGAAATACAAAATCCACTCGAGCATATGACATCCGTACTTTCGATTTCAGGATGTATGCAATGGACTCGCCGGTTCTGTTGTATTATTCGGACAGGGCCGCTCCACATGGGCCATATTGATTGCTGCCGGCCGCGTGCGAGACGTGTTCCGTGTACGAAATACAGGGAACATTTTCTCCTCCCCGAGCTATATTGAATCTTTACGCTAGTTTTTTTCTCTACCTAGGGTTATTTATTGTTCTGACCGAGCCAGACTGCGGGGCTCGCCGACGAAAGGGCTGATGTGCTGGACGGACTGATTGGGGGCAATGAGTTTCAATTATTTGACTTTATTTTCATCAATCTTCGAATTGAGCCTTGACAACTCAGCGCGCACATAATGTGGGCCGTTTGCTTATTATAAAGGGCACAATAAAAAAGTTAATTTTAACTAAATAAATACTTTGAACCTAAAACGTAGTTACAATAGTGTAACTATCCATTTTTGGTTTTATCCTTCGTTCGTTCCAGCCACAATTTGTGTTTTAATATTTTGTTTTGTTAGACAACTTTAGGGTAAGGGTGATGTCTGTATAGTAACCGTACGTTATTAGCAATAATGGTGCGTGTTCAACCTGCCACGAGGATCGTAGAGTACTCTGGGAAAGTGAGTGTTCCCACAATGGTATTTTGTACGGGTGTCGTGTTGAATTTATTGAAATGAATGTAATTTATTAGCGTGAAGAGGAGGGGGTTAGTCCCGGTCCGAGAAATATCGAGTATTCCGGGATGAGTGTGAGATATCTGGAGAGAAAAAGAAAGTTAATAGGGAGTATGGAGTGAGTTCAACCAGGTCTTGAGGAATATCGAGCACTTTAGGGGAATGGATGTCACCAGAATTCTATGCTCGTATTGGGTACAAAGTTGAAGTCTGTTAATGTTAATTTATTGGAATGAAGTAATTTATTGGCGTGAACTAAGAGGTCATTAACCTCGCTCCGAGGACTATCGAGTACTTTAAGATGAGTGCAGAGATATCTGGAGAGCAAAAGTTAGTTCTTAGTGAGCATAGAGTAGGTTCGATTCCCGAGGAATATCGAGTACACTGAGGAGGGGGATATGACCAGAATTCCGTATTTGTGTCAAGCGTTTCACCTTTTTTGTGTTTATTTATTGTAATGAATGAAATTTATTAGCGTGAAAACAACGGGTTTGCTTAATCCCTGCTCCGAGGAATATCGAACACTCTGGGGTGTTATTGAAGCCAGGCATCTGTTTTTGTAGTGACATATATAAATACATGTATTGTATTTTGTATGTCTATTCTGTAATTTATAATAGGGGAAGAAATGAACAGCTAGGGATTTAGAAAACAACTTAGTTTTCATATAAAAGCAGAAGAGATCGGTAACAGATTGCTACCGGCTCAATGGCTGCAGGTTGAAAAATGAAAAATATACATTTATTTTCAATTACGTCATCCAGCGAGAGCTCTCACCCGTCGGCTGCATGTCGCACAACGAACGTTGATATAAATATATGCACATATTACGTTTAGGTCTACCTTCACAACAAATAAACTTGTTGCTTATTTTAAACAGAGTATATAACAGAGCGTACATAATAAATTATAATTTTATGCAAATAACTACAACCTACAGTAGGCGACTTTGTCGGGTGCATACATAATCATGACAATTTGCAGCAAGTCAGAATTCAGGCAGAATAATCAATCTGAAATTTTAAAAACTAGGATACTTCAACAAATTTTATCATTTCTAAACATATTAAACGAAAGATGAAATATGTTCAATTAAACTGATTTATCAATCTTTAATTTATTTATAATCCTTTTACGCTAACAAAGACTTTTGTATTGCAATTTTTCTATTGGCTGAGTAGTTTTGAAGTAAACTCGTAAAAAACATACTCTATACAATTATCATTGTGACCAGAGCGTGACAAGACACAAAGATATTAACTGGCCTGCTGATTCACAAATAGTAAATGCAGCCAGATAATTTTTAGTGTTGTCATAAGTGTGCCACTCTGAGTTGCTCATTACATGAGTCATTTTTCTACTATAGCTATTGTCGTAAAATGGCAATTCTTTCGAACAAACTGCAATATACATTCAACTTCAACGTCAGCTTTGTGTAGCATGCTATTCTTAGATCAAAATTTCAACTGGAATGAAATACAGTTGGAACGACACCATAACTTATTTCTGTATCCTTGTGCAATCGGAAAGAATTCACTTCACTATTTTTCAGAAGGAAATAAAACTGACAGTAGCGACGTTTAATTCTGTAGTTAATAACAAAACGGAAAAAAATACAATATTTGAATTAGTTTCGTTATTACCTACATCGTGTGCAAATCAATAAAGGAAAAATCATTTGTCTATTTAATAACGAAACGACCAGTGTGGTGTACCACCGACATGAAAATATAGGACACGTATCCACCCCTTCCTGTGAATAGGCCCTGGTTTCGCCAAAATAAATTTGAAAGTTGAAATTTTCTATTTTTTAATATTTTTATTATTTGGATCCATTGTTTTAAGAAATACTAGTAAGGTTCATATTAAATATTGGGTTGTCCGGAAAATAATGCAGGATTTTGGTATAAAACAAAAAAAAAGAAACTAGTTACTTTAAAGCAATGTTCTTTAATCAAAATAATTTCTCATACTCTCAATACATTTCTCCCAACGTGTTGGTAACTTATTAATTCCGTCTGAGTAGAATTCAGAATTTTTAGAATTGATAAAGTCAATAAATGCATTTTCCAGTTCCGTTTGATTTTTGAATATTATGTGTTGTAAGTAGTGGTCCAGGTGTCTAAAAAAATGGTAGTCAGTAGGCGAGAGGTCCGGAGAGTAGGGTGGGTGAGGCAAAGTTTCATAGCCAAGCTCCAATAATTTTTGTGACGTTACACGTGACACATGTGGTCGAGCGTTGTCATGCAACAAAATGGGCCCTTTCCGATTTCACTTTTCCAATCGCCTTGAGGTGGTCAGCGACGGTCGTTTTACTGACTTTGAGTTGCTCTGCAAGTTCTCGAACAGTTGTTTTGGGGTTTTCTTCCACCACTGATCGCAGAACATCATCATTAAGAGAGGAAGGCCTTCCACGACCTTCTTCATCTTCAAGGCTGAAATCTCCCTCCCGAAATTTTTTAAACCACCTTTGCACAGTGCACTCATTAACACAACCCTCGCCCCAGACTTGGTTAATGTTTCTAGCCGTTTGGACTCCGCTTCGGCCGAGTTTAAACTCGTAAAAGAAAATCGTACGAATTCTCACTTTGACATTATAAGGATGACTGAATTATTTCCAAGTAGCGGAATGCTACAGAGGTAAACAAACAATATCATTTGGAAGAGGATTAATAAGTGTTGACATTCATACAAATGAGTAATCCTGTAAACGTAAACAGAATATTTTATATAGATTTTTTTTAATGAAAACTTAAAATCCTGCATTATTTTCCGGACAACCCAATAACTTTATTTATAAATGTATCAGAAAATGCTTCGGTTATTTGTCACATATTCCAATAATGGTTCTTAATATTAAAAGTTCTGAACCCCCTCTGACTATTACAATTGATAACGCATCGTCAGAAATTAATGTCTACTGTCAGCGAGAAATATGAAAAAATACTTCGCGCTAAAGTCCTAACAAAACAAAATAATGGAAAAAACTCCTCCCCTTTTAAAGCCTACCTGGAGACAGTCCATTTTAACCCTACCTTATATAAAAATTACTTTGGCTAAATTATAATTTCAGTTTGAAACCTTGTGGGCTACAGTTTACATCGCTGTAGAATTATTCTGAGCCCCCCCCCCAGATGTCCGTCAATTTTGTCTTTATGTTCATCTCCATCCTTTATATTCACGGACTATCATAAGTGAAGGACGGAGTAGGCTGCGCCTATAGACGCAAAATATAAACTCCCTCCAGAGTTCAGAATATATTCTGCTAAACCTTTTGGTATTTTTAAAGCAATACACGTATAACATAATATACGCACGTAAAGATATAAATAGTAAATCAATATTGATTTTATCGAATTCCATGAGTTTATTGGACAGTTTAAAAAATTCTAATCTTAAGTGTAACAAGTTTAAGTGTAAAAAGGTTTCGAGTCGTAATCTTCTTAAGGGAGTGGATATTCGTATCGTTTACATCCGCGGTAACGCAAAAGCAGACGGTTTGGTATGACAGTCGGTTCTAGATGTACGTCCCTCTATCCCCATTCCCTTGCAGGATGCAAAAAGTGCAATTAAAACCAAAAATGTGACGTAGATATATAACTGGTGCATTCGTCCATAAATTATTTAAGTAGTAAACCTTGGTTCCATAATAGTCTATGTCCAGGAGGGAAATGAAATTCACAATCAGGCTTAGATCTAACGATGGAATTTGTGGAATATATCTATATAAAATAAATCGACTATTTATTTAAGTTCACGGGTATTTGGGACACTTTTCCAGCTATCTTGAGTTTATGGTTTTTATACATCTCTAAAACGGACCTTCGAAATGGATCTAAAATGCGAAAATTATGTTTGAGAAAAGGTTTCCCGGTCCATTGGCATTGTGAATATATCAGTTTACAGTATATTTTATATAAACTGTTTAAAAATTAATTGCAAATTTTGAAATATATATACTTTCCCTAGCATTTTATTATATATTTTTATAAAGTGTATTATAATTTATTAGAACTTTAGAAATTATTGTTTTTACTGAAGAAAAAATTAATTAAGGGATTTTGAAAAATAACCAAATAAAAGGTTCTAATTCCATAATTTTGGTTAAGACTTAATACCGTGTATAGTGTTAGCTAAAACGTCTGTGCGCCTGTTAGGCATACTGTTAATAAGGTTGTCACTAATTTCAGAAGGAATTTTACTCCAAATATGTTGCAACGCTGCACTCAGTTGTTGCAGGTCAATTGGCTGCGGATGGTGATAGAAAATGTCTGCAACGTACCCCACATGTGCTCAATAAGATTGACGCCGACAATGGGGGAAATGCAGATGGGAAATTCCCAGTTTTTCTAAACATTAATGAACCCTGCCTCTATTAGGTCTGATAATGCCATCCAGAAATCGAAAATCCCTGCCAATGAGATCCCTGGTTTGAAGAATATATTCCTCGATAATGTCATGAACATAACGGACTGCGGTGAGGTTGTCTTCAACAATATAGAGTCCGGTTTGTCTACCAGTGTAAACCCCAGACCGAACTGCACTGAAGGTAGCATAAATTGGTGTATTGTACGCATACCTTATTCTCGGTAGACTCTTCAGCGATTGCTATCACTGTAAGGCAGAAACACGATTTTTTTAACGAGGGTTCATCAGGGTGCCGGTGCTTTTTCGAATCCGGGACCTTTACCTTACAGTGATGAGCGCCGTGTCAACGCCTAACTGTTGCGGCCACCGACGCCCCTTCACAATTAGTGTTCTATTCTAGGCGCTCACAATACCATATTCTCTTGAGATGCTAGTGGCGGACTGTTGCTGCAGATCGTCTCGAAGGGGTACGATGTGAGACTAACTTCCTACAAAGGATTACGATTCGTTTTTTGTTTATGCTTGCCATAGCGCTTGCCATAGCATCTTGTACTGCATTTATAATCTTGAGGGCACTGTGGAAACGGTTCCGCCTTGCAGCAATGACAATATTACTGTCCTCCTCTAGCACCGAAATGCGCTGAGGTCCTCTACCACACAACCTATTGGCACAAACAATTTCTCGGACCTAAAGCTTTGGATACCACGCGCTGAGAAACGACAATTCCCTCTGCGATATCCACTTGCCGGTGACCTGGGTGACTCATTCTCACAATAATATTTCGAAGTTCTGGTACAATATGATGTCTTTCCACGGTTAAAACGATAAAGTTGAGAAAGGATTACAATCAGGCCTGGTATATAAAATTGAGGGCAAAAACTGCAATAAAGTAAATTACGGTGAAACCAGAAGTTACCTAAAGGGTACGATCTATCAACATAAAATGCAGTTCAAAATGGTAAAAGCATAGAAACTGCCTTGGCACAACATGAAATTGTTGAAAATCTTACATTTTTATTTTATGATGTGAATATTGTCACAAAAGAACGAAACTGTAAAGAAACGAAAGTTCCAGGAAGCCCATATAAAAAAAGCTAGACTGTCTGTTAATAACCGTCAAGACTGTCATGCGACAAGTGGCTGTTCTTTTAATGCGTTAAATAATATATAGAAATAAACGAGTCAATATTAATTTTGGAGGAAATTTACGATCCGGGGATAATAATTGTTAAAAATAGTTGTTTAAAATTTGAATTTTTAAGAAATAAATTCGTTCATAAGAGGTTGAAACCTTCCATGAAGGTTGCGATGAGTTCTAGTTATGATCAAAAAATTAAAATGTTTTTCGTAGTATGAAGGACTTAAAAATGAATCACACTGGTTTCTTTGAAAATAAGCTATTACAAAATATTAATGACTGACAACCACTGTAGAGAACAAAGTTTTTTTTTTAGATGAACTGCTATCCGACCATCGAGATGGAATGATCAGAAATTAATCGAATAAGTATAAATTACAAATATCCCTATTAATTTTTGCACAGTTTATATTGCAATAAAAATGATTAAAAGCCAGTAAAGAAGTATTTTTAAAATAAATTAGGTCATAATTTTTTTTGTCAAACTAACCTCTAACCAAACCCTCTCTCATCACCCCAATGTTTAACCTATCTAAGCCTCTAGAGACCCTTAAATATACATTTTTAAACTTTACCTTTAGTTTAAACGAGTCCGAAAACGACGTCGGCAACCGATGAAATTCGACGCAACGATTTCGAATAATAATAAAATAATAACTTTTTACAAAACGGCACAACGAATCGACCGACGTTAACACGCGGAACGCTACGATCGCACTGTCTCGGGCCGAGCCGAGAAGGGCCCGGACCAACGGCACAGATCACCTGACTCCAACCTTTCAGCGAACCCAATCGCGGGCAAATAACCGCTATTATTAAAAAAAATTTAAATCTTTCACCTCAAACGTACGTATTTCTATGAAAAAAATTATTCAAGAAAGATCATTGATAAACTTTGATAGCTTTTACTATATTTTTATTGTATATCTACATAAAAAATGCAGTAAAATGATATGTAAGTTTTGACAATTTGTTTTATATTCGCAGGTTGTCATGTAAACAAAGCTAAATACTCAAATCTAATTTGTGGATTGTAATAAACACTTTTATTTGCTATATTTTATACGAAACAGTTTAGTCTACATTTAGTCGAAGATCGTGGGTTCGAATCCACCTCGTGCCATTGACTTTTCCATCTCAACTAAAAATCTTAATTAATTGGTCAAGCGGACCAGGAAATTAGTGAATTTTATTTTACAGTGAATCTTAGGCTATGGCGTCACCGGAGACGAAAAGTGCTTAGTAACCAAGTGACTGGCCTGTTATTTGGTGGCATGTGACCACACAAGGATGACGTTAGTAGTGCTTTGCGCTTTGTATAAGGAAGTGCCCGAAATTGCTCCCTCTAAATTAACTATAAAACCATTTCTTTACTTAAATACTAAATTGAAATATGATTTATTAAGGTATAAATCAAGAAGGGAAAGGGTGCATGACATCAATCGGTGAAGAATGTTGGAATGTGAATTCAAAGTGCTGTATGAACAATTAAATATTTACGATTTTTGTGAAGATCCTCATTTGGATTCCGTACAGCAGTCTTTTAAAAACTGCGGAAATAATCCATCATGAAATGATCAGAAATCACTACTCACCAAGTAGAAAAACAGACTCGCTTATTTACTAGATGGATGGCTATTTAACTACGTGCAATTGTGTCCGTTCTCGTATGTTCTACACTGTATGTTTTCTTGGATGACCCACCAGCGAGTCGCCTGGTCACTAGTCACCTAGCGTCTCACCTCAGCTGTGGTGGTGAAGGAACTAAGGGGTGTTTATAAGTAGAGTAGGATGGATCGATCGAAAGGTCGGTGTGAAACTGGTATCGGGATAGTTAGGAAAGTGATGTAGAAAGGAGCTTGGACGATTTGGCTGAGGACTTTCGATTAGGATGCGTTGGATGTTGGATGTCTTTGTAGAACCCAATAGTTCAATTCCGTTTATCAAAAGTGGTCGCAGTTAAGTCTTTTAAAAGGTTAATTGAGTCTTGATGATCTAGATGAATTTCGGACTTTGCAATCTTCCCCGTTCAAGTGCTCTGTAAGGTGTGTTTTATGTCTTGTGCGGGAGATTCCACGTCACCCTGCTGTCTAGAAATGGTCTTATGTATTTAACCAAAATGTAAAACATACACTAAGTACATTTTTCTTCATTCATTCACAAATTCAAGGTGTACTTATCGAAGACCGGTGAAGGACAAGATTAAACGAAGGAAATAGTACGCGTTTGCAAATTTGGTCTGAAAATGTAATAGAAAATCCAGAAAGAATCTATTTCAATTGTTATATCCAAGCTTTCGAACTATTTTAATATCATCAGGGCAAAACAACCTTAAATATGACTACATATCGACATTTTTAAGATTTTCAATAGATAGTCTCAAATTTCATTGAAGACCTACTCAGTAACGACAATCTCAAGGTTCTTCATTTTTACCATACCAGATCCTGATTATTCTTGAGTTTAAAAGTGGTCATCTAACACTTTAAGACAAGACGACTCATCGCTGTAATGGTCGAAACCTTGTGAAAAATATATATAGCATATATTCACTAGTTTTCGTGGTCCGCTTGACCAATTAATATATTTCAATTAATTCAGGTTTTTAGTTGAGATAAAACAGTCGGTGTCACCAGTGGGATTCGAACCCCTGGATCTTCGGCTAGATACGCCGCTGCTCTACCATTTGAGCTATCGTGGCCTCGATCCCATCGGACACTAACTTCCCATCTTAAACCCGTCTTTTGAATTTTCATTCATTTTTTAATTAAATTGAAAAATGGCAAAATGGAGGTGAATATTCAAAACGTGTGGATGAGATAGGAAGTTAGTGTCCGAGGAGATCGAGGCCACGATAGCTCAAGTGATAGAGAAGAGGCGTATCTAGCCGAAGATCGTGGGTTCGAATCCCGCTCTTGACACGGACGTTTTTATCATAACTAAAAACCTTAATTAATTGAAATATAGCATATATGTTAAACACTCGTCCCCAAGCCAATGCAATGAACACAATGTAGATGCAGTACAAAAAGAAATCTTGAAATGCCTATCCTAAACGATTTTTGTTACTCACGCGCGTTTCGGCATCGCCTTTCAGTGTTTGGATGATTTCCCTGTAGTCTGCGTGGACTGAACGTGGAAAAATGCCTACACGCGATGCCGATGATAGGCGCCTATCAAGCAGTAGGTTTATTTCATCATAGGAGGAAATCACACAAAAATAGATTTGGCTTAAACATGGTTTTAACCTATTATATTCATCCTTTGCATTTTCTGTGTTTTGTGTAGCTTCTTTTCTCGAGGAGATGGATTCAGCAACCTGACTGCAGCAATTTATTAATAATTTTAAACGTTAAAAGTATATTAAAAACAAGCTAAATAAACAATTAAAATTTAAATTTAAATTAAACAAAAAAAATTTAAAAAAGGGGGAACGTGTATAATAGAAATAGCATAAAGCGAGAACACTATCTTATAAAACTAAATAAATTATGTGTGATCACTATTATAAGCCCATAATTAACACTACTTAAGGACCTGTTTGGAATAAATCGACGTTAACTAGTTCGTAGATAGTAATTACCTGGAATCGACTGAAACCAGTGTATGTTTAAACACACAAGAGAATAATTTTCACGTTGAAAAGGGAAAATTCCTTTTCTTTGACAATTTTAGCTTATTGTGTTTTTAATGTTCAATATAAGAGTGTAAAAATTCCAAGGAAATAGTGATACTGTTTATGTAAACCTTTTCACCCGTTTGTTTTATCTTATCGGTTATACAAACCCGATGATTTCAGTCGTCTTACAGGAAAAAGTTCAAACGGAGTTAAAACTCATTAATTGAAAATGCTGTTGCACAATATCAAATATTTCCATTCATCAATATGATTCATACCTTTATTTTCCTGTTTTCACATGTTATTTGTTATAATTACACATGCGCGTAAACAACCAATTACTCATTTACCCTTCAAACGTTGTTATTGGTGTGTGTCAATCATTATTTATTTTAAGCCCAAAATATTTATACTTTGATATTATGCACCGAGTTTTTTTTTTAAACAACCAAGTTTTACAATTCGCCCATTTTTTCATTCAGCAATGAAATGAAAATGTACAAATTTAACACGGCTATAAAGTCATGAATACAAAACAATTATTTCTAAAATAAACTGAATAGTTAAAAGCAAAACTTTAGTAATCGATCTGGGTTGATACAGCTAAGTTCCCAAAGGATTACCACTTCAACATTGAAAATTTACACAGTTAAAACCAGTTAAATGCTATTTGGAGCATTTTACCTCAAGCCATTTTATAATAAAAACAAAACAAAAATATTTACAGAACTTCCCGAAACATAAGAAAACCGGTATCATAAATTGTACATATTATGTTAAATAAATGAAAAATAACTCTTCCACAATCAAGTATTTATCCATATTAATATTTTTTTGTTTTAGACCGGAATTCTCTTCCTTAGCTTTGCATATCCTTTATGTTTCTCGCGTTAAAAAACGACCAATTTCTTGTACTGGTTCCCCAGCCAAGTTATGAGGTTCCACTCGGGGGTTTTTCGGCGAGGATCTGTCTGACACCTTGTCAGAGGTTTACTCAGTTTCTCACTGAAAATGGAGCAATGCTGAAACGCGTTTGAATAAATAAAAAAAAAAAACCCGAGTGAAGACTGTCCCAGGAAATGACCCTGTGCCAGTTCAACGTGACTCGCAGATCAAAACCCATCGTCAACTTCAAGTCATGATGTTTGCTCCACTATAGTCCTATCCTATTGATACCTCTATGTACCTCAGGGCCTCGTCAATTATGTAACATAATGCAAATAACAAACACAAATACACAGAAAATAAAAACATTAGTCTGGGTAGCATTATCTCTAATCCGGACAACATACCTCGGGGTAATTAGAGACAAACCCTAAAATTCACGATAATAAATTTCATTCCCTTATTTAATCACACTACTCCAAAGAAGTCTATATAACTCGGGGTATTGGAGATAAACCCTGCCATTCACTCTAATAAATTACATACACCATACGCATTGCACCACCGCATAGTTCTAAATATTCCTCGATGTAATTAGTAAATAAGCTCCTCCATTCACGCAATTAAATACTTTCATTTATTACTCTAGGATTTTGATGTTTATTTCAAACTATATTGGTATTTTTATAGTTGTATTAACTACACCAGATTTATTTTAATGTGAACCAAATGAAACCAGTTCAGAAATTCATGAGTTTTAATAAAATTTAATTAATTATGCTGAAATTGAAAGAAAATTCATCAAAAACACATCGTAAAGTCATTTAGTGGTAGAATAAATTGTTAATTAAATTTTATGGCTTTTATAGTATCATTCGTTCTAGAGAAAATTATTATTATTAAATTCGATGGACATAAATTATGCAAGAAAAATTATTTATGTAAAAACTGCATGTGATATCAAGTTTTATCATTAATTATTCATCGCTAAATAAAATAGTTATTTTCAACTAACGTTGGTGTGGAGGAAAAAGTGATAATTTTTATTTATTATCCCCGAGGGGAATGAGCGAGGTGGAAAGTCAGTTTTAGCGCGTTCAACAAGGCTAACAAATTTCTTCGGATCTGTATGTTATTACCGGTGCTGTTAATATTTCAGCGGTTAGCTCGTTGTGCACCTCGAAAAACTGGCCAAGGATTCTCAAGTGATTTCAAGCCTTTAATAACTTTTTGAACATAATTCACAGGCAACAGAATTCAGTTCAAAGATACATAGTTGCTAAATTTTATATTATTATTAATTTTGCTGTCTTACTTTATACAATGTATCAGTGTTCTTTTTCAATGTTTAGAGTTTAGAAAATCTTTTCCATAGTATAGTTAGCTGGGTTTATTGAGTAGACGCTCTAATGTTAGATTTAAATAGACAAAGCTATCTATCTTATCTTTTCGATTGTTAGCGAATTGGCCTATGATACGAATTTTTGTCATGACAATCATATTATTTTTTTCATCCTTTCTACATCATTCATACTTTCTTATAACCACAAGAATTTTGTTGTACATTTCCTTTCCATTTACAAAAGGTTTATGTCGCTTTTTTGAAATGCAATTCTCCACTAAGACAGAGATTTTGTGTAAAAGAATACATCCGAGTTTAGAAACGATTTACGTAGAAAATGTGATCAGGAATGACGCCAATTAGACAGGGACGTTCGGGTTTTCCAGGAATATATTTGCATCATCAGGACTAAGAAATTGCACATTAATATATTTTTAAAAAGTTATAAAATTATGTTCCATCTGCATTACTAAAAAATAAAGTTCAGTAACTACAAAGAAAAAATTAAATTAGAATCTTTATTAATTAATATGACTAGTCAACAATCTGTGCGACTATGACTAGTCTTGCTAATATTGTTGTAGATCCTAATTTATTTTTTTGTAATTATAGAACATGACTTGTGGCAGTCTTCAATGGGGCAATGGCTAGTATTATTACTATTGGACCATAGTTTGACCTAGTCATGGATGGAACGGAGTTTTATAAATTGTTGACTACGGTTAAAGTATGGTTCAATAAACACAAAAAAAAATTCGAGTCTACAACTAATAACCTGACTTGGGGATGTCTACTGGGTAATGACTAGTCATGTTAATTGTTAAAGAAATGTTTTTTTTATTTTTTTATTTATTTATTTTTTTTTTTTAGTTACTGAACCTGTTTTAACCTAATCATGTTTATCGAACTTATTTTTGTAACTTTTTGACTACGATTAAACAATGTTGGAATAAATTCAAAATAAAAAATAATTAGATTCTACAGCAATTAATATGACTAATCGCAGACGTCAACAGAGTAATGACTAGGACGTTATGGCCCAATAGTAATAAAACAATTAACACGACTAGGTCAAACTATAAGCCGATAATAATAATAATAAAAATTGTTTCTACACAATTAACATTACTATCATTACTCTCTCGACGAATACGGCTATTCATGTTAACAGTTTAGTCTCTACTTTATTTTATATTTTGTAATTATTGAATCATTGTTTAATCGTAGTTAAAAAGATACAAAAATAAGCTTCACATACATGACTAGGTTAAAGTGGGTTCAATAATAAAAAAAAGAAGAAAAACCTAGAACCATCATGTTTAACAATTTAACATGACTAGTGTTACCCAGTAGACGTCTATAGGTTATGCTAATTGTTGTAGACTCCAATTTATTTTTTATTTTGTGTTTATTGAACCATACCTTAACCGTAGTTAAACAGTTACAAAACTACTTTCCATCTACATGACTAGGTCAAAGTACGGTCCAATAATAATAATAATAATAATACATTACTCTATTGACGACTACGACAAACCAC
The DNA here is from genome assembly GCA_039619505.1 of Cimex hemipterus. Lineage (NCBI taxonomy): Eukaryota > Metazoa > Arthropoda > Insecta > Hemiptera > Cimicidae > Cimex > Cimex hemipterus. The sequence continues at coordinate 17,771,120 of CM077112.1, forward strand.
GTTAATTGTTGTAGAACCTATTTTTTATTATTGGTATTATTATATTATTATAGTATACAACAACTAAGAGGTACAGTAGTAGTCGTCAACAGTAATAATAATCAATAATTGTTGTAGATGCTTTTTTTAGTAATTATTGAACCATATTTAAACCTAGATGGAATAGAGTTTTATAAATTTTTTAAAACATTAATATATAGTTTAATCATCAATAAAAATAAATTAGAATGTACAATTAATTACATGTACAGTAATAGTCGTCAACAATATAATAACAAACCATGTTAATTATTGCACATTTTTTAAAATTATTGTACTGTATTTAAATCTAGCTATGTAGATGGAATAGAGTTTTATAATTTTTTAACACACTAATATATAGTTTAATCATCAATAAAAAATACATTAGAATGTACAACAATTAACATGACTTGTAGTCATCTACTGAGTAATAACTAGTCATGTTAACCAGTTATGTAGTTGTTTTTCTAATTATTGTCATATCTATGAAGCTAGTTTTATCACTTTTTAACTACGATTAAACTGTTGTTTAATTAATACAAAATAAAAAAAATAAATTAGAATCTACAACATTTAACATGACAAGTCGTAGACGTCACTGTAATAACTAGTGATGTTAATTGTTGCAGAAACTATTTTATTATTATTATTGGACCATAGATTGACCACTCATGTAGACGGAACGGGGTTTTATAAATTTTTGAGTACGATTAAAGTATGGTTCAATAAACACAAAATAAAAAATAAATTGGAGTCTACAACAATTAACATGATTTGTCAGAGATGTCTGTCTTCTACCAATGACTAGTCATGTTAATTGTTGGAGATTCTAATTTATTTGTTTGTAATTATTGATCCATAGTTTAACCTAGTCATGTCTACAGAGCATATTTTTGTAACTTTTTAACTACAGTTAAACAAAAACAAAATACAAAAATAATTACAGTCTACAACAATTAACATGACTAGTTACGGTCGTCAACAATGTAATGACAAATTATGTTAATTGTTGTAGTGTATTATTTTTTTATTGTTTAATTGTTGAACCAGATTTTAATGTAAACGCTTTTTTTAGCAAGCTTGTTACTGTCTGTGATATTTGTATAAATTATTCTGGTTATTTCATAGTTAAAAAGGTGAAGAAGAAAGTGAACAGATTTTCAGAGTTAACATAATAAAATAAATAAATAAAAGAATTTAAGTTTATATACTTCGGACCAAAAATCCAACCCCTAAGATGGTACAACAGAGTTTCAAAAGCTGGTTTAAGATTGAAAACCAAAAATATCTTTGACCGCAACCCTGATAACAACAAAGAGAACATTACATGCATAAGTGGGTCTATAATTTTACAAAACGTCGACATGTGCGTTTACACCATAAATTGCATATTTTAATGTGACAACGATATAAATTTGCGTAAACATAAGGCGAATGATTAAATTGTCAGTCTCGACTATTAATTAAGATTTTTTTTCTTGTATTAATGGCATGTCTATAGAGGACATCTGCACAGTCACTCGGTGGGGTGTGCAAAGAGTGTCATAAAAACTAACATTTCCAACGGTTCGACATAATAACATTGTAAGGCATATGTTTGACGCATGTCCTCGAATCGATACATAAACGGCCCGGCACATATTCTGAAATGTTTGTCGAGCGTTAATTCTGTAAAACGTTTGGGCACCGTGTTGACAGCAGAAGGTGGGTGGTATGCTGATAACAGTAATGAGATTGATTACCTGCTGCCAGTGATCCTCGAGCGAAGGCTGAGCCGAGAAGTAGCCAGTGTCGTGGATGTCCTGCAGCTCCCTGAATATGTTACCACTCGGTAGTATATCCATAACTGTAACGACTGCAAATTCGGTCGACTTCAAGCTATCACTCTAGAGCAGGTGAACCCAATGAAAAAACTAAACAACTCATGAACACAAAGTGCGACAACACCCTCGCCCCGGGACGCGGACCGTGTCTGCCGGTGATTTCGTATCGTTTCTCGTTTTTATAACTCGTACAAATATTTTTTTATGATTATTCGTCTTGTGCACATACGACGAGCGAAAAACACTTCACTCAACACACTTCACTTGCACTTCCATGTGCTGGGGACGGCCGTGTGCCTCTGATTGTGCCACTCGCGATCGACTCCGGAAAAAGAGGACAGAAACAGGAATAGAGAAGAAGAAAGAGAGAGAGAGAGTGAAAAAAGGAGAGACACACTTTTGCCGAGTGAGAAAGGCTCTCAGAGTCCGATACTCTAGCAAGCCCTGCGTTAGACTGACGTTCGACTCGTACTCCCACCCCTAGTTCGCCGGATTCCCGCCAGTAATGTTACTTTACTCCGGGACGCCCCACTCCATCGCCACTCGCTTTAATCTTCATCTTCATTGTATCATTCATTTCTTCATTAATTGGTACAATCCGCCCCGCGCCCACTATTCGAGCTATTTTTTTTATCCTTCTGGCCCCGTGGCACGAGCTTTCCACGGATTTCGCACTCCAGTCCCCACCGCACAACGTCATGAATTTGCTGTTCCACTTCCATTATTCTTCGGTAAGATCGACATTCTTCATTGTTTTAACTCGGTCCAATTTGATTCTTTTATATAGAAAAAAAATACGCGTTAAATATAACAAAATATATCAGATGAGTTCGGAACTGTGGAGGTCTATTCGTTACACACTTGTAACATCCCAGTTAATAATTTATTGAAGACCTGAGGATCGTTCAAGAGCTAGGTAGTTTAGAAAAAACAACTTTTTCAATTTTTTTCCGATGTTTAGAGCTTTATTCGGGTTCGTCTTCACGAATTCTTTCGTCATGATCGTATCTGTTTTATTACAATTATATTATTTGATTATATAAATATAGCAGAATACACATTCACATTTCACAACACTTTCTCGCAACACCACATGAATACCACGACGCGTTATATGAGTATGAAATATTTGATTCAAAATTTACATCTTAAATTGTTAAATCACTATTTTCGTGGTCAGCTCGACCAATTAATATATCACAATTAATTACGGTTTTTAGTTGGGATGAAAAGAAGTAAATGGCACGAGAGGATTCGAACCCACGACCTTCGGCTAGATACTCCGCTGCTCTACCATTTGAGCTATCGTGACCTCGATCCACTCGGACATTAACTCCCCATCTCAACCTCACCTTACGAATTTTCTATCCTTTTGCCATATTTCAAATGTCGAGTAATCGGTTTGGATTCTCGACGACAATTGAAATGGCGACGGAGAGCTTTAGTGAAGTGTACTTCATTTTTAAATTATTAATTCACTATTTTCGTGGTCTGTTCGACCAATTAATATATCACAATTAATTACGGTTTTTAGTTGAGATGAAAAAAAAGTTAATGGCAGTGGTAGAGCAGCGGCGTATCTAGCCGAAGGTCGTGGGTTCGAATCCCTCTCGTGCCATTTACTTTTTGTCATCTCAACTAAAAACCGTAATTAATCTTAAATTGTATTTTTCCAATCAATATATGTATGTGTTGTAATTTACCCAGGCCATGAAGATGACCCGAGTAAAGGTCGAAACGTCTGCAAAAGTAATGAAAAAAGTGTTGTTTTTTAAACTACCTCATTCTTAACCGCTTATAACAGATTGTACAAATTATTAAACGACTGGTCGCTAAAAAAAACTAAAAAAACACGTTTCTAAGAAATTGCCTTGCTTTTTTAATATTTTTTTAAAAAAATCCTCGCACCGAAAATTTTAGAAGTGTTGCGGTCCTAATTTGAAAGCCCCGTATGAAATTAAAGAAGTGATATCTGATACTTCGTGTCAAAAAAAATTAACGACGCTCTTGGAAAGTTTGCAAAAATGCAAGAAGTTACCATTGATTTTTTTTGTGTGTATCAATTCTAGAAATAGGAAAACCTGCTGGCCCATTTATAAAAAGACATCCTGTTTATACTGAAATAGGCACATATCAGGCTGTACGCATGAGATTCCGTATAATTTCTTAATTTTGTGAATTCTAGATTAACTTGTATGTGTCCATGTTAGTGATCTTACTGGCCTGTTGTTTCAAAAATTGTTGAAGCGTGGAACAGTCAAGATTGAGGTAGTTTAGAAAAACTAGAAAAACACTTTTTATTTTATTTATTTATTTTTTTGTCCGCGTTTCGATCTTCATTCGGGTCATGTTCACGGCCTGGGTAACATCACTCATAACATATATTGTTTGGAAAAAAATAAAATTTAAGACGTAAATATAAATTTTGAACCGAGTATTTCACACATAAATTGTGGTGCTATAGTTGTGGGTCTTATGCTGCGTGAAAGGTTGTGAAACGTGAATGTGTATTCTGCTGTTCTTATATGATAATATAATACAATTATAATAGAATAGATGTGATCAAAATTCAATCTCGGAAATCACTTATTTAATTTCATACTGGCATCCCAAATTTTTAATCTTTTCTGAGAATAATGTGGTTTAAATCACCTCTAAAATTGTTTGCTCTAGGATTTTCAAAAATGTTCAAAAATTAAGGAAATTTCGTAGATAGCGTGTTTTTCTTAGTGACCGGTTTTTTTAAAATAATTTGTAAGATTCGTGAAAAGAATGGGGTAGTTTGAAAAAAAAAAACACCTTTTTCATTAATTTTTTTACCGACGTTGCGGTCTTTGTTCGGGTCATCTTCAGGGCATAAAGTGTGGTACTATTCTTGTGGTGTCATATTGGTATTGTGTGAAATTGTTGTGACAACATAGATAACGTTTATTAAGGGGACGGTTCCATTTTCTTTCGTTTAACCATGAGGCCGATAGATAAACATATTAATAAAAAACTTTTTTTACGATGGTTCAACTACGAGGTTATATTAACCCTCGCGCTGCTTTTGGGTTGATGTGTTTTTTACAAAAAAGCCAATTTCTAACATGTTAAAGATTTTTATTATTATTTTACCTACAGACCTCATGGAGAAACGAAAAATTAAAAACTGCAGTTTGATAAATGTTATTTATAAAATTTTTCAAAAAAGAAATCCTACAAATCAATCAATTTTGCAGGTGTTAAAAAATTGTGTGACTCAATCTTCTCAGAAAACAAATCTAGTTTTAGAAAAAAATTGAAACGTTTGGGGTTTCCATTTAAATAAGGTTTATTAAAGGCAAATTTCAATTTTCTTTGTTTTTCCCATTTCGGTAGGTAAACATAGTAATAATTAAAAAAATTTTAAACATTGCCATTTTGCATAATACAAATGAGGCAAATTGCTTACTTGAATTTAATTTATTTTTTTTAATTTATTTTTTTGTTATTTTTTTATTTATTTATTTTTTTTTTTTTTGTAAGATTCATATCCATACTCATCCCATTTTCATCATTTCTATGAATGAATGTAAGTTTTCGGCAGCAAAGATTTCAATTTGAACGATTTATTTGATGAAAGTTTCACACGACTCAATGAATTTATTAATTGTTTAAATAATCGTTAGAATTTTGTTCCCAGATAATTGCTTATATTCAAGTAAGCAATTACGCTCATTTTTATTAGGAGAAATTGTTAGGTTTAAAGATTTTTATTATTATTATGTTTACATACCGACCTGGTGGGGAAGAAAAACAAAATAGAAACTTAGGTTTAATAAATGTTTTTATTCAATTTCCTCCATTTTTGAATATTTTTTAAAAATCCTAGAAGGATCAATTTTGCAGGAGTTCCAAAGTTGTGGTACTCATTCTTCCCAGAAAAAATCTAGTTTCAGAAAAAAAATATGTAATTAAAAAAGTAAGGTCATCGTCTACGATAATTGACGTCGGAAAAAAAATTGACGACGCTTTTGGAATCTTCGGAAAAATTTAATTACTATTGGTCGCTTTTTTGTATATATTGAAACCCGATTTTTCTGAAACTAGATGATTTCTGAGAAGAATGAGTACCACAACTTTGGAACACCTCTAAAATTAACGGCTCTAGGATTTTTGTCCAAATGTTTTGGATATATTTAAAAAAAAAATATATATATATACAGGGTGAATTGCTACTCGTGCTACAAACTTCTCCAGTAGATTCTTCACCCTAAAATGAACAAAAAAGTTCATATTGTCCATGGTCCGATTCTCAACCATTTCAGAGTAATTTCGCTTTTTATCGATTTTGAAAGATATCACGTCCTGGGGTCGGAAAATCGTGATATCTTTTAATCTAAACATTTCTCTGAAAATCTAATAGCACCGTTGAAATTCCCGTTAATTTTTCAATAAGAAGATGACGGTGGAAAAATGTTTGGGCTAATTTTTTGTGTTTTATTTCAGCCAGAACTACAAAAAGAGTGGAAAATTGTGTAAATCGGAAAGTGTACAAAGTAATCCAGAGTTTCTAATTTTAGTCTCAGAAGGCAGCAAATTTGAGGAAAACTACCTGATTTAATAACGCTTCCAACGCACTCGTCATTTTCTTGTTTAGTGGTTGTGAGACCAAGATGTTGATGACAAAAAGAGAAAAAATGGTGGTTCAAGGATTGCTAATGTTTGAGAGTTCAACTTTTTAGATTGGAAAAAACATAGAAACTCACCAATAATTTTTAAAATTCATTTATTTTTATTCATTTTAGTTTTTGTTCAAATTGAAAACCGTTCTCCGAAATACACAAACGTGCCCGTTTTCTCATACTTCCAACTGTCACACCAAAACTGAGAACACGTCTAAGTTTTTCAGCAGCGGTGAAGATCCTTGCTCTCAAATCGTCGACGTTTGTCACTTCAGTGCGATAGACTAGTTCCTTGAGATATCCCCAGACGAAGTAATCCATGGGGTGCAGATTATGGGTGTTAAATACTCCGTCTCGGGTGAAATTTGATTCATCTGACCACAAAATTCGATGAAAGAAGTGATGTTCCTCAGTGTCAGATTGTACAAGCCAGCAACAAAATTCCTTCCTACGATAATTGTCACCAGTATGCAATACTTGAATCTTTTGAAAGTGGTAGGGATATAGTTTTTCCTTTTTCAAAATTTCACACACCTTGAACTGGGAGATCCTTCTTAAGCATTACATACTAAATGGGCATTAAATTAAATTAAAAAATTTCAATGGAATTATGATTTTGAGAGAAAAACAAAGTGAAAAAACTTTTTGTGGTTTTTACAGTTTTTCTCTTTTTGTCGTCAACATCTTGGTCTCACAACCACTAAATAAGAAAATGACGAGTGCGTTAGAAGCGTTATTAAATCAGGTAGTTTTCCTCAAATTTGCTGCCTTCTGAGACTAAAATTAGAAACTCTGGATTACTTTATGCACTTTCCGATTTACACAATTTTCCACTTATTTTGTAGTTCTGGCTGAAATAAAACACAAAAAATTAGCCCAAACGTTTTGCCACCTTCATCTTCTTATTGAAAAATTAACGGGGATTTCAACGGTGCTATTAGATTTTCAGAGAAATGTTTAGATTAAAAGATATCACGATTTTCCGACCCCAGGACGTGATATCTTTCAAAATCGATAAAAAGCGAAATTACTCTGAAATGGTTGAGAATCGGACCATGGACAATATGAACTTTTTTGTTCATTTTAGGGTGAAGAATCTACTGGAGAAGTTTGTAGCACGAGTAGCAATTCACCCTGTATATTAAAAAATGATAGATAACTAAACGTAAGTTTCCATTTTCTTTTTTTTCCCCATGACGTCGGTAGAAAAACATAAGAATAATTTAAAAAAACTTTAAATACAACCATTTCTCATAATACATACGAGTGAAATTGTTACTTGGAGAGGTAATTGAATTGAATTTTTTTTAAATATCGATTAGGTTTCTTGGTCCGATTGATCAAATAAATTCTTTTCAATTAATTAATATTTAAGCAAAAAATTATTTGAAGGCAAAAAGAAGGAAAAATTCAAAAGGTGGGGCTGAGATGGTAAGTTGGTGTCCGAGTGTATCGAAGTCACGATAGCTCAAGTAGAGCGAGCAGCAGAAGATCTTGGGTTCGAATCCCGCTCCTGACACTGACCTTTTTTTATCTCAACCAATACCTTTTTTTTAATACAATAACGTTGTAAAAACTTGTCGATATCACTCAAACCACGTGCAAACAAATATCCAACAAAGTGAAATAACTAATTTATTGTACTGATATTTAGCGAAATACAAATAACATCAGTTGATCGATTATCTGAATTAAATAAACAGTTATTACATACAAACAATTTGGTTTAGGTAATCTTTAATGAACAAAATTTCGTTGTTGTACCCCTCCAATGGTAAGCTTGTTGGCTGTTAATTATAATTAATAGTCATCGTGTCACGTAGGCATAATACGGTCGTCAAATTAATATAAAACGAAATATGAACCTGAATTATTGAGCCGTTATAATGTTTTGCGTGTTTAATTTAACAAGATTTTGTGTGGACAAAACTTTCCGAGCAGAAAAAAAATTAATGTACGACATACGTAGGTGTTGAAATAGTTGAAATTACTTTTATCACATAAACAAATACAAAAAAATGCAAAAATCGCCAATAAAGAAAACTAAATTTTCCTAGAAGTTTTCCAATTAGAAGTTGAATACATTAATCAATTAATAATTCAAATTAAACTTTCGCTAATGTATGTTGACTGCAGAAAACATCTATGTTTAATTTCCAAAATAATTGATAAGAAATGAGCTTATCAAAAAGGAAAATTTCCAACATTCCTGTAGTTGTTTTTTTTTAAATTAAGGCCTTCGTTTATTTTCGTGCCCTCCTTCCAGCTCCTAATTGGTACAATCGGCTTATTACTATCATCCTTTTCTTTCCGTTTGAAACTTCCTGTAGGATTTATCTTAGTGGTAATTGTATCGTAGTGAATTGTAGTTTTCTAGTTTTAAACAAATCCCAACATAGAAAAATAGCATTAGAGTATTTTACTGGAAAATAAAAATTTTATGGGAGTCGTAAAAAAACATTTACTCGGATCCATTAGGTTTCGCGGTCCGATTGACCAAATGCCATCTTTCAATTAATTAATCTTTAAGTAAGGTATAGGTTGAGAAAAAAAATCGGTGTCACAAGCGGGATTCGAACCCACGATCTTTGGCTAAATACGCCTCTACCAATTGAGATATATACCACTTCACAAAAGATTCGAGTAATCGATTTCATTTGTCGCCGAGAATCAAATAGATTAAACGACATTTGCAAAATAGCAAAAAGGAGGGAAAATTCGAAAGGTTGGATTAAGATGGGATCGAAGACACGATGGCTCAAGTGGTAGAACAGCGGTTAATTTACCCGAAGGTCGTGGGTTCGAATCTCCTCGTGACAGACTTTTTATCTCAATCAGCACCTAAAGATTAATTAATTCAATATTTACGAAGATGAAACTAAGGGTTCGGAGTCATTGCACTTTAGACATATCTTTCACATATATTTGTTATTTATTGTCATAAGCATAATTTTGTATTCGTTCGATAGGACCGGAGTTCGAGAATAGGGTTGGCATCCCACGTTTTCGTCGTTTTGTTGGTGGCAACTGAACTCAACCGTCTTCAAGCGAAGGATAATGAAGTGTTGGCAAGATTTATAACATTTAACTCTACATCCGATCGTATCAATAGAAATTTTCTTTTCCAGACTCGTAGTTCTACAGACGGATCCAGCGGCTATCGTAGATTGGACGTTTCCGAAAGTCTACAGGGGTTTTCAGTTAACAGGCCGACAAAGAGACAAAGGAAGTTCGTGAAAACGGAGAGCGCGTACAACTTTCAAAAAGGGCTGTCCGTTTCCACAGAGGAAACCATTCTGAATCGTTTGCTACCGGCTAAAAAGACAGGGAACGCAGGCATTCGCGTCACGTGCTCTTTGCCATATTCAAAGGCAAACAAAAAGTGCCAAATTGAATTGACTGTCTCGACAGCCAGTTCCGACTTAACTTACGATGATCGAGAAATAGGGCAGATAATCGAAAAAAATGAAACACTTAGTCGTCAAATGGAATTCGGAAAAAGAAATACACCTGGTACAATACCAAAACTTACAAAAAATATCAAGAATTATGTGCTAAATCATACAGTTTTAGACAAACGCGAAACTATAGCTAAAGTCGATGACAAAACAAGAAAGTTTATCATCGTTTTTCCAAATGCCGAAGTATCAATGGACGGTATTATTCATGATTATCCATTTCAGGGTTACGTGGACGATCATCAGCTCGGCACCATCAATCTGCAACTAGAAATTTTCAAACAAGACAATTCGAGTGATTATGAAATAAATATCAAGGTAATGGCCATTAGAAATCGTGAACAATTCGATTCTAAAAGCGTTATAATATTAAAAGCCTCACAAGAGACAAAAGTACAAAACAGAAACAGCTCAGAAATCCGACCTGGACCGAAGACAACGCTTTTTCAAATAGATAAACCGATTTTCGTTGAGGCAGAGATCGCTCCGAATATAATCAGCAGAATTGAAATTAAACAGGAGAACCTAAACGACAGCAGTCCAAACCTAGGGAAACAAAAAGTATCAAATGAAAATAACACGCAAATAAATAAAACAATACTGACAGTGGTGTACAATCTAACATGGAATGGAACACAACCAGAAGAAACTATGCCCCCGTTCATGTATGTAAGGAAAACCCCTGTTAATAAGATTATCCCGGTAATAGATGATCAAGAGAAAACGGTCACTAACGTTCAAAGCTTCCCAACTAAACAATCAACTCTAGGTAACCTGAAGGTAACCCTCCAACCACAAGGTCCTTATGAGTTGGACAAAAACTTTAAAATAAATGCAGGTCACAACGACAGTGCGCGGATTAAAGAATGTCCGAATTGTACAATACATACGAATACTACGTCAAAAGACATCGTCAGAACAGATTTGACAATAGGCAGTCGAAAAATCGCAATTGCTGCAATACCTCAGAAAACAGACGGCGAAGAAGATAGTGAAACTGGGAAAATCTTCCGTTATAATAAAACCTTCACAACCAAGATATACAGATTTACACCACAAAATAGTTCGGCGGAAAGTGAAGTAGGCCAAACAAAAACCGAAATTCCACTTTCCATATGTAAAGAATGTCCGAATGAGGAAAAGTACTGGAGCACAAAGGTTTTAAAGCAAACTTTGCCCTTTCCGTACAGAGCCAGAACAGATTTTTTGACTAATAATACATCACCTGACCATCAACCAGTTCGTTTTCCCACAACGAAATCGTTCATTCGGCCTGTTATTTACATTAGAATACCGAAAAGACCGGCTCTTAAGAATGGCCGACTTACAAGCACTGTTCAACCAAAAAACAAGAAAGCTCTATACGCAAAAAAAATTGGCCTAGTAAAGGCTACCAAATTACCGAGTACGCCAATAAAATTGAGATTAACAACGATAAATCCCAACGAATTTATTTTTTTAGGAGTTATGCCGCATAACAGGGGCCATACTAAAATGGCAAAGAATTCATTATGAGTTATATCTATTCTATGTAAAATAAATAATTATTTGGAGGATAAATGTTTGTATTTAATAAAAACTCATTGCTTTTTTTTAAATAAAAAAAATAACACAAATGTATTTTATGTTTTATGTTTAAAACTGAACTATTTACTAACGTTTTACTTTCGACATGATTGACTATTTCAACGTTGCACCCTTTTCCCCATAATCCACCTCTCCGTGTCTATAAGGGACGCCATATCGACGGAACAAAAGGCTTACGTGGCATGCTAAAAATACAATTTTTGGGGAGGGTTTCTTAAGGCCTTCATTTAGCCTCGCCTATAAAGGGAGGGAAAAAGGAAGTTAAGTGAGATTGTACATTTTTAAAAATTTCTATTCTGATTTTTTGCTGGTTTCTTTTTTCTAGAAAGGGCTTTTAAACTATTTTCAGACATATGTAAAAATTTATGTGTTTTAGTGAGAGATTGTTCAATAACTTGTTGAAGTCGTGAGGAGAGGTCAGGAATTAAGTATTAAAAAACAACCTATTCATTTTTTGCCGACGTTTCGACATTTATTCAGTCCATCTTCAGAGAGCCTGGGCTACAAAACATCTAAATAAAACTTTTGAACCAAGTATTTTCATTATTAGATTGGACCCATTGTGGATGATAGCCCAAGCGGTAGTGCAGCGGCTTATTTAGCCGAAGATCGTGGGTTCGAATCCCGCTCATGGCACTTCATTTCAACCAATAGCTTACATAAAGATTAATTATTTGAAAGAAGTTATTTGGTCAATCGGACCACAAAATATACTGGATTACAATAAACATTATTTACTTGAGGAGAGTATGAAATTTAGTATGAACGACAATTAATTAAGGTTTTGAGTTTAGATGAAAAAAAGTCAGTGGCACGAGCGGGATTCGAACCCACGATCTTCGGCTAGATACGCCGCTGCTCTACCACCTGAACTATCTTGACCTCGATCCATTCGGACATCAACTTCCTATCCCAACCCCACCTTTTTTGTGTTTTCCCTCCTTTTGCCATTTTTCAACCCATTGGGTTCGAATCCCGCTCGTGCCACTGACTTTTTTTCATCTCAACTAAAAACTTTAATTAATTGTCATGTATTGATTGGTCAAGCGGACCAAGAAAGTAGTGAATTTAGTATGAATGTTAGTAGAATTTTTTCAAATCAACGTTTTGTGATTTACATAGGCCCCGAAGATAACCGGAAAACAAATCGGAACGTCGACATAAAAAATTAAAAAGGCGTTTTTCTAAAAAAAACCTCAGCGCTCCTCACAACTTCAACAAATTATTAAAATTTATACATTGTCTAATTAAAACAAAAGAAAACAATCCTGAGATAAAAATTTCCTAACGGGTAATTGTAATTAAATCAACCTAATAAAATAAATAAACACGAATAAAATATTCAGGACTGTATTTCACAGAAAAAGTTTTCAAAGGCTGGAAGAGTTGCGTAGTTTGGACTAGGTCTTTGAGCGTGGGCGGCCAGCTACTCGAGAACTCTTTTTTTTTTAGTACGTGTCGCTCTTTTTCAAAGTACTTACAGAAGGTCTTGTCCTCGGCGTCTTCTTGGACTCTGCAATCCGTTCACAAGTGGCTGCCTGATCTTTTAAACCTACAGAGGTTACAGAGGCAATGTTATCGTACCCTGTCATAGTTTCGAGGAAGACCCATTTGCATTTTAGTGTATTAACCGATTTTGCCGGAAAGTTAGTCTTTAACGCTATTTTCCCACCGTTATTGCCAATTTCCTCTGCCATTTGACCAGTTAATCATTTCCTTATAACAACTGGTTAGCCATTCCATTTCATGACTCCTCGGGCCTTGAAGGTAATAATTTTTCCTCTCTTTTTCTCAAAGCAGTGCCTTTATATCTACGCAATCACATCTGCTGAAGAGCGAAGTAAAATCGTTTTGTACGATTCCGCCGACTTCATCACTGCGACGCTGGATCTGTTGAATTTTCTGATTTATTTCTTAGCCTACGCCGAAGAGGGCCGCGGTAGCCCAGTGGTTAAGGCGTAGACTCTCGGCTAGTAGACCCTGCGGTCGTGGGTTCGATCCCCACGGTCGCCTCTGGAATTTTTCTGACGCCTAAGGGAACCGGTGGCCGCAATTAAAAGACATTGACACGGCACTCATCAATGGAAGGGTGGGACCGGATCTCAGCGACCCTGAACCTGGTCCCAACCCCCTTCAAAAATGAGTTTCTTCGATGGAAGAACACTGGTACAACGGGGGCTCAAGTTCACTTTGTGTTGTGAGCCCTCCCCCAAAAATGGAGCCAGGGTATAGTACAATAAGCTGAATATCTGTAGTGCTCAGGTGGGAACTCCTCCAGTCCCTGGTATTCTCCATCCATCCACTCCACTCCACTCAGCCTACGTTATATAGTTGCTGTGGGAAGGTTTTTGAGTTTGGCGTATGTGCATCTTGTTTTTTTCTCTCGTCTTTATTTCATCATTTGAGACACTGAGCGTTTGCCTATTTCTACTCCCCAGTATTTTAACTGAAACTTGGCTTGATTGATTTGCCCTTTATTTTAAAAATAGTTGTTTTTAATATTACGGCAATTTTCTAGAGCAATATTGAAATTCACATGTTGAATCCAGACTACTGTGGTTTTTTAATTAAATATTTTCAATATGTACAGTAAATTCTTCGGCAGAGTTGGGAATACATTTTGATATTTTATATTGAGATTGTTTTGGCCTATAAAAACTGTCTTTTTGTGAAAAAAAAAAGTCAGATATTTCGTCCTAGTTGAATTTTTACAAATTTGCAGTTTGTTTTTTTAACTGTGGTTATATCTTAACATTAACATCATTATGTAGCATCATCATTAACAACAAAGGTGGAGTTGACATGGGAAGTTAGGGTCCGAGTGGATCGAAGTCACGATAGCTCCACTGGTAAAGCAGCGTGATCGTGGGCTCGAATACCACTCGTGACCCTGACTTTTTATCTCAACTAAAAACTAATTAATTGACAGTAAATTATCATCAATTTTATAAAATTGTAACCATATGCCAAAACCAACTTTTACTAGCTGAAAACCAAATTTGACTGTAATGATTTTACCTGTAAACAAAATTTGTTTATACATATATGTAATTTATTGATACATTTTATTTTTAATTTTCAGTTTTTATTTAATTAATATATTGTTAAATTATATTTTTTTATTTACAGATAAAACAAGCACTTGGAGAGAGTACAAATACTTTGATTGAGTCTAAAATTTCGAGCATTGTATGAATTTTTTTTTCACACCCTACACACAATATTAAAATGTTTATGAATCCCAGGCCCTGATGATGATCTCAGTGAAGATCAAAACGTTGGCATGATAATGAAAAATCTTTCTAAAACCTACGTCACACCGCATCTCAACGGGACTTTAAATACTGCAACGAGGAAAAACGCTGGCCCACAGTTTCATAACCAACCCCGAAGTTTCAAAATCATGTTTATATGTAATATATTTATTAAATTTTGTATATGATGATACATCAGATAATAAAATAATAAAGCCATTTGTTTAAAACAAGAAAATCATCTCCAACGGCCAATTTGGATTACGAATAAGACTTTCAAAAATAGACTAAATTCAATGATTGTAGTGGAAAAATCGTTCGAAGGAAAACCGATTTCTTCTGATATATTCCTTGATGACACAAGATTTTGACCAGGTCTGTCATTCCTACCTGGCCCAAACAAGAAGACCAATATTCAGAACTAAAAACAATAAATTAATGAGTGTGACACAAGGTAGCGTACTGGGTCCATTACTTTAGTTGCTATACATCAGTGATTTGCCGGTAGCCGAGTGGTTAGCGTGAGAGACTCTCTGCTCGTAGACACCGCGGTCGTGGGTTCAATTCCCGCCGTCGCCTCTGGCCTTTTTTCACGCCCTTCCCCCAGCAAAAAAAAATCTTAATGTAGCAATAGGGTTAGAAGGATTTAAATATTTATTTAT
>CM077112.1:17786970-17812268 GCA_039619505.1 Cimex hemipterus
GTGTGTGTGTGTGTGTGTGTGTGTTTATAAAATGTTTATTTAAAAATAACACTACTTTCTATTCTCCTGTTCCTGTTTTTAGAAGAAGTGTTTTTGTTTATTTAATTATTGTATATAGTACGTTCTTCTTTTGGGTGTTTTGTGGTTCTGTGCTTGTTTGAGTCCGTGTATTTTTTGGTCTGAAGGTGAGGGCTGATGGTGAAACATACACAGTCGCTCCATCAGTAGTGTGTGTGATTAGGATCGATGGAGGAATATTTTCGAAAGTATCAGTACTGTAGTTCCGTGTAGGAATATCGAGTACTCTACCAGCAACTAGAATGGGTGAGATGGACACAGGTGAATGTATATTTGTGCAATTGTATTTTGAATAGAGGCTAGACTATATTTTGCATTGTTTGAGGCTGAAAAACCTATCCTGGCGCCTAATTCAGTCGGTCGAGTGGCAAAGCAATCTCAATGGGAATCCTCGTGACCCAGTCGCTTTAAGGTAGCTAGTATGTACAGGAAATCTTCAAGGGGATTTTTTCCAAACTTGCGTCCATGCATGAGAGTGTATTCCTCAAGGAAAACCTCAAGACCTGTAGGGAATCTGTTGGTTTTCCTCAAGGCGGGAATAAATTGATTTTTCTTCAGGATTTTAGGGTCTTTACCTACCTTCGCGGTCTGAAGAAAGTCATGTTGAAGAATCCCTCAAGACTTGGAATGTTCAGGTCGAACCTTGAGGAAATCCCTAGTAAAAAAAATTATATTAATTCTTAAATCGGTCTCTTTTTACATTTTAGATTTTAAACTGAGCCGGGAAGACCTGAATGTCATGATGGTCTAATTTCAGGAGTGTCTGTCTTTTTAGCGAAACTAATAAATTTATAATCCTTATAAGAAAATCAATGGTCTAACAATACACTTTTTCCGCCGTTGCTAATTTAGTTTTAGTTCATTTTTTCAAACTTGAACACTCTGAGTTTTTCAAAACTTATTACAGATTCAAGACAACATGGAAGTTCGTCGAATGCGAATAATTATTAGTTATAGTTCAAAAGAATTGTATCATTTTTACAAATAAAACTTTTAAAAATATGTTTTTACTTAATTTTACCTTTCTGGTGTTTTTGGATTTTTATTCATACTATATTGAGGTTAGTTCATTTTCAAAATAAGGACGACATTTATACACTGAAAGGCAATAAAATTGGTCATCCAACCATCCGACTTTTTTTTTTGTAACTACTTGCAAGCATTTTTTATTTTCTGGATAGTTTTAAGGAAAAATATGAGATATAGGTAAATGAAAATTGAGCAGAGAGGAACAATTTTACAGAAAATTTGCCGTGGAAGAAATTATTCAATAAGTACGGAATATTTCCTCATATAAGCGTTTAAGTGCTTCTTGCGTCGGTCGTAGTTTTTGTCTGTTAAACTGCAGGTTTGACATCGATTGGGGTGGGGGTTAGACTGTCATGAAACCATCACTCAAACAAATTTGAAACTTAAAAATGGAACAACTTAAAAAAAAATCGAACCGCCCTTAAGTTCGAAAAAAGCGTTACAAAAAACCAACAAAGAAAGGATTGACTATTCGAAGATCATTCAAAGTATAATGTTGCACAATTAGACGTGAAAAGTTAATTAGTTAACTAGTTATTACATGGATAGTAAATTAATGTTAATAATAAACTCAAAATTTAGACAATTTTCACTAGTAAAAAGTTAATTAAAATTTTTTATTCCCTCTTTCTAAAAATGGAATGGTTATAATTTTAGTTGTATACATATAGATTTCTCAAAATAATTTTAGAAATTCCAAATTTTAGGAAAGTATTTGAGGAGATCAAGTTATGGAAAAATGAATTCAGTTAGCTGAAAGCGGTATGCGTACAGCCTGTAAGTAGGTCGTAAGTTTTAATCTGTATAATAGCTTTTTTAATCTTCTAGCTTTAATGATTATTTAGCTTTCATCCTAATTTCAAGCCTTTTCATAGAAACGAGATTCTTTGCCCTTAAAATTAAAGATTGCCCCGGCTTAAAAGAAATTTCCTCAAAGTCGATACAATTTTTTTAATCAGTTCTAAGAATTTTATTAAATAATTGGTTTAAACTAGTTAATCTAATAGACTGGGGACATTTTTTTTAGTTCGATAACTTAAGGATAGATTTAAGTGAATCATAGCTCAAACATAATGTCATTCTTAGTTATGCCAAATTCACTATTTTTAAACTATTGTTCTTTTATAACATGGTCAATTGTTTCAACGGTATCTCAAAATTTGTGTTTTATCTGAATTCCCCAAATACCTCGAATCTGCTTAATGAAATTGATAAGCGCCGCAGTTGGAAATTTTTGATATTATGTCATCTTTCGAAAGGGGTGGGAGAACGTTCAAAGGCGAAACTTTCAATTAAATATTACATTAAGCACTGCAGGCCAAGTGGGAGCAAAAGCACGATGTTCAAATTTAGAGGTATGTTATAACAATAAACTTGATTCTTCAAACATTATTGAACTGTCAGTATTCATCCTACTCGTAAAATTATAACAAGTAAGTTAAATGACCGAAAAGAGGATTATAATGTATTATTTTATTGTAATCCATTGAATTATTGTTTTTATAAAATGACGGAATAAAGGAGATAAAGCATCTTTCAATTTTCCATACAGCTTCACTGTTTTTAGAAATTAAAAATTATCGATAGTTCTTCAGGATATAATTTTTTTTAAATAAATGTTTAAACTATATATCGCATGATTGGAGAGGTCATACGATTGCACAATTTTGCACCGATAATTCACTCAAAAATAACTATCTCAAAATTACTTTAAAATTCCATGTCAACTTTCAAATAGATGTCAGTCTTCAATAATTACTAGAGTTTTTGAACCTTCTTCGTTTTAGCTTAATAACCCGTTTTAAAACCAATCCGTTGCACCTGAAGACATTTTAAAATCTTATTTTGAAATAGAAATGTATTAGAAGGACACCGACCTTTAAAAGTTCAACGCCAATTAGTGAAAGTAGTACGGTCGTTGCCTTGCAATATTTTTTATCTTACAAATTCCATAATGTTTATTGACTAATTTATTTATTTATAAGCGCTTGAAATTGAGAAGAGCGGTGAAAAATTTTTTCATTCAATCGCCGACGTTTCGACCTTTATTCGGGTCGCCTTCAGGGCATAAAATGTAGTGTACTGTTTATTGCTTACAACGCATACACCTAACGAACACTACCGAATAATGCTATACTTTATATTTTGAAGCTATATAAGCTCTGATGAACGTCGGAAATTAAATGAAAAAGGTATTTTTTTACATACATCTGCCCTGACTGCTCCGTTTCAACCACATATTGTATGGACCGTATCAGTCATTAAACAACTTCTTTATTTTTCTTGAGTTGCTTTTATCGTTCATTTTTCATACGTTTTATGATTGTTTTAGAATTAATCGTCCCTTTGGTATTTTTCGCTGTAGCGACGGCTTTGTTTGCAAATCGGCCCATAAACGCTTCCGATGAAGGAAACGTCATCTACTTGAAAGGTGAAACCATGAAGCGCTTCAATTACAATCCATGGGCACATTCTAGACGACAGTTGGCCGGTCCCAGTCCGAGGGTGGAAGCGAGCAATTACAAAATTCTCGACCCCCGAATGCCTCAACAAATGGGATTTTTCAGCCAGAAGTACGAAAACGTGGGTCTACCCCCTCGCAATCCCGGGAGGAGGTCGATACGGCAAATTGCGGAAAACGGTCCGAAAAGCCGGCTGAACGCAAAACGTCCGAAAATGGGAAACAGGAACGATATCCGAACCACCCCGGTCGATGTCACACCTGAGTTTATCGTTTACAAACAGTTTAAGAAACAAAAACGACTTTTTGGAAGAGGAACTACGACCGACACAACAAGCACTATACACCAAAATTTTCCTATTGAATGATTATTTTTGACATAAAACAAGAAAAATCAGATTTTACTGTGCATGCTATGTAACAAATACACAATACGAAAAATAAAAGTATTTATTATTTTCATGCGTTTGACTGGCTTCTTCCTTGTTAGAATTACCATTGTTGTCTTTATTTTTAATGCAATGTGGTTTTTTTAAAAACATTGTAAGTCTCGGGCATCGGGCGTTGACAAGGCGTTCATCACTGTGAGGTAAAGGTCCCGGGTTCGAATGCTCTCCAATCGATATCGACATACAAACACCTTTCGTTTTAATGATTCATTGACCGAGTTACCTCTTCAATTAATTGTTCTTTCTATTTAAGACCTTGGTTGAGATAAAATATATACAAACATATACGTTCAAAATCCAAAATATTTGAGTTTTTATAAATTGATTGTATGACTGAGTATTTTATACGCGATATTATATGCTGAGAAAGAGCTGCGTAATTTTTTTACATTCATAATTTGAAAACTGAAATTACAGTTACAAAATGGTCATGTAACACAAAATATATACATAATAAAAATTGTCAAAATAAAAAAATATAAGGTAGGCTTTGTAATAAAAAGTTTTAAAATACTATGTTTTTCAAAAATATATGTAGTTGATGATGATGGGTGTAAATTTCTATTCGAAACGAAACTTTTTTTAACAAACCAATAATGCAAAATTTTATATAAATATGCTTAAATTACAGTTATAAAAAGGCCATATATTTTTTTAAAAAATGTGTAATGACAATTTTCAAAATAAAAAAAATACAAGATAAGCTTTATAAAAAAAACTTGTAAAATACGGATATACTTGTTGTCCTTACTTATTTTAAAAATATATGTAGTTGATGATGATGGGGGTGAATTTCTATTCGAAACGAAACTTTTTAACAAACAAAATTTTATATAAATAAGCTTAAATTTTAGATGCAAAATTATATATAATAAAAAAATTCAAAATTAAAAAATAGAAGGAAAGCTTTATATCGGGTTGTCCGGAAAATAATGCAGGATTTTGGTATTAAACAAAAAAAAAAGAAACTAGTTACTTTAAAGCAATGTTCTTTAATCAAAATAATTTCCCATACTCTCAATACATTTCTCCCAACGTGTTGGTAACTTATTAATTCCGTCTGAGTAGAATTCAGAATTTTTAGAATTGATAAAGTCAATAAATGCATTTTCCAGTTCCGTTTGATTTTTGAATATTATGTGTTGTAAGTAGTGGTCCAGGTGTCTAAAAAAATGGTAGTCAGTAGGCGAGAGTCCGGAGAGTAGGGTGGGTGAGGCAAAGTTTCATAGCCAAGCTCCAATAATTTTTGTGACGTTACACGTGACACATGTGGTCGAGCGTTGTCATGCAACAAAATGGGCCCTTTCCGATTGACCAAAGAGGGCTTCATTACTGCCAATTTCTGATGCATGGTATTAATTTGGTTACAGTATGATTCAGCATTGATGGTTTCGCCAGGATTTAAGAAGCTGTAGTGTATTAAACCAAATGAAGCCCACCATACCGTAACCATTACCTTTTTTTGATGAGTTGGGGGGCCAACTCAATCGCCTTGAGGTGGTCAGCGACGGTCGTTTTACTGACTTTGAGTTGCTCTGCAAGTTCTCGAACAGTTGTTTTGGGGTTTTCTTCCACCACTGATCGCAGAACATCATCATTAAGAGAGGAAGGCCTTCCACGACCTTCTTCATCTTCAAGGCTGAAATCTCCCTCCCGAAATTTTTTAAACCACCTTTGCACAGTGCACTCATTAACACAACCCTCGCCCCAGACTTGGTTAATGTTTCTAGCCGTTTGGGCTCCGCTTCGGCCGAGTTTAAACTCGTAAAAGAAAATCGTACGAAATTCTCGCTTTGACATAATAAGGATGACTGAATTATTTCCAAGTAGCGGAATGCTACAGAGGTAAACAAACAATATCATTTGGAAGAGGATTAATAAGTGTTGACATTCATACAAATGAGTAATCCTGTAAACGTAAACAGAATATTTTATATAGATTTTTTTTAATGAAAACTTAAAATCCTGCATTATTTTCCGGACAACCCAATAATAAAAAGTTGTAAAATATTGATATTCTTTTTATGCTTATGTATTTGAAAATAACTGCAGCTACTGATGATGGGTGTAAAGTTCTATTCGTAACGAAACTTTTTTATTAACAAACAAATAATACAAAATTTTATATAAATATACTTAAATTCCAGATACAAAATGGCCATATATGTTTTTTAAAAATATATGTGATGAAAATTAAAAAAAAAAAATACAAGATAGGCTTTATAAAAAACTTGCAAAGTACGGATATACTTATTGTACTTACGTTTTTCAAAAATGTATGTAGTTGCTGATGATATGTGTGCATTTCCTTTAGAAACGAAACTTTTTTAACAAAAAATTTAAAAAAAAAAGACAAATTAGACTCAAAAATTTCCATTTTCGAAAAAAACATCGTATATTAATGTTTTTTTAATTAATTACATATACAGTAGCATACAACTTAAATAAATAAAAATTAATCAACTATTTTTGCCGTAACAAGCAGTCAAAAGTAGTCAGTTTTCAAAAAATGAAATTAAATTTTAAAAAGTAATAAATATAAATTAAGCAAATTATCTCTGTGTCTATTTTTTTCTAGACTGTAATTGTGAAAGCGTAACCTTATTATTATTTGGCCAGACAAAAATATACAATTAAAGGCAACAAACAATGGACAATGAGCCGATAAAAATTAAGTAGTTTAAATAAATAATAAATAGCCTTTAGGAAAATCAACAGATAAATTGAAAATAACGTTTCAATTGTATCTACAGCTCATTTATACAAGTGAAAATCTTAAAATATAAGTGGTCAAGTATCAGATCAAATTTGTCTAAGCTTTACCATTTAAAAAAATGCAAACTATTCCATACAGAATTTTAAAGCCGAACAATTTCTTTCTTCCGAATGTAAGCTTTGGACACATTTTTAAGAAATGGTATGTGTCCTCTTTTTCATTAGACCAGCACAACGTTCATGTCCTGATAATGGTTTAAAAATTAAATTAACCATTTCTCCCACGCAATCCCATAACGTCCCATTTTTGAGTTAAAAAATAATTATTTAAACAACATTTACATTTTAACTCAAAATCCAATTCATGCCGACGTTTCGATCTTTATTTATATCATCTTCAGGGCCTGGGATTTACAAACACTGTTTACATTTAGCAAATACATTTTGGATGTGGAAAAGTGAATTTATACAATGCAAAATATATTTTTTTATATATTCAACCAAAGTATTTCTACTCGCTCAAAATGTTTGTCTTCTGTGTACTTGTGTCGTTCCTGCGTGCCGTGTTGAGAGGGCCAGTGAGATTTTGCCGTTTTATGTTTATATCTGTTTTGGTTGATAATTTTTCGTCTTTGAGTGTAATAATAAAAATTGTTCAGAAATCGTGAGATGCGGTCTGGTGTTATGTAGGTTTCAGAAAAACATTTTCTTGATTTGATTTGAAAAAACAGTTTCGTTATCGTGCCGACGTTTCGATCTTTATTGATATCATCTTCAGGGCTCAAAGTGTTTGTCTTCTCGCTAATGGTGTTGTTGTGTACGGGCACTCTCAACACGACACGCAAGATTGGCACAACCACACAGAAGACAAGCCCTTTGAGCTCTGAAGATGATCTCAATAAGGCTCGAAACATTGGCACGATAAAGAAAATGTTTTTCTGAAACCTACATCGATTTCTAAATCATTACCGATTAACGGTCACTAATCACCATATATTTCTTTCATATTATTGTAACATTAAATATATTTTTGAAGTAAGTAGGTAAAAGCTACATTATTTCATGAAATATGGCGTAGTTTGTTGGTTATCGCAATTATATATATTTTTACAGTTTCCAAAGCGATGTTTTTTTTTAGCTGTTGACTCTCTGAGATATTTAAAACCTCTACCATATAAACAAGATGAAACTTCGGTGTAATATATTCCAGATAAAAGCATGCTGAGAGTGTCCAAAAAGGAAGCCAGATTAGTTAATGTTTATCGAAGTTAATTTATATTAGTCCTATAGATTAAGAAGTTGAACGATATTAAAAACATATGAACTTTTAGGCTATTTATTTTCTACAAAGTACAGTTAGGGCTTTTCAGTACACTTTGCACTGACTTTGAACACATCTTCATCATTTAATACAAAAGTGGAGGATGTTTACACGGTTATTTTCCTTGCAGTAGTTATGTAAGTATATTTATTTTAATGTACACCTGCAGGGGCCTCATTTAGAAGCCTTTTTTTAATCACCACCGAATTAAAATTGTCGTTCATAACAAAATATTAAAAGATGCTGCAACGGATTGCACAACAAACCTTGTTGGTTGAATTCACAATTTTAATTGGACGAAGATCCCACAATTAGTTAACTAAGATTAGATGGAGTGGGGGCGTGAACTTACTTAAGGACAGACCATTGTTTCCATCGTGCCTTATCAACCGAAACTCCGTCGATTATCATAAGACGTGTGCTAATTCTGTTGTTGACAATAAACCCGATGCATCCAAGGCTCTGCAGAGGCTGCTTCACGTCTGACTAAACAGAAAGGAATCCCACTGGTGTTCCGTTGCATTCACGGCCACGATAGCATAATCTACCTGCTCCGGTGTTCGTCAGCTTCTAGGAATAGAAAATACCTTATTTGTTGCTTCACATTAACGTGTTTTGTTCTTTCTTATCTCTAAGTCGGATTTTCTCTGCTTTGACTTCAAGATTTGGCATCTCTCTCTCTCTCTCTCTCTCTCTCGCTCACTCTCTCTCTCTCTCCCCCTCTCTCTGCCTTTCACTCTCTCCCTTTCTTTCTTTTTTTCTGTCTCTTTCTCTCAGTCTCTCTCTCTCACTATCTATCTATCTATCTATCTCTCTCTCTATCTCCTCTTCTACTTTAGTCACTCTCTCTCTCCCCCCCCTCTCTCTCTCTTTCTATGTGTGACTTCCCTTCTCCTCTATTCACTCTACCTCACATTCATTCTCACCACTCCCGAGTCTCGCTATTCCTCGGGATAATTTGAGATAAGCCACTCTATTCACGCTAATAAATTACCTTCACACTTTCATTCCCAGTACCGCAGAGTATTCGATGTTACTCAAGGTGATTGAGGATAAGCTCCTCCTTGACAAATAAAAAAAAATTGTGCGTAAGTTTTGCGATGTTTAGATTTAACATGGCTCATATTAATATATCTGCAATATTTATTAATATTTACTTTTATTTTAATCTTAACTACCTAACAATACGATTGATTTGTAAATAAACAATTTAACCAGTACAGCGTGGAGGTGCCTGAGGGAATGAAGAGGTGTTGGCGACTGTCTTAATGTCATTCATATATTCCGAGCACATCATTATAACATTTCTAGTATTCCTACATCCGGGCGTTTGTCACGTGACAAAGGATCGATTATGCTCAGTTGGACTAACGGCCGCCTTCGTACATTTATTGCAATTGATTCTAGTCGGCTATTTTTATGTTTCATAGCGGACTTGCTACTTACCGCTGAGGTTCATACGAACTTTTTTGTTACATTTGAGGAGTAGAAGAATTTAAGAAACTTTGTCGTACGATTAGCGAATCACACTGGTTTTTAGTTTTGATGAGTTATCTAAAAGAGAATTTCAAATTTTGAAAAAGTGGCTCTGTGTTGAATTTGGCAATGGAAATTTCCAACGTGATTTTTAACGTTCCTTGCGTTTGAATTTAATACTTACAACTCCAACATCGATATATTAGCGCAAGTTTACACTTTTTAAATGATCATAAAGCTTGTGAAACTGAAGTGCCTCGAATTTCTGGCCGATGAAGGAGGATCACAGAGGAATTGGCCGTTTGCCCAATTCGGTTTCTAAACGCGCTTTCAGCCTTCCTTAGAATGGATTCACAGATGTCGCATCCTGGTAAAAAGCCGATCGAACATTTCGCTCTGGAACCTTTGTTGATGTTACGACTAGGGCAGTAGGTTTTTCTCCAGCCTAATAATGAAAAATCTTTAGTAACAAATTCAAGTACAATATTATACATTACTATACAGTTCGTGGTCCGATTGATCAATTGCTTTTTCAATTAATTAATCTTTGAGATTAAAAAAAAAGTCAGCGTCATGAGCGGGATTCGAACCCACGACCTTCGGCTAAATACGCCGCTGCTCTACCACTTGAACTGTAGTCATTGCGACCCGCTGGGACACCAACCTATCTTAACCTCACCTCTCGAATTTTTGCCCCTTTTTTGCCATTTTTCCCCATCCCTCTTGTGAAGCTGACTTTTTTTTATCTCAAAGATTAATTAATTATACATTACTTTCTCTATTCCATAAGCTAGGAATACTCTCATAGCCGTCTTCAGATTGTTTTAAAACAAAAACAGAAACAAACCTTAAATCTATTTATAATGAACACGTTGTTGTTGAAAAAGTGGAGTCTTTGTTGACAAGCGAGAATAACTAATTACACAAATAACAGCGCGTTTTCAATAGCAACGTGTTCATTATAAATAGACTTAAAGGAATTCTTGATAAATCGATCATTAACCGGATTAATGAAGCTTTTTTTTTCAAAATCTAATTTTAGTCAGAATTAAATGAGCATAAATTTAGTCATCAAAAAAATATTTTTGGTGTATTAATTTCATTTTTGTCTAACATAAAAAGAAATGTGCTACGAATAAGAAACAGAATATATACAATTTGTATGATTTAAAAATATGAATCAACAAAATATTAATTTTTTGCATATTTGAACAAACATTCTGCAAGGAAATTATGTCAGAAAATGATTTGTTTTTAAAAAAATTTGTCAAATGCTTTTTGCAACTGTAACAAATATTAAAATCAGAAAATTATTATTATTATTTTTTTTATTTTAGTGCGGGTATTTTATATATTTTAATGGTGCATACGTCGTTCAAAAGCTGCATTCCTGTTCTTTCAAATTGTCTGTCCGACGTTAAAATCCTTTCAGCCGTTTCAACCAGATATTACGACAACGACTGCTTAAAAATCGGAAAAATTTATGTCCAAACAAAGATCTATATTTAGGGGCCTCTAGGGGGTGGTAAACCGAAAATTCGTGTTCATTTAACAACAAAAAAAAATATATGATCTACACAACTTGAAAAATATTTTGCTTTTAAACATTGTTGATTATCGCTAATTTTTCATATCTTTATTATATTTTTATTTCAATCTACATGAAAAATCATGTAAAATCTAATAATTGCTTACTTGATTAATTCAAGTAAACCGGCGAAATAAAAATATTTAAAAAAACGGAAAATGTTTTTGGTGAAACAAGAGCTTTTTCAAAAGAAGTGGCGACCTAGGCGATATTTTGGACTACAGAATAGTCCTCCTAGTCGTACCCCAATTCGCAATTTGTTTTTTATCTTGCAATACACCCGTTATATTCAATTTACAAGTCAACAGAGTTTATTTATACCATTGTATCAAAACAACTTTCTATTGATTATTTCTTTAAAACTATTTTAGGATATCTCTACTAGGTAACAAGCTTAAACATTTTTTTTATAGCAAACATTTACCTTTAATGTCATCAAAACTACTGAAAAATCAGATTTTGGTTAAATGATAATCAGATATGTTTGTAGGAAAACAAAATTCCCTTCTAAAGTATTTGAAGGTTATTTCCATAAATAGGATTTGCCCTGAAACACAGTATAGCTCGTGATACCCTGTTAAAAATTTTAAGTTTAACCAAAACCAATTTTAATATTAAATATTATGTGTGGTGTTTTTTATGAGTAATGATTATTCGGAGAACGTGAGATGCGGTCTGGTGTGACGAAAGTTTCAGAAAAACATTTTCTTTATCGTGCCAACGCTTCGATCTTTATTGAGATCATCTTCAGCGCCTGGGATTTACAAACAGTTTTTTAAATTTAACATGTAGGGTGCAAAAAAAAAATATTTTTTACATTCAGTCAAAGTATTTCTACTCGCTCAAAGCGTTTGTTTTCTGCGTATTAAATATTAATGTTTGTTACTATTTTTACTAATTATTTTTTTTGTTTAAACCATCTCCCTCCACCATCAAAGCATCCAATCCGTTTGTTAATAACAAACGCAAAAATA
This sequence comes from Cimex hemipterus, assembly GCA_039619505.1. Taxonomy (NCBI): domain Eukaryota; kingdom Metazoa; phylum Arthropoda; class Insecta; order Hemiptera; family Cimicidae; genus Cimex; species Cimex hemipterus. The sequence goes on from CM077112.1 coordinate 17,799,062, forward strand.
AGCGGGCTTAACAGGAAACCTTGTTTGACGCCATAGAATTACCAAATGGTTCAGTTACCCCATTAAAAACACCATCAGGAGGTGGACGTTTTTTTTCTGCAATGGACCATCTTATGTTTTATTATAAATTCAAATTATTAAATTCAGTAAATCATTTATAAACCGAACCAGAGCAAATGTCAGATATGTTCTTGTTAGGTGATGGGTCTATAGCTTGGGTTTTTCAAAAATGATCGGAAGAAAACCCAAGTTTTTATAAAGCCAACAAAATTTGAGACAGTCCTTAAGGGCATAATTAACGTTTGAATTGTTTTCTCTTGTTATCTTGTTGTCTCTTACGAGGTTTCTTTTTGGTGTTGGAAAATTTATGAGCGTGAAAGACTGTTGTAGAATTATGCCTACTCGCTATTCGTGGACAATCGTCACCGCAATTAGAAGTAACGTCCTTCTAACGGTACGCTAATTTCGCACTGGCTCGCTTATATAACTGAATGAATAGGCGAAGGTCAGTTTCTATTATTGGTATTTATGTAATTCCTCCCTAGTCTCTCTCCGTCCTTACAAACATTTATAGGAGGTTGATACAAAATAAAATTCCATCGCTCTTGGCTTTATTTATTTACAGTTAATTCAATTAGGCGACAATGAAATATACACTGATTTTCTTTCTACATTAGTTACAGGATATCAGGAGCGATCCTAGTCATAATTAGCAATGTAATATGCAAGTTCTATGATTTAGTTTTGTACTGATTATCCCCATTATGCCCTTCCATTCTGCTACACCTAAAGGTCGCTTAGAATTAATCTTTTCGTTGATTTCATTTGGTACTCTTCTAATCCTTAAACAGTGCGAAGTTAAACCACTAAACAATAGGTTGTTCGGGGCTTCAGATATACAGGGCTTTACACTGAAAGCCAGGACATGGTCTAGGTCCACAGACGAGAGATATGTCAGATTCATCCGTAATCAGACTCAAGATACCGCAACATTTCGGGAAATTAGATAAGAAATCTGATAAGGCTCAACGACTGTATGAAGAAGGCTCAGTGAAAATAACCTCAGCGTCCGGCACCGTTTCAATTCGCAACATGTGAATCGGTCGTTGGAAGATGAGGACGAGTTCTTATTGCAGGTGAAGTCAGAGATCACAAATATTCATGGGGGTAATTTCAAATAGAGACGGTCAGGATAAAGGACATCGTGCTGTATTGTTCCTCAGGTGGCATTCAAGGCTTTGATGTTCTGGGGAAGTCCGCACCAAATTCGGTCGTTGTGCGAGGAATTTCTCAAACGTCACACTTGAGCTTACTACACATAAACGCTACTACATGATTGAGGTTAGATTTGAGTGCTTGGTGTCGTCAGCTCGAAGTCCACTCTGGATATACTTTAGTGATTTGATGATTGTCATTGACTTTGTCGGAAAAATCGTACAATATGTGGGAGAGAAAATTTCTTATTAACCATTGCCTATTGGGCCTTAAAGGGTAAATCCAACCTTTCCATTTCTGACCGATCCATTCGTGATGATCAGATAATAGTCTTTGAGGGCATCCCTGACGTCAGCGGGAAAATTTGAAACGAGTCCCTTGTCCTAACCAGGGATGGCTGTGTCTATTGAGGGCTGGGCGCGGCTGGGGTTGGCAGGGCTTCCTGAGCAAGTTTGGTAGATGTGGACTTTTCCAAATATCTTGATGTAAGTTTTTTATCCACATCTTCAAAACGGAATCTCGTAATGGATTTAAAATCAGACCTTTAAGATTGAGAATATGAGAGCTGCGTCCGGGATGGTGGCGTCTGGCTACGGGTGCATGCACGGCCCTGAAGGTTGGCTCGTTGGCTAATGTATATCAACGAGGCAAAAATGCCTACTAAATCTATTAATATTTAAGGGTGGTGCGTTGATTCATCAGTGAAGATATATAGACAATCAAAACAAGATGAGGTAACTTCGATTTACATGAAAAAGTACCCTAAGAACAGAAATCTAACTATTATCTCCCTCTCGTTTCTCTAATATATCTAAGCATATAAATACTTATTCTGAAAGTATTACATTTAACAACAATCCCTTAATGTTTTGCAGCGAGTCATCTTCGTTCGCATTCTGGCAGTTAATATCGTGTAGAAATGCTATCAGAGGCTTTTCTTCCTAGTACCCTTTATTTCTAAAACCGAATTATTCATAAGCAATCAATCAAAGCCAAACCTTGGAAATCTAAGTCCAACTTACACACCAACTCCTGACAAGTTGTTTGAGCGATTGCCAGAGGACAGCTGTTACTTTCTTGCACCAAACGAGAAATTACCAGTTCGGTTAACAGTTTAATCATCTCATTGCTCCTGCATATTCAACTTCAACCTCTTCATCAATACTTTCTTACAATTCTAACGTATATATTTTCAAGATTTATAGTCTGTTTTATTTCAGTGTTCCTGCTGTTAGGTCAACATACACCTCCTTAAGTCCATGCAAATTTTTGTTACGTGATGTAAGAATCTCCGGCGGCCCTCGAGAGTTCACCCAGAGTCCGATTCTGTTGCGATTGCCATCCAGTAATTCTTTTGTAATCCTTGCGGATGTCTGTTTTATTTATCTCTTTGTATACATAAGCCTTGTGGTTCCGGGAGGTTTTGGTTTAATTAAGGATCCTTTTTAGGACGTGTCCTTTTTTTGGCAAGATGCTTAGCAACAGTAGGTTCGAGGGCCTGGAGAATTTATATTGGCTCCTTTTTTTCGATTTTACTTAATCCCATCATTTTATCCAAGCCTGACGGAATGAGACTTGCTTTTTGCTTTCCTTGCAACTGCTCATCCATTGACGATACATTTTAATAACGGGCATTATCGCTATTGTAATTTCAGATAGTTTTCTAGTGTTTATTCAGAATATCACATCTGCGTGACAAATGACGTCGCAAGAAGTATTCACAGAGTCTTATTAAAGCAAACACATTCGTAACTGTAACTAGCGATGGGCTTTAGTTTTAGGCCCATTCTACTGTTCACATAGCTTTTTATATAAAATTTGAAAAAATCATTTCTTCGGCACTTAAACTTAGCGATCCTTTTTTGCCCACTGATCAACACCCTCAATAGCTCAATTATTGTCTCATTTATTTATGACCTACCAGATGTCCCAAATCGTGTTTAAAGTATATTGAGCCCAATAAAATACCGAATATCGAACCATACTAGATCGGTTCTATGACGGCATCTATTGGGAGTTAATTACTGGTTTAAAGGTGATCTGTCGAACCTAACTACTTGGACCAAATTTGACCACTCGAAACTCGCACAATTTAAGGTCATTGCCTAGGTTACGCTGTGATAAATCCAACCGGCTATATGAGAAAGTAGAGAGAAAAATTTATATACTCTTAAAAAGACGAGTTGCATTTCCTTTTCACAGACTTTATTCCTCGATCCTGTCAGAACTTGAAAACCTCATAATTACTTAAGATTGTCACGTCTCTAGAAAAATAATCTTTTTTTTAGCCTTCTGATTATATGAGCGGATTAGGAATACTTCACTCTGATTTACTAAGATAAGCCTAGGCCTAGTACGCACTTTGAATCGACTCTGAATCCCCGGAGAGTCTCGTCTGCGTCTAGCCTGAGTCCGTGCTGCCCGCCCGATGCGATGCTATGAATCTGGTTTATTGCGGGTTAGCATTTTCGGACTCTTTTGAATCTCATCCGATGTGGGATTCTTTGAGTCAATTTTTGCCCGACATTTGCCAGTGCGGACGTGAATCGGAACAAGCGCTTTTGCTTCATTTGTTTAGTTGAGGTAGTGAGTGTTTTCTGGAAGATTTTGACTGGGTCTTATAAAAATTAATTCATGTCTTGTATAATACAATTAAGTTTTTTTTTACCTCAACAGAAAAACTTAATAATTGTAATATATTAATTGGCCAAGCGGACCACGAAATTAGTAAATTTAATCTTAATGATGTGGAGTACCTAGTTGATATTACAGTTTATCGAAGATATTCGCATCGGTGTTTGTGGGATGTATCATTCACGGAATACAAAAATCGGGAATTGAAAAGCCTTTGAATGGTTCACACAAAAATTCAGTTATTCTGTCGCCGAAACTGAAAAAAAATACATTCTTTAAAAGGATAGTTTCGTTTGTATTGAAATCCTGAAGGAGTACATGAGCATTGTACACCAGTATCTACTCGCTAGGCACCGGAGAATGGCAGCTAATCTGTCGGTCGAAAGTTGGTATCTTTCTTGGAAGTTTGAACGCCAACTTTCATTAAAATGGTTTCGAAATGGTTCGGGGACATCCTGAAAAAATGTCTGAACCCTGAGCCATCATTTAACCGTAACGTCTCCAAAAGGTTTTTCCCGCGCTGATTCCGGCCGTGAAATATTTGTCGAAACCGCCATCTTTTTGGGCGTTCGTTTAAAGCATTGGATTCATTACGAACAACGGAAAAAAAAGTAAGGGAAATTTCTGAGAGGACTAGTTCCTCCGTTATTTTCGCAGGCAATGATGAATGTGAACTGAATCTTGGTCTGGACCCCGTTCTTTGTCGCGGAGCAGAGTCGGGGCTGCATCGCAACATGAATCGATTCAAAGAGTCTCTAGGCTTAAGAACTATCATTGATTAGTGGATTTTATTGAAAAGTGAATATTGGCTACTACGGAAAATTGGATTTATCATTGTAATCGTACCAGCATCAATATTGCACGTATGAACTACGGGAAACCAAAATGTTTTCAATTTATTTTCGGTCTTTTTTTACGGTTTTGCAATCATGGGAAACGCCAACTGAACTAACTGTATTACATCAGCCGATCTTTCAAATAAGCAATCATTACAATGTCAACAATTCAATACAAATAAAAACTTATAAAATTATAATTAAATTGTTAGTTTAATTAAAACCATCATTCAATTAATTGCCGGTGTTTTTTCTGTAAAATCGTTTTAATTAAATAATTTTTATTAAAACTCATGAATTTCTAACTTTGTTTAATTTGGTTTACATTAAAATAAGTGTTGTAATTATAACAATATTATAATATAACGATGAAAGTACATATAGTTTAAAATAAGTTCGTCAATTTTCAGAAGCATATAATAATAAATCGTCAGTGGGCGGGGTCGTCGGAGAGGCTCTTGCGAGGGTAGATGGCCCTCAGAGAATCTGAGCAGGAGACAAGGGATCGTCCTCACCCGACTGAGGATTGGCCATACTCGGTTGACACATGGGCACCTGCTTTTGGTGAGGCGTGTCATGCCTCCATACAGAGAGCGTGCAAGCATGCCGCCGGATTTAAGAAGAGTCCTCGAGCACGGTAGCGGGTTTTTGAGTCCCCTGTTCAGGTTTTTAGGGGATTTTTTTTTTTTTTTTTGTATTGTTATATAGTATGTCTTATGTGTTACGTCTCTTTGTGTTCTGTCTGTGTGCATGTATTTATTGGCGTGAATGGCGAGGAGTGAGGCTGAATGTGACGTCATCATCGCCCCTCGAACGATGAAAGCAAGTGAGTGTGTGTACGGGGTCGATGGCGGAATATTAATAAAAGTACCTCATCGACCCCAATCTAGCTTAGTTTAAGTGTAGGTCGGTGGAGGAATAGTAAGTACTCCGACCAAACAGAATGAGTGTACTGTATGGATGTATTTAAGTGTATGAATGATGTGTTTGAACGGGTATAGAATATAGACTTAGTGTGGGGCTGAAATGACCTATTTGTCGAAAGCTCCAGCAAAAAAAAATGATAATAATAATAATGCTTCCGCTTTGAGCCCCTTCTTAGCAAAAAAAAAGGAATTTTCTAAAATAGACCATTTTAAGATATTTGAAAGTTCTTCAAGTTATTTGAACCTTTAAGAAACTGAAAATTAATTGTAAATTCGAGCAGGGTATCGCAAGATTCCGATCTCTGAACGAGATCATGATCGAATTACGATAGCACGATCACCCCATTCAGGCGTCGTACCGTTGCTCGAAAAGTCCTGACGGGAAATTCGCAGGTCTCGCAATTAAAAATAAAAGCTCGAAAGCAGCGCTTTATGGAAATTAGGGCCGTTTCATAAGAGAAAGAAAAAAATGACTGACAGCCCGCTATTTATTCAACCCAAGCTAAAAACGCCCGAAGCACATACGACGCAAAAACCGACTTTGTTCACCGAGCGACAATAACAACCTACACAAACGCGCGCGCATGAACAACATGAAAGAGTAAAACGGTTTTTTTAAATAATTTAAACTGCCGAGTGTGATTCTTTCATCAGCATTGATCCAATCCCAATTTTACCCTGCACCTCAATCGTTGTGTTACAAATGCCCTGAAACGCAGCAATATATCCTCAAAGACAAAGAAAACCGGACCATTGTATTTATTTGTTTATTTTCTTTACTAACTATATATAAAGATAGGTGATTTAAACCTTAAACACAACATGAATGTTTTTTTTTACCTTTATAGAGTGTTAATCCTTTTATACTCTTTAGATTAAAAATAAAGAAAATCAGTTGAATTTCATCCTTTGATTAGTGTTTGGTTTTCTTTGATGAAACAATAAATTTGAATAATCTTTTGGGAGGAGACATGTCCAGGTCTCCATGGGTTGGCCAACAATGGTCGTATCCGTTACATAGCCTATGTAGTGGGTATGCCGCGCGCTTCCAAACATAATGGTCTTCAGTGGTTTAGGGCTACCGGAAGTCGTGATGGGGGAAAAAGGTTGATCGACGACCAGAGCCGATCGTTTTATTGTCCACTACGGAACCGCCATTTTACGACTTTCGTTAAAGGTGGTCAACTCCAAACGGCCCATAATGTAAAGGGTGAGCTCTAAAACTGTCATCAAGTGGCTTCGTAAGAATAGCCCAGTCCTGCATCAAGTTCTTCTGTAGAGACATCGTGGAAAAGCGGCTCTTCGTAAATCAGCACATTGACGCTCGAACAATGGAGTTCTGTACGCAGATGAATGCCGGTTTGGTTTATTATAATCAGACAACCTGGGCGGTGTATGAAGACCTAGAGAACGCTTTGCTACATATGCCACGTATGTGTCATTTTCAAAGACAGTTATGGTAAGGTGTGGAATGAACGTCCGATTATCCTACAGAACTGTTCTTCGTCTGCACTAAAGTACAAAGAGGTTCTTCTAGATGTCGTCGTCCTATTCGCTCATTTATTGGGGATGACTTCGTGTGAATGTATGATAATGCTCGACCGCATCCAGCTCGAGCTGTCAACCATTGCACGGACGATGTAGTGATTATTATAATGAACTGGCTAGGAGGTTCCCTTTGCATCAATCCTACACAACATGGCGTGATGAAGAGGCGGTTTAGACATCGTTCGCTGCCTCCAACTGCTTCCAACTGTCTTTGACGCGTATGCCTAAGACATATACGGCCATCTGCGTATATTATTAAGAGCAAAACCGAGTAATATATTACTACATTAAAATATCGATTGTTTATACTATTTACGCATGTGTGACGTCTTTTGTTGCGACCATGGGAGAAGCCAGCGTAAATTAAAAGACCATGGTTTGCTTGTAGATTTTGCATTCAAAATGGAACCAGCAAGTCCTAATTAACCATGGTCCGAATGTAAACTGTTTCAGAGTCATTCCCATTTACCTGTCCCAATAAGATGTGATCAATACTAAGTATAACAGGGCAAGGCGTCGGTGGTCGCAAGGTTCAGTCTTTGACACGGCGCTCATCACTGTACGGTAAAGGTCCGGGATTCGAATCCAGCGGCCCTGCATCCAAACCCGACATACTTACAAATGGCTTTTTTTTTCAAAAACACCGGCGCCCTGAGGTTTTATACGACCTCTGCTATTGTGAACCCTCGGGCTAAGCCAGGAACATATGTCGACACATATACATACCTGTGCAAGGCAATTCTTATACCACAGAAGTTGTGCGAAGAGGCACGAAGGAAACTGCTTAATCTTATAGGAAAAAGTGCATTTTCCAGGTAAGATTTGTACGTTCGAAAAAAGATCTATTTAGGTCGCAGGTGGGTAAAAAAATTGTTTTAAACTTTAATTCGCGAGCTCAGTTCCTTAATATTTGTCCGGCTCCATCTCAGGAATACGAAGTTACGAAGCATGATAATAATTCCCGCGATTATTTCAAGTTTTAACAGCACAAATAAAAAAGGTTTTATAGGAGCGTAACACCGGTTAATAAACCCCTTTATAATATTTTATAGTAATAAGTTTTTAAAGATTTCCCGGATGGATAAATAGATTTTAAATATTATTCCGAGGGGTTTCGGCGTAGGACAACTTGGCTCTAACGCATTCAAGGGGGACTCAAACTTTATCGCCTTTTTACAACTGTCGCCTGTGACTCAGCCGGCGAGGGATGAAAATAAAAGTGGATCGATTCGTTGCACTTGGCTGCATTTATTCTGAAATCACGGAATAACTCGAGTTGCATAACAGAAACATTAAAAAAAAACAACCGACGAACGGTTCGTGGGATTGTCATTCAAATCGTCGACCGGCGTGTATTCGCACGGCCCGACTGGATAATGGACGGGAAACCTTCATAAAACAAACTAACAAACAATAGTAATGAGGTAAAAGTTGGAATATAGTAATTACGGTTCCCCCCCACTGGTTGAGATTCGAAATATACGACCTTACTAGATACACTTTCGGTTTTTCATGTTGTGCTTAAACTGACAAACTTTTGTAACTAATAAACTTTATTTTTATTTGTGTCGCTTTAGTGACCGTTAGCCAATGATAGTTTGAAGATCGTGAGATGCGGTCTGGTGTAAAAAAAGCATTTTAAATACAAACACGACACACAAGAATGACACATCCACACAGAAAACAAACACTTCGAGCCAGTACAAATACTTTGATTGAATTTAAAATGTCTAGCATTGTTCAAAATTTATTTTTCCCTCGTCTTACATGTATTTGTTAAATTTAAACAATGTCTATAAATCCCAAGCCCTGAAGATGATCTCAATAAAGATCGAAACGTGAGCACGATAAAGAAAATGTTTTTCTGAAACCTACATCACACCAGACCGCATCTCAAGTTTTCTGATTAATATTTGGGTGTAACTTTAACTCCAAATCTGTCATTGAAACATAACCTTAATGAAAACAAAGAGAGTGCAAAAATTTACTCTGCACAGTTTTAACAAAATAATATTTAAAGATTACTCGGAGATCGTGAGATGCTATCTGATGTGACGTAGGCTTTAGAAAAACATTTTCTTTATCGTGCCAACGTTTCGATCTTTACTAAGATCATCTTCAGTGCCAGGGATTTATAAACATTTCGTTTTAATTTTACAAATATATGTAGCATGTGAAAAAAATGAATTTAAATTCTAGAAAATTTAGGTTAAAAAAATTGAATTTATTACAATTCTAGAATTGTTCAAAATTCATTTTTCCCTCATCTTATGTTCAATTTAAACAATGTCTATAAATCCCAGGCCCTGAAGATGATCTCAATAAAGATCGAAACGTAGGTACGATGAAGAAAATGTTTTTCTAAAACCTACATTACCCCGGACCGCTTCTAACTCTCTCAAAATAATCATTTATTTCGATATCTAAAATATCAACCATTTTGGTCTCAACAATTTCGGAGTTATTCCCTTTTTCTCATTTTTTAAGATTCCACAAATTTACTTAAAATAAACAATGACAATTCCAAAACTAATCCGGACTAATCAACCGAGGGTTTTTTCCTTTCCCTCATCAATTTCTTCATCTTTGAATAAGTAATTAAACAGAAATTACACCAATAAAAAGTATATTACATGCAGTACGTTGTGTGAAATTTGCTAGTCTCTAGTAATTCCATAGCAGAAATAATAATTGGAATTAATAACTTAGACTAACAAATTAATTAGTTTTTAACAAGTTTTTTCATTTTTTATTATTATTAAACTTTCCACGTTACCAACACTTCAACCGAGATTTTTTTCTGTCCCTTCATCAAGTTTTTCAACAAATTAATTAATTAGGAAATTTTTAAACTTTGATTAAAAATATTTTATAAATATATTATAGCATTTTAATTTTCTTTAAGTTTTCTTATATTTTTTATGATTATTAATCTTTCCGTCTTACCAACCCTTCAATCGAAGTTTTTTCTTTTCCTTCATTACTTTCTTCAACAAATTAATTATTTAATTAATTAGACAGTTTTTAAACTTTGATTTAAAATATTTTATTAAATATTATAGCATTTTAATTTTCCTTAAGTTTTTTTATTTTTTATTATAATTAATCTTTCCATCTTAGCAATCCTTCAACCTCGGTGTTTTTCTCTTTCCTTCATTACTTTCTTCAACAAATTAATTAATTAATTTGTTAGGAAGTTTTTAAAATTTTTTTAAATGAAAATTTTATAGCCTAACAATATTTATAAAAATATTATAGCCAATAAAACGCTTATTCCACCATCGTTTACAAATTTATTACTGATAACATCTTGTTGGAAATGTAACGTAGTTTTCAATGCTGTCAACGGATTTCCGAAGTTTCCTTAAGTTTTTATTTTTATTTTTTATTATTTCCCTCATAAATTTCTTCATCTTTATAAAAGTAATTAAAAATCAATTGCACCACTAAAAAGGATATTTAGTGGAATACGTTTTCCCTAAATTTGTTGGCATCTTGCTTTGGAAATAGTAATTTAGAATCACCAAAGTAAATTTTTGGGGGGGATATATAGGGAACACCCTATATATAAACATGTAATAATTCAGATGTAAATAATTGGTGAAAAAAACTTTTGTAAAAAAAAAAAGAAAAAGAAAGTATTTTCGATTATATTCTTTATCCGGAGGGAATTCGTGATAATTTTTTATCTTGATTTGATGCTAAATAATGTGTGTATTTGCGGTATATCAAAGATGTTAAGTCTGTATGGCTTCGATTCGTGACATTTCATATGTATAAACGAGTCTTACGCTTTCAATACGCCATCGATCAAATAAGCAAACAACGAAAACCGAATGTAAAGGGAGAGCCACGTCGCTACGCATATCACGTACCGGCAAACATGTCGAAAGGATTTTTAAGGAAAAGATAGAAAGCCAAATGTTTATTGCGCAATTGAATCCCGAATTTTATTACAATGGTACGCTTAGAGATTTTCTAATAGCCGGCTATGTAGAATGTAGAGGTTTTGTTTTATTTCCCGGTGAGGTTTTAGACCTAATCACTTTTCCTTGGCCGTGCGGAGTCGTTTAATTCAGGGGCAAGTAAAATAGTTTCATCTCATTTGCATATTTTTCACATATCCATAGAGTGTATGGACTCCCTCTCAGTATCTATTTTACACCACACTAATATTTCTATTATCCCATCCGCCTCAATTCTCTCATGACGTTCAATTTCAGTATGGAGAGGAAATTCGGATTAATTCACATTTAATTTTGTACAAACTCAATCAAAGACCACGTACAAAAATATCGACGAGAGGTTTCATAGGACAGTCTAGTTAAAATATAGGGATATTATGCTGACCTGGGTAATGTCACTGTAGTGTAATTTTCCAGTCACTGTCACCTGAGAAAATACGGATTAATTTTAGTTTTAATTTTGTACAAACTCAAAGATTCCAACGCTGACCTCAGATGTCCGATCGCAAATGGAGATCCAAAGACCACGTCCAAAAATATCAGTCAGAGATGTCATAGTACAGCCATAGGAGTATTAGTTTGACAAGCATGAACTCAGATTTGCCAGTCACTGGCACCGAGATAATCCGGGTTAATTTTATTTTAATTTTGTACAAATTCAAAGCTTTTAACGTTAATTTTGAGGGTTGGTTAGGGCTAGGTCCGAAGGCGATCCGAAGGCCACGTCCAAAAATATCGGTTCGAGATGGCACAGTACAGTCTAGATAAAACGTAGGTGTATTATACGCACTAATTTCGTGGTCCGTTTGACTAATTAATACATTACAATTAATTAAGGTTTTTGGTTGGGATGAAAAAAGTCAATGGAACGAGCGGGATTCGAACCTACGACCTTCGGCTAGATAGGCCGCTGTTCTACCACTTGAGTTATCGTGACCTCGATCCACTCGGACATCAACTTCCTATCTCAACCCCACCTTATGACTTTTCAATCCTTTTTCCCATTTTTCAAATGTCGTGTAATCGGATTGGATTCTCGACGACAAATGAAATGGCCACGGAGAGCTTTCGTGAATTCATTAAATTCACTAATTTCGTGGTCCGCTTGACCAATTAATACATTACAATTGATTAAGGTTTACAGGTTTGCATTACAGTCAATTAAGAGATGAAAAAAAAGAAAAATGGGGGGGAAGCGGCGTATCTAGGCGAAGGTCATGGGTTCGAATCCCGCTCGTGCCATTGACTTTTTTCACGTCATCTAAAAACCTTAATTAATAGGTGTATTATGTTGAGTAGCATAAACTCACAAGAATGATATACCAGTCATTGGCATCTGTGAAAACCTCAACAAAAATGGACGAAATTACCCGATATCCCCAATAATAGGCCGATGAGGATGAAGACAACAGCTACCCATATCGTCTTCAAATATGAAACAATCGCTCAATTTAGACATCACTTAATAGAATTCCCAAAGTAAAAAATTGTAACTGTTAAATATAAATGTGTATAGATTAGTGACCGTTAATCGATGATTATTCAGAAAAACATTTTCTTTATCGTGCCAAAGTTTCGATCTTTTATTGAGATCATCTTCAGAGCGCAAAGTGTTCGTCTTCTGTGTACTTGTGTCATTCTTGTTCGTGTTGAGAGTGCCTGTTATACGAACAAGACGCGCAAGAATGGCACAAGCACACAGAAAACAAACAGTTTGAGCCCTGATGATGATCTCAATAAAGATCGAAACGTTGGCACGATAAAGAAAATGTTTTTCTTAAACCTACATCACACCAGACCGCATCTCACGATATCTGAATAATTTAAATATAAAATCTTTCTTTTTCTCTCTTTTTTATATATATCTATCTCTATTTCTTAATATTTCTCAATATCTCTTCCTTTTTCCTGTCTTCTGACTCTTTATCTATCTCCATCCCACTCTGTCGTCCCTCTCCTCCAGAATAAATTTTGAGAGATTATGTAAATAAAGCGATATCAATCGATCAATATCTATCAATCTCTTTTTCTAGCTTTCTCTCACTCTCTCTCTCTCTCTCTCTCTCTCTCTCTCTCTCTCTCT
>CM077112.1:17812668-17866520 GCA_039619505.1 Cimex hemipterus
CTCTCTCTCTCTCTCTCTCTCTCTCTCTCTCTCTCTCTCTCTTACATCTCTTACAGATTTCTTAATATTTCTCAATATCTCTCTTTTTCTCATTCAACCTCTCTCCCAGTCTCTCTCTCTTTCTCTCACTCTCTCTCTCTGCTTCTACTTCTTCCTCTTCTCTCTCTCCTGACTGAACTAAGCAACTGGAAATTACAATAAAACATAAAGCTGTAAAGCTTGGGAACCAAAAAGTACACATCTTAGTCTCATCATCATTAAATTGACTAGGAAGTTATAAGTTAGAATCATTTCTATGTTGTAATCCACAAGATCTTTTCCATTATTTAAGGCGGGTGAAAGTGTTATTTGGTAAATCAATGATAAAGTATTACACCAATAATCTAATTAGTGTAATTTTCTTGCCAGTTTTCGCTATTATTGCAGTCTTAAAATCTCGCTTCGATAACAATTTCTTAAAATCCAAGAGTAATAACCTCCATCGAATTACTTTCTCGCCGTCGACCATGATGTAAGAAGTGGTCGAATTCATTCATCCAGAGTGGCGCGTTCGCCGTTCTGAATTGATCAGAAAATTAATTACAGTCACTTAAATATCGCGAAAGGTCGAGAAATTTCTACACCTGAGATGAGAGACAATTTAAAAGGATATTTTCCCTTGAGTGTTACGAACGATAAACGTTGAGCTGAATATGTCTTTTACATGAATCGTCGAGTCCAATCGCCTGTAATGACGGACGTGTCCTTTTCACGGAAAGTTCGGCAAAGCACAAACATTTCGAGAAAATCCAATCATGTCGGCCATGTGGTTCACCTACGTCATAGGGAGACTCCTTTTCCACCACAAGGAATATCCAATTTATTTACAAGCAATAGCTCATTTTATTACAACAATTAAAATAAAACAGCATCTAAAATATTAAATACTGATAGTAATAAAAATAACGATACACTTCGATACTAATTCCATTATATTTAATTCTCTATTGACCAAATTTTTTCTTTCAATTAATTAATCGTTTTATATGAGGTTTTGGTCAAAAAGAAAAATTTATTGTCACGAGCGGGAGTCGAACCAACGACCTTCAGTTTCGAATCCCCCTCGCAAGAGTAATTTTTTAATTTCGACTAAAACCTTACATAAAAAAATTCATTAATTCACTCATATTTTTATTAAAAAATTTAGGACTAGATTTTTCTGTTTTATCCATAATAACTTTCAATTAATTAAGGTTTTTAGTTGAGATAAAAAAGTCAGTGTCAGTGAAAATTTAGTAATAAGAAGAATAGGACAATGCAGTTTTAATAGTCTGAATAAAAATGATTATTATTAAGAAGGGCGTGGATTAATATTATATCGGACATATTTCTTCTTTCATGGAGAGAAACTAAATTAAAATTGATTTGCTGGGGTTGTAATGTTAATTGGATAAATATTTAAAAATTTGCTAGAGTTAAAGTCGACTTTTTCGTTTAATCGTATTAGTTCGATTTTTGCCATAAATTTCACAAACACATTTACAAAACCTATTAAAAATATCTTTTCTACGATATCATCACATAGTACACTATCCGGATGCCATTTATAAGGTTGGGCATTACTTTTCCTTAGGGATTTTATACAGTTTCAAAAATTTTTTATAATGTGAGGTATGGTTTGGTGAATTAGTTCTGTATACTGTCTTACAGTACAGCCTGTACCGAACTTAGATGCCGACTGTTCTCGCCAAATATCGCGAATTATAATTGTTTATTTTGTTTCCGAAATGCCGCTAATCTAGCATTTTTCTTAGCCCTTCCCTCCCCACAATCCTAGTCCTGTTCGCTTCTACTATTAATTAGCCTCCAAGGGTGATTTTCTTTCACTTTTCTTATTTCTTATTTTCAAGAAGCAATTTTTTACGAGGGTTCGTAACAGCAGAGGTGATATAAACCCTCAGGGTGCCGGTGTTTTTTTAAAAAAAAGCCCATTTGTAAGTATGTCCGGTTTGAATGCAGGGCCGCTGGATTCGAACCCCGGACCCCTACCCGCATCCTTAATGCGACACATCAAACAGGGTTCGGAGGGAGCCCCGAAGGTAAGTAGACTAGGATTCTGTTTTACCTTTGGCCAGATTTATTGCAGGTTCTAGCTATTAAACGGCTCTCCTCCCTGGTTGTCGAGAAAATCAAGCCACAGTTAACAAGTTAGTATTTTATTTTTATTTTGCATTTAATTTGATTGTTACTGCGACTGACCAGCACGTGCACACCGACCTTGCAAGAGGAAAATTACAACAAGATGGAAATGGAAATATTAAAAGAACTATCGACACTATCACTATTTAGCCAACGAAGCAAGTTGAATATCCCAAGGATTGAAGATATATCAAAGAAGTCAAAAACGTCATATGATCGGTGTATACAGTTATTATTACATTCACTAATTTCCTGGTCCGCTTGGCTAATTAATACATTATAATTAATTAAGGTTTTTTGTTGAGATAAAAAAAGTCAATGCGGGATTCAATCCCACGGTCTTCGGCTGGATGCGCCACTTGAGCTATCGTGACCTCGATCCACTCGGACATCAACTTCCTATCTCAACCACACCTTTTTTAATTTTCCCTCCTTTTTGTTATTATTTGAGGTGCGTGATTCAAAAAGAAACAGAAATTTTTTTTTAAGTTTAAAAAATAAACAATGAAACTAGAAAATATCATGTTTTACAGGGTTTCCTGTGAATAGACGTGAATACGTAGTCGGTTATCTCGCATTATCTCTTATCATTATCTTGCATTATTCTTGAGAATGGTTATCGTCCATGTTAGATAGGACTAAAACGTTTCTATTGTCCAATGTCGGATGCACAATTGTATTCGAGTATGGTAATTGTTTTATGTTAATCATACTGTTAATTTGTTTACCCCAATAGGAAGAGCATTAAGAAAAACCTATGGGATTCATTTATCTTTTTAAATGTTACTTGCTAAGATGACAATTTTTTTTTTCAGGCTGGTAAAGTGGAAAGATTAAAAAACTAAATTAAAAACCGACATTTCTGAATGAGTATATAAAACGTTTTTTAATTTGGGTTCGAAACCGAAATAATGTAAGTTTTTACTTACCAACACGACTGCAACTTTGATTGAGGGATTATTGTATTGTTCTTCCCCCGGAATAAATGGGTTTTAAGAATCAAAACGTTTTTAGGTTATTCAATATTTTTCATTATTACTAATCTGCCCACTTTACCAATCGGGTTTTCCTTTCCTTCATCAGTTTCTTTTTCTTTTTCTTTTTCTTACCACTAAAAAATGGAGTACGTTTGCTGGAATTTTCTGATCTCTGAGTTTGGAAACAGTAGTTTAAAATCACAGTGGTAAGATTTTGAAATTTTAAAAAAAAATTGTGGCGACTAAAACGTTTATTTCACCAACAGTTACAAATTATTATTATTTTTTAAATGTATTTTTTAATTTTTTCTTTTTTTAGGGTTCGCAACAGCAAACAGCAGAGGTCATATAAACCCTCAGGGTGCAGTTGTTTTTGAGAAAAAACACATTTGTAAGTATGTCGGGTTCGGATGCAGGGCCGCTGGATTCGAACCCGGGACCTTTACCTTACAGTGATGATCGCCGTGTCAAAGACTGAACCTTGCGGCCACCGACGCACCCTGATGACAGGTGTGCATCGTTCAATGAGAATAAAATTTTGATTATTTCCTTTAATTTGTATATTTTTAATTGTTCGTATTACTTTCTTTATTTTTTACAGGCGTTTCAATTCTTAAAAATTGAATAATTTTTTAACCGTTGGTAGCTGAAAATTCACATTTTTAACAATTAAGACGGAAATTCGAATTAGGGAAAGGAAGTTCTTTTGGAACTATTCTTATTTTGCGTTAAATTGCATTCTTGCATTTTTTCGTATTACCGTCCAAAATTGTATTTTTTCTTATTTTTTATGCGTAAAAATACATCATTTGAGAAATTAATAGTAACTGTAATTTCGCGGGTAAGACAAGTCGTCGAAGACCTAATTATCGTTTTTAATTTTATTCCATACTAAAAAAAAAGTTTTGAAAATAAATAAAAATTAATTTGACTAAGGAACAAGGACAATTGTTGGCTTATTGGCCAAAGAGGGAGGGGGTCCTGAACCCTACTGTGGCATAGTATCTTGCCACAAAAAATAGAAGAAATAGAAGAAGAAAAAAATAGAAGGGAAATGTGAGAATGCCAGGAAAGGTTTTGATCAAAGACTACTCCTAGGTTTTTACCCGAGGAACAGAATGGGATGGGGTGATAATTTAGTATGAGAGGTAGGGATTTGAGGAGTTGCTTGGTCCAGATAATCATGGAGGTGGATTTGGACGGGCTGAGGACTAGGGAATTTTTATGGGCCCATTCATTGATGGAGTTTAGTTCTTTTTGGATATTGAGAATGGCCGAGTGAAGATCGGAAGGGTGAAAGGATAAGTATATTTGGGAGTCATCGGCATGTAGGTGATAGTTACACGACTGGATGGAGTCGGTCAGATCATTGGTATAAATGGAAAAAAGGGTAGGAGGAAATACATGTTAAAATGGATCCTTAATGAGTCCAAAACCCAGTGGAACAATACCGCAGATTACAGGGAGAAAAAACTCTGTGCAGATGCTGCTAGGAAGAGGAGTCCCCCAGAACACAATTTATGCTTCTGTGATCTGTAGGTGCAGATACTTGCAACTAGGATAAGAAAAACTGCAATCTAGATCCTACACAAAGGAGGCTGGTTAACAACTGAACCTGGAGGCGCAGAAAATCTTATGGCCGCCTCTTTTATCTATATACCTACCCTGCATAGAAATAAGGAACAATAGGCTCAAAACAGACAAACAAAAACCTGTTATAGTCTTCAAGTTCGATGCATACAAATACATGGTAAATAGAAAATAACAAATGAAATGGAAATTTTAAAGATTACACAATTATTAACAAGCTTGCAGGATCAACAGATGGAAAAAAGTATTTCTTTTAGGGAAAAACGAAGACAGTACTGATCGTGTATCGTTCATTGCTAAGATTTGGATTTTTTACTATATAGCGATTAGTGACCGTTAATCGATAATTATTTTTTAATCGTAGATTTCAGAAAAAGATTTTCTTTATCGTGCCGACGTTTCGATCTTTATTGAGATCATGTTGAGTTGTTTACATTTAGCAAATACATTTTGGATGTGGAAAAGAGAATTTATACAATGAAAAAAAAAACTTCAACCAAACTATTTCTACTCGCTCAAAGTGTTTGTCTTCTTTGTAATTGTGCAGTTCTTGCGTGTCGTGTTTAGAGTGCCGGTGAGATTTCGCTGTCTTATGTTTATGAACAAATATATTTTGCATTGCATTAATTCACTTTTCCATATCCAAAATGTGTTTGTTAAATTGAAACAATGTTTGTAAATCCCAGGCCCTGAAGATGATCTCAATAAAGATCGAAACGTCGGCACGATAAAGAAAATGTTTTTCTGATACCTACATCACACCAGACCGCATCTAACGATTTCTACATAATTTCAGAAAAATATGACACGGCAAAATAAAACTTTCAATCGAATATTTACCAAGTAACAAATTTTAAACGTGGCATCCTTTTTAAAATTGTAATTAAAATGGGACTCTTGTTAGTTGAAACGTGTTTGATTAACCTCGGAAGGGCGAGCATCTAAACCTGAGCTTCCTGAAGGTCGTAGGGGGTGAAGTTTGGTGGATATTACTGGAAGGGAGAAAAGTGGCCATCTGTTACAGTATAGCCGACATTCATCAATCCCGATGGCCTCCTAACATGTAATGGCGTTGAAGGAGAACTTTTCCTCTTTGTAACGTTTAATTTTCACTCAGCTCTCCGTTTTCTTCGAGAAAGACCGACGAAACCCTCTTTTCCAACAGGACGCGATTATTTACAGTCTACAATCTTGTTCCTTGTTCGAAATCCATTTCGAACCTGCTGACGTCGTTTCTAATGACAATAAACATTGTTTGTCTACAGATTGATCATCACTGACCCAGTAATATTCATGAAACGCGTGAAGAAGTGTTTGCTCATGAGTGACTATAAGGTTTGAAATCCAAAAGTTAAGTTGGTTTGATTCAAGGTTTTTTGAAATATTTATTTAGCACCATTTCTGGATCTACAACTGGCATTTTGAAATAGGACTTTTTTTGTACCCATCTATATTGCGATATGCATATTTTCCTGTTTTTACTTTCTCTCACCCTTACTATTGTTATTTATAGTATGCAAGAATTGTATAAAGTGCATAAATGTAAATTAAATCAGAATTTGATAATTTAATGGTAAAAAGATAAAATAGTAATAAAAATAAAGTGATAGAATACTAGAATGCTAAAGATTACGCAGCGATGGCCCTTTCTATGCTAAGTCCTACCCTTCAGGCAAAGGCTAAGGGATCGGGGTGTAATGACCGGATTTGTGGAATTTCGTGTAACGGGATTTTATGACATTCACAAAAAGGATGAATGCTAAGCACGCTACTAATCCTGCTAATTATGGATGGTATAATTGGACAATAGAATAGAGGGTTTGATATTTTTTTGTAAAATTTTGTACCGGGAAATCTATGTACGATGTTATTGGAATATTTGGATCGATCTCGCAGTTTACTGATTCTTCAGCTTTTACGATGGTTTGAAGTATACGGTAACAATTCTCTCTTTTCTTTATCCATTGCTGGCGTTTATACCTGAGGACTTCGTAAGCCGTTGAAAAAATAACACAAATAAACAGAAACAATGCTAGTGTGGTTAGAATTTACACAGGCGTGATTGGGGATAGCTCTTTCATTCAAGCTAATGAATAACATTTACAGAAAATATTTTGTTCACACTACTCCAGAGCATTCGATATTCCCTGAAGTGATTGAGGGATATGCCACTCCGTTCACGCTAATAAATTTACATTTCACACAACTCGCAGTTTGCTGATTCTTCATGGAAATGGTGTTTTACAGTATAACAGTAACAACTCTCTTGTTGACGCCAGCCATCTTATTTTAGAAATATGCTTTGATTTGGATTAGTGTAATCTCTTATCCAACTCCCACGTTCGGTACACCCGCAGTCCTGCTCTTCTCCTATGAAAGAAAGTGTCCTTGGTACGGTAGAAAAAGATAAGGAAAAGGGGTTTGTACTTCCTAGGCACTGCAGCCTTCTGACTAATTGTACCTTCCTAGTTCCTTAGTAGTCAGACTGAATCCTTCTTCTTAGAAGTATCAGGTCATTGACTTCGCTGCTGCAATTTGATTCGCTAATTTTTTTCCATACGTCAGGTTGAACCTCCATAGAGCTGTTGCTTCGCGTTCCAACATGGTATGCGTGGCTGTTTCCTCCTCCTCATTATATAATCGGCAAATGGGATCATCGCTGTACATGCCCATGCTGTGTTTATCTAAGATGCCAGTGACCAATTACTCTCCTCCTTTGAGTTTTTGTCAATCTTGGTGATGGTTGTTTCATCATAAGTTTACTGTTTCTAGTAGCACTAGAGTTTATCCACTTCTCGTTTTTTTTCTCCGCCCTGCGATGGAGGATTCTATATTTGTTTTTATTATCCCAAAAATAGGTTCGTGGCCTATGAATGGTCTTGTGGATCCTCCTCTGGCCAGTTTGTCTGCTTCCTCGTTACCCAAAATTCCCCTGTGCCTTGGCATCCAAAATATCAGGTTGTTGTTTCCCCAGGTTTTTGAGATTTAGGATACACTCACTGACTAATATTGATGTGATTCTTTCACATGCTAATGCTTTAATATCTGCTTGGCTATCTGCTCGTACGAGAATTTTTTTTCGGTTTAACCACTTTTAAGATTTTCCAGGGCACAAGGATTGAAATTGCTTGAAAGACCGAAGTGTACTTCCGTGATGAGTTTGATTGATCAAGTTTTGGGCTTGTACAGAAAACGCCTGATCCGGGTCCTTCGTTTGTTTTAGAGTCATATGTGTACCATATCATTGTATCTGATGCTCTACTGTGTTCCTCCACTTCTTCCTAGTGCGTTGGGATGTCTTTGGAAGTTGTGAAGATTGTTTCCGGAAGAAAGTGGTCATGCTTGTCTTTCATTTCGTTTGTTTTGTCCTTGATTAATTTAAAAAAGATCCAAAATCACGCGAATCTCCGAAAACCCTCTATGCTTCTACATCGATCTCTTCCGTCTGATCTTGAATTCATCTGATATTCTGCGGTGAGGTGAGGGGAATCGGGTCCGAGCTCCCTACGCTTCGCATAGCCGTCATCTGAAGGAAGATGGTAAGTCCCTTATAAATCCGGGGGGGGGCCGCGGTAGCCGAGTGGTTAAGGCGTCAGACTCTTGGCCAGTAGACCCCGCGGTCGTGGGTTCGATCCCCACCGTCGCCTCTGGAATTTTTCTGACTCCTAAGGGGCCCGGTGGCCGCAATTAAAAGAAATTGACACGGCACTCATCAATGGAAGGGGGGGGACTGGATCTCAGCGACCCTGAATCTGGTCCCAACCCCCTTCAAAAATGAGTTTCTTCGATGGAAGAACACTGGTACAACGGGGGCTCAAGTTCACTTTGTGTTGTGAGCCCTCCCCCAAAAATGGAGCCAGGGTATAGTACAATAAGCTGAATAGCTGCAGTGCTCAGGAGGGAACTCCTCCAGTCCCTGGTGACCATTGTATCCATCCCTTATAAATCTCTCCCGTCATTTATTTTAATTTAGAATTTTTCTTAAATTTATTTTATTAACATTTTTTTTCTTTTTTTCCACGGCATTGTTCGTAACACTCTCTTTTCTTTATCCATTTCGAATGCCTCTTTAACCCAGGTCCTTGTTAAGGTGTTGATAAAATAACACAAATAAACAGAAACACGCCTGGTTAGTATTTACCCTGCATCAGAAAACTCGTTATTCGTCGGGAAGATTGGGATAGCTCTTTCACGCTAATACATAACATTCCTACACAAGACATCGTCCACATACCCCAGATTGGTATTCTTCAGGATGATTGGGAATATCCTATTGCATATGTTGCGTAGCGTCAGTTTTTATCGTTCATCTAGTAGTCGTTAGACTGTTAAGTCGCGTCTGCTTTTTTTAGTATCGTATGTAAATTCCAAGTTAGCCGATATACATCCCAAGCCAAAAGTTGAAGAAAAATGTAGAGTTCAATATCTTTACGGACGGAACTTTACAGGGTGAAAGAAGGACAAAAGTGTTGGAATCACCAAGCTTTCGGCAGCATTATGTTACCATTATCAGGGCTGTAGAAGGACGTACATAGACTGAAGAAATGATGTTTATAGATCGACCAGCAGATGATCAATATAGAGTTCGATATCTTCTTTAAGGTCATTACATGGGGGACATTACGTAATGTTGCCGAAAGCTTGGAAATTCCAACACTTTTGCACTTCTTTCAACCTGTAAAGACCTTAAAGAAGATATGGAATTCTACATTGATCATCTGCAGGTCGATGTACAAACATCATTTCTTAAGTTGAAGAAAGTTGAGAGATTGATGGCCCTGCGCGTAATTAAATATTGTAGAACATTATCTTATAAGGCTGCAATAGTTATAGCAAATATTGATCACATTCTGTTGGCATTACACGAACTGATGAAGTTTTAGAAATGAAATAAGTTGGTTACAGGTGGCGTAGAAATGTACGGACAATTTTTCCTATAACTTTTTTCATTTTTTAACCGATTTAAAATCAGATTGCCCCCTCCTTTTCAGCGTTACACATCTTTTAAAATGATTTATCAGAATATATAGGGTCGTATTTGAATTGGACTTAATGTACCCTGTATAATTTTTCTACAATAAAAATAACAATTTGAAACGACTGAAAAATATTAAACAGGTCTTTTTTTATAGTGTCACTGGTCCAAGAGAAATTCAACTCGACGATCAATAAAGGACACCGTGCATATTTATGACTTAATTTGGTATGACATTATATTCAATTCCTGGCTTAGGATCGGGCGTCCTTTGTAACTTTGCAGCACTACTGGTGTATTCTAGTCCTAAAGCTGTCCGTTAACTTTAAGATAGGAGTGATAGAGAGAGCGCGAGTTAATAATAACAAACAGTCACTTCCCAAAGTTAATGGCGGTATAAATCTCAAACTGAAAGCATGCACGCGCAATTCACGGCACAACCGAGATTATTGAGTAAATCACGTCCGCAATATTGTTGAAGTTGTACTTCCACAACTACAGATTTGGTGGAAAGGTTGTGCCAGTTACTCTGCTAGTTTATGAACTGATCTAATCAATTTCACAATCATACGTGTATTTCGTATATCATAAATAGCATGATCAATCCGAATGTAAAACATCCACGAACTGTAACGTAATTAAACTTCGTTGTTCATTTTATTTCATCCTTTTGCAAAAAACGAATCGAGGTCGGCTAGGAACCCGATTAGGTCCCATTGAATATACTTCAACTAATACCGTAATAATAGGCTATTGTTCTATGACCATAGATTACACGATGTTGGATGTTTATGGGCCGAAAAACATCTGAGGTCATCGCCGGCTCTCGTCGTGTTTTTACTTCTTTTTCTGGCGTTCTAGCTTATATTTCACCCTCTGGCCAATTGAGCATTATTGACTATGGCTTTGTACTCTCAGCTTTGCTCTTTCCTTCGACAGACTTCGGTTACCTAAACTCACCTTAAGTCCGGCGACATCCTAAAATACTCGCCCCTTGTAATTAATACCTAATTACTAGCCTAGGTCCATACTGTAACAAACACAAATGTGGCTGACGTCCCGTCAAGCGTGGAAGCCTCTTCGGACGAAACCGAGATAAATTAGAAGCTCCGAACTAATCCGGAGATATTTATTATGTACACAATGCATGTGAATCATCCGATGCAACGGATGCACTGGCCAATTCATTGCGAGGCCACTACTGACTCACCAGCTGTGGCAATCTCAGGCAATAAACGGAAAAACAGGTTTTCCCCCAAGGTCGTGACGTCTCATACTTCTCTTTGTCACTTCAAGATCTATATTTGTATCATATTTCAGTATAACAAATTCAGATCATATTATAAAGTCAGTACAACGAGTAGAATATTTATTTATTTTAACTCTACTGAAATGAATCTACAAGAGGAGTAGTAAAAACAAGCACATAATTACAATTAATTACAAAAGAAATCGTCTTAATGGGAAAGAGATAATTGCGAAAGGTTGTAAGTTGAGATGGGGAGTTGGTGTCCGAGAGGGTCGGTCAAGATAGCTCAAGTGGTAAAGTAGCAGCGTGTTGAGCAAAGGTCGTGGGTTTGAATCTCGCTCATGGCACAAACATTTTCATCTCAACTAAGACCTTGCATAAAAGAACAAATAGGTTTAATTTTAACTGAATACAAGGAATTGTGAAATACATCTATTTCATTGGAATGATTCAGCAATTTCGCTATAGTTGGTAGAGTTTGATGATAGGTCGATAAAGGAAAATGTGCTATCAAGATTCTGTTCCCTTTAATGTGTACAGAATTTTGGATGAGCCCCGAAAATTATATATAAAACCATATTAGACCAATGCTGCTATACGCCTGTCAGGTATGGAGCCGCACAAGCGATACCAATATAACATGCCTACAACCTACTCAAAATAAATTTTTAAGATTAATATAGTGTGTGTGTTATAATAGTGTTTGTTAGTATGAGCTATATGCACGAAAATCTTATACATTAAGGATGATATCAATAGGTTAACTAGATCCTTTTAGGAACGTAGCACTGGGATTAGAAATATGACAGTAAATAATGTAGGAAACTATAACCTCAACAAAAATTGGAAACACGGAAGGATCAGACACATTTTAATATCACTGCTTTGTATATTTATTCACTGTGTTATTATTTACTAAATTATTTATTAATGTGTTGTAATCATTAGTGACCGTTAATCGATAATTATTCCGACATTGTGAGATCCGATCTAGTGTGAAGTAGGTTTCAGAACTTTTCTTTATCGTGCCAACGTTTCGATCTTTATTGAGATCATCTTCAGGGCTCAGAGTGTTTGTCTTGAATTGTGCCATTCTTGCGTGTCGTGTTGAGGAGTTGACACCACATAATTTGTATCACCTCGGGCTCTCATTCACAGCCCCTTTTTTCTCAATCCGAGCTCCTTCATTCTATCCTGTGACCCCTCCTTGGTTGCAAAATAATGGTGTAGCCCAGAGGGCGTTGTAACCTCTCTAAAGCACAAGCTGTACTCGTGTCGGCCTAGACCGGCACATCTAGATCCTGTCTGAATAGACGGAGGAGAGTATGGCCATCTGTACCCCGGGGCTGTCTTCTATTTGTGACCTTCGTGAAGCTTGCGTATGACCAGCGTTTCAACCCCGGCCTCACGGGAGACGTTGAGACCGGACGACAGCGTGTAGACGTTGAAGACGCGATGTTTACGCTGAATAGTCCCTCGAATGCGTGAGTAAGAGAATGGGAATGGGTAGTCAATCGGCTGCTCTGACTAGAGTATCAGGTGTAAGCTTAGCACGATGCGAGACCTTTGATCGTAGGCAGTGCTCACCTAGAGGGTGGGTAGCAATCTCACTTAAATCCGAAACCGGTGTCGGGGCGTTCCCGTAAGTTTCTACGCTGGATGCGCCTCTACGCTCAGAGAGATAGAGCTCGCTTTCTCTATCTAGGGAGTACGCGGGAGGGAGGACCAATGTATTTCGGCCCGCTAGCCCTTGCGTGCGACATTTACCATTCTGACGAGGTGGGAACGAGGTGGTAATCGCCCTTCGGGGTGCGAAGCCTCTACATTAACGCTAAGGGACGGTGCGTCAGCTCCCACTTTGAGAATCGGACTGTCCGGTAAGGGCTTTATATAGCCTAGGTACGGACATTAAAGATCCTCTCGTCATCCTGTGACTCTGAGTCCGGAAAGAATGCTCTGACTAGAGTATGCTTTGCAGTGTGCGCTTGAGGAAGCGAAGGATCGGACCCCCTAGGTTTGGCCTATAGCGTCTCTCGAATGCGAATGGTAGGTATAGGCTGAGCTCGATAAGAGAACTTTGACCGTAGGCAGTACTCATCTACGGGGTGGTTAGCAATTCCACTTAAAACCATAACCGCGGTCGGAGCGGATCCGGTTGTTTGTACGCTGTGGAAGCCCCTACACTCAGGAAGATATAGTCGCCTTCTCTATCTAGGGAGTACGCGGGAAAACAGGCTGATGTATTTCGGCCTGTTAGCCCTTTGCGTGCGGTGAAAGACCCGACGCACAATGAGGGCCCGACAATTCGGAGTGGACAAGCGGAAATCGAGGTTGTCTTGTCCATTACGGGCTTGGGCGCCTCTACACCAATGCTGCGGCGGTAACACTGCTTCGGCGTATGAGGAGATACGTCAGCTCTCATCTTGAGTACTCTTGTCTTGACGATGAGTACTCGGTTACTTTCCTTTACACTTTTTCTAAGCCGCTAATCTTACCTATATGGAAAGGGGACAACACGTCCGTATTTCAGATGGCACGAGGTATTGATATATTTTAACTGCCAAAACATTTTTAAAATCAAAATTAATTGAGTAGAGCCTGATTTAATATCCTATCTACTCCAACGTCGGATATATCAAGATCAGAAATATAATAAAAATGATGATTTTGAAAAGCGTTGTTTTGACAATAGCTGTTGTGTAAATAGCATAGTATTTCAATTCAGGCTATTTTAATGAATGAGATATCGTTTAATGGGCAACTTCCTAATTGATCCATTAAATATTCTTCTTAATTCGCTTTTACAGTTTAAAAACCGTGTCGAAACTGTTAGAAAAACACGGCCTCGTGCTTTCGAGCCAACCCTTGTTTAACAATTAATTCACATACTCACTCTAAAAGTGTTAATATTCAAATATCCTTCATAATTGTCTCAAGGCTCGTCTTAAGTGGAAGTTGTCTTGTACTCACACGTGCTTCCTTTTGGAAAAAGCAGGACAAAGACTTGGATTTTGTTTCTTTTGAAAAACAGTTTTTGTCATGTTTTAAATATCCCCAAGAAGCTCGATGGTAAACATTTTGTCACAGAAGGAGAGAAAAAGTTGTTTCCGTTTTAAAAATGTTTGTAAATAATAAAGTATCGCACTTGACTAAACTAACACCGTAATAATTGGTTATTATTCTATGGCATATAGATTATATAATGTCGGAAGTTTATGGGCCGACAAACATCTGAGGTCATCGCCGGCTCTCGTCGTGTTTTTACTTCTTTTTCTGGCATTTCACGCATATATTTCTACCCTCCGGCCAATTGAGCGTCTCGATTTGTTACTGACTATGCTTTTGTACAAAAACCAAGTCGATATACTAAAATACTCGCCCCTTGTAATGCTACCTAATTATTAGCCTAGTTGGGAAAAAAACCCGTACACTACATCATCTGATACAATCCATGTCCAGAGAACGCGATATTCCTCAGGGCGGAGTTAAACTAGCCCCTTTACACAGGGTTTTACTGGGTCAAATGTCAATACTGCCATTGTGGATTCACTAAATAAAATGCTGCTCAGTGACACCGGAGCGAGGTTTTTTTCATGTCTTCATCTTTCCTAAGATTTTTGTGAATTTAGTCCAAGATAAATTTTTTCTTACATAAAATCATAATTTTTCAAGACATTAAAATACAAATCTGACCTTTATTTCACGAACTACATTATATTTTCCACAAGATAACAACATTTCCGTTTCCGAACACATAGCAGCCGCCCAAGAATGACAAATGGCGAAACCCATGTTTTTACAATTTCTCAATTATGGCGCCTGCAATTTTCCGTCATTCACCAAAGTTCTTATATTTTGTAAGCATTAAAGACATACTTATCCAGTTTTTAGAAATTTTCTTAGTGAAATTGAACATTATATCAAACACAAAGGGATCATTCTTCTCATTAATATGTGCATGAATAAAGAAAAAATTACAATCGAAATGAAACTTCATTAAATTATGCATTTTTTCAAATTAATACATCACTTAATTTGCGAACGTAAGTGATACGCATAGGCGGTAGTGTACTACAAGGGTCAATACTCGCTCCGCTGTTGGACACAATTTTTACTTCTGACCCACAACACACTATACGCCACCGCCATATTAGCGGGTCTCTCTTCTACACAAGCTTCACTATTACGAAACCACATATCGACAGTAGAAAAATGAACCGATCTTTTGAAAAGAAAGTTTAAACCCTTAAAGTCACAACATATCACGTTTACACTCCGCCGTGACACGTCCTGGCAAAGAGCCTGTTCGTCAATCCGGCAAAGTTAACCATTTAGGAATTACATTTGATAGAAGATAACTTTTTAATCCACACATACGATTTAAACGATTCATCATGCTTTATTACCTGCTAAACGGACAATAAAAATTACCATTAAAATTCAACCTTTCAACAAACACATTCCTATTCAAACTTATTTGAATGAATGTGTATGTTTTATGGATCGGCCAAATATTCGAATATTCAAAGATTACAAAGTTTTCAATACAAAATTTTAAGATTAAATGTTTCTGCCCCTTTTTACGTAAACGATAACAAACTTCAAAGGGATCTACACGTGCCAAGAGTTTTTTCATCCATCGAAACATATTACAGACGTTTTTATAGTACATTACAAAATCACACACATAAATACGATTAATTTATTCTCCACAGCTTGGTGGTGTATACACCTAGAAAGAATATGGATTAGGGATTTCATAAATAATTAATATCGTTTTATTCATCCAGAGTGCCTATCGATGGACAGCTTTCTCTAAAACGCCCGTAATGCCGCAAACATAAATTGAAACCCCGGCTGGTTGTGTATAATATACATACAGTCGTAGATTTTTAAAAAAATAAATGTATTAAAAGAAAAACTATGTACTGTTTTCGTGAAAAATCTACTCGTAGCTTTTGAACAATTCATTTTTTTAGAACCTTTCATTTGTTATTTATAACTGCAACGAGTAAAACAGATAGTATTTACCTGTAAAAAAAGATGGCGTGAAAGCTTGAACAATTACCATTCACTGATGGTAGCCGTTAGTACATACATGAGCGAGATGTATTCCGTCGTAGGAGACCGATGTCGATTGTTAAGGGTGTCGCGGGGCCACCGTCGCTTCAGTCTTCAGTTCGGAAAATTAGATAATGTGGTGGATGACAGGTTTTTGACGAAAGGGTTCGGATGATGGAGTAGTTTGGAATGGAACGTTTTGTAGCGGGATTGGGCTAGTTCGGTAACAATAGGGGCATTTAGGTAAGTACGGATGGTATGACTGGACATATAGAAAGGGTTCTGAGGATTCTAGATTGAAAGGATTGTATTCGATAGAGGTTGGAACGTTTAGCAGTACTGTAAATTTCAAGTCCGTATGTCCGAATGTGGGCCAGGAGGGCGATGAAAGATTTTCTTTTGTGTCGTTGGCACAATGCACAGGTCAGCTTCTTGGGTCATGTGCTGTCAAAAACACCATGCATTTAGATCTATGATGACATAGCTTTACTGTGTGCATATTCCTCTACCCACAGGGACACCTTCACCCAAGTCCTGCGTGGTGCCTGGGCTAAACCAATGTTGAAGGCAATTTCTCCCCTTATCTCCCTATACCTACACTGAACAACACCTGATTTTATTTTTGGAAATGAAGAGGCCACAGGGAAAAAATCTCCACTGAGCCCCAGGTACCACGAGACCCCTGGTGGATTGTCGAAGGTCCGAGGAGGAATCGGTAATATTATCCTAGAATTCTGTCAAATGGCTGTCATTTATGTCTTGTGGGTGGATTCCTCGTTAATTTGTTACTTCCGTATAGCTCTAAGTATTCCACTTGAACGGAAATCGGTATTTCCGGTAAAATATTATTGTATATTTTTCTTCAGCCCTGTCTGGTCGCAACTGGATAGTTTTTCGTTAATAAATAATATATCAGGCAATTTGTAAGGAACTAATTTTAGTTTTAATACTTGACATTCATTTATTCATAACCAAAGAATAGTGATAATTTGAAAATTTGACTAATAAAAATCTGAAAACTAGTTGAATTTGTTTTGAATTTTGCATTAAAAATAAACGCTGAAAATTTTCCTGTTTGGTAAGTTGAAAAAAAAGACAAGAACTGTGCAATCAATTTCCGTTCGCTGTGAGACAATCATTCGTTGATGTGTCAACCCGCTGACTCACATACTAAGAATAAAGAGGACGATATTTCACTTCGTGTAACAAGGCAAAATAGCACATGATAATGAAGAAAATGATAACCGGATATCGTTGATCTTTTTGCCATTTGATTAGTTCAGTTGCATTAGAATTGAACATCACCATCAACAGAAAATACTCTGCTTGACTATTATTATAATTATCATCAATGGTTCAATTCGAAATTCGGAAGGTACGATTTTACTATTTTCTATAAGCTAAACGAAAAAAGTGATTTATAAAGTAACGGTTTATTTTATTTCATGTCAATCTTATGCGTGGAAACAGTTTGAAGCAAATATTTTTCATGTAAATAAAGAAAGGAAATCCGTCTGAAGAAGATTTCAAAACGGAGCTTACTCGCCCTCAATTACCTCTCATTCGTGCTTTGCCGTCACACTCACACCAAGAAAAAAAATGGGAAAGTTGTAAACCTAAACGAGCCACCTTATCATGTAGATGGACAAACCAGTTGCCAATGCAATAGTTTTAACGAGGTAATGTGTTTAACATAATAAAACATTGTTAAGCCCCGACTGTTCACCTCCCCAATCTCGGGACTCCAGTTTCGACGTTAGGGGGTCGGAAAAATTACATTTTTTTCTTTCTTTTCTTTTTTTTTAATGGGCAGGGACACCTAGAAGAGGAAGCCGGAAGCTGCGCAGTAGGGTTTGACGCCCGGATCGGCAGCTGAGACGGCGGAAGCTGAGCGAACGCGGCGGCGGACGGGAGAAGGCAGTCGAAAGCAGACAAGGCGAGCGTGTGAGCAGAGAGGAGAGAAAAGAACGGAAAAGAGGGAAAATAGGACGAACAAGGGAGATCCTTTTCATTTTTCCAGCGTCAGCCTGCGAGTTACTACCAACGGTAACAACATAATCAAAAGCTGTTTACGATACCTGATTTGCAAACGATGAAAATACATTGCATATATTTTTTTTTTTACTTCATTCATTTTCATGCAACCTGCAGATGGGTTTTAATTTGTAATTGTGACATTACTGGTGTTATAGAGAAAGCTACCCACCCACTGGCAGGCCCCTCAGGACGTTTTTTACATATGATCATCCCTAATATTTTCGGTTGTCTAAGGGGTAATTGGGATGAATGTAATCGTATTTGTGTGCTAGTGTGATGATGTAATTTACTGTGAAAACGTTAAGGTTTACAGGACGAAGAAGTGTGACGAGCGACATTTGAACCCACGACCTTCCGCTCAATAAGGCCTCGGCTCTAGCCACTTGAGACGAATGTAGTGGGTTGGAATCTCGCTCGCGGCACTAAATTTTTCATCTCAACCGAGACCTTACTGTTATTGTTTACGTAAAAAGGGACAAAAACTATGTCTTAATATTTTCGATTGAAAACTTAGTAACTAGCTCAATTGAGCGGGTGAATCGTTCAGTACACGCTACCTCAATTGAGCGGGTGAATCGTTCAGTGCATGAGCTAGCTCAATTGAAAGGATCAATCGTTCAGTGCATGTGCTAGCTCAATTGATCGGGTGAATCGTTCAGTACAAGCTATCTCAATTGAGCGGGTGAATCGTTCAGTGCAAGAACTAGCTCAATTGAAAGGATCAATCGTTCAGTACATGTGCTAGCTCAATTGAGCGGGTGAATCCTTCAGTGGATGTGCTAGCTCAATTGAGCGGGTGAATCGTTCAGTACAAGCTACCTCAATTGAGCGGGTGAATCGTTCAGTACAAGCTACCTCAATTGAGCGGGTGAATCGTTCAATACAAGCTACCTCAATTGTGCGGGTGAATCGTTCAGTACATGAGCTAGCGCAAATAAGAATGCGCCTACATCAATTGAGCTAGCTCATATACTGAACGATTCACCCGCACAATTGATATAGGTGCATTCTTATTTGTGGACCGAAGTGTAAATGGTAACAACAGCGGAGCGAGTATTGGCCCCTTGCGGCACACCTCATCTCAGAAGTTATGCTACGAAAAATCCATGACTGTATCTTAAGATAATAGGCCTGCGGTAAAAATAGTTTTGTGTAATATTCTCACACCATAGTTTGTCGATCGCCTTCAAAACCACCCTAGTCGCGTAGTTTCTTCTCGAGATGTGAAATAAGCTGTAACTCTGTGAATTTGATAAGTACTGGAGCTAACAGCTTGTTTTCTTCTATAATGAAGTGAGAAAAATGACACTTTCCAAAACACTAATTTTATTATGCCGTTTTCTGGCCGTTAAGAAACCTTAAAAGGATTAACATCATCACTCAAAGGAAAAGTACAAAAAGGTTTAATTTTCTCTAAACATATGGTACGTATTAACAAAAACCTTCTCCGGAACAATAAATAAATAAAAGAATTTGACTAAGAAAAATAGAACAAAAATTACGAGCAAATAATTTTAAAAGGACTTTACAAATCTGTGTACTCGTTTGCACATGGAATTACCTGTTTACATTAAAGTTCGACTTTTTTCTTTCTTTTATTTACTTTATTTTTTTTTCAATGTTTTTACATATTAAGTTAAGTGGAAAGTTAAATTTTTTCTCGTTATCAAATTCTTCTAGTTCTAGGTAAATCTTTTCAACAAGGAAAACTGTTAATTTATCAACAGTTGCTCACAATGTGGATTGTATGTGTATAAAAATAAAAACAATAAAAAAAATGTCAACATACATATGTTACATAACATCAGGTGAAGTGGAAAATCCAAGACATCTTCCCTGGTGGTTTTCCACCTATGCAAGCATGATACAAGTTCAAGACACAAGATAAATTGAAAAATGTAAGTGACAATTTTTCCCGGTTAGGTGTACAAATCATCTCTGACAATGGACTTATTCTAAATATTTGTCAACTTAAGAAGTAATCTTAAATTTTGGCTATCCTAAAGTCTTTCTGGTAACGTACGAA
This sequence comes from Cimex hemipterus, assembly GCA_039619505.1. Taxonomy (NCBI): domain Eukaryota; kingdom Metazoa; phylum Arthropoda; class Insecta; order Hemiptera; family Cimicidae; genus Cimex; species Cimex hemipterus. The sequence goes on from CM077112.1 coordinate 17,832,762, forward strand.
AATTTCGAGACTAAACAGAGCTATTATGGAAAATAACAAACGGCCGTTAAAGTCCATAAGCGCGCCCGTTTGTCTACTCGTTTCCAAGTTGCAAGTCAAGGACTTGTAAGTGCCTAACAATCATGGCGGTTCGGACACACTTTTATACGATAGTTTTGTTTATTTTCAGGCCTTTCTCATTCCCCTTGACTTACATTTCACAAACCATCTGACAAACGTTTTCTGTAAAATAAGACATTTTTGTACATAGACTATCAATGCAATGGAATATATTTAAATACAGTAATTAAACACTTTTCAATAGTGAGTGTGGAAGTCTAAGTGTATAAAGGGCCACACGATGTCAAAAGGTAGGGTTAAAGGGCCGTCCGTAGGGATCGACCTAGGTACCACGTACTCCTGTGTCGGGATATTTCAACATGGAAAGGTAAAAAAGTGTCCATGTTTCTTAATGACTTCCTGCTGACAGTTTTTCGTCTAAGGTGGAAATCATAGCCAACGATCAGGGAAATCGAGTCACACCGAGTTATGTCGCGTTTACGGACACGGAGCGGCTTGTCGGTGACCCGGCTAAAAATCAAGCTGCCATGAATCCTACAAACACAGTATACGGTAATGTAAACCAGTTTTTATTCAATTAATATGTAATGTCATGGTTGAGATGACAAAGCTAGTATCACGAGTGGGATTCAAACCCACAACCTTTGTCGGCTTTGGTCAATTGGTTAGAGCAGTGGCGTATTGAGCCGGAGGTCGAGGGTTCGAATCCCGCTCGTGACACTAGCTTTTTTCATCTCAACCAAAACTACATTAAATTAATTAATTAAAATAATTAATATGGCCAATTAGACCTCTAAAAATAAATGGAGTGATGAAATATTGTATTTCTGATATTGCACAGTAGGAAATAATCGAACATTGTCCTCAGATGCGAAAAGGATGATAGGCAGACGATTCGACGATCCGACCTTAGCTAACGACAGAAAAATGTGGCCTTTTAAAGTTGCAAGCAAAGATGGAAAACCCGTTATTGTGGTAGAATACAAGAAAGAAACCAAAGAATTTTACCCTGAGGAAATTTCCAGCATGGTCCTGGTTAAGATGAGAGAAACGGCAGAAGCATACTTAGGGAAAAAGGTAGAGATTTTGATTATACCCTGATGTACAAAATTTAAAACACCTCTTCAATCTATTTAGGTTAAATTTAAACTGTTTTTTCTACATTAGCTACAAGTAATAGGGCCAAAGTAGTCAAAATAAACAGTAAATAATACTGGAAATACTAGGCATTAAAAAGAGCAAAAAAGTTTTTTAAACATTTTGAATTATCTGGTTATTTCCTTACTCAATAATTTTGTTTTTAACTTTGTATTGAAAAGTTTCTTTTTAAATATTGTTCAGAAATCGTGAGGTGCGGTCTGGTGTGACGTAGGTTTCTGAAAAACATTTTCTTTATCGGGCCAACGTTTCGATCTTTACTGAAATCATCTTCAGGGCCACGATTTCTGAATAATCTTCGACTAACGATCACTAATCACGACACATTTTAGATGTGTTAATTTCTTCAACCAAGCCTATTTTTGGTACGCAGAACATGAATAAACCTATACATTAAAATTCATGGGTGGAGCGTTAATTTTGTCCATCAGTCTGTACATACGCACTTTATTTTATATAGAAAATGAATTTAATTATTCTACGTCAATATATGAAAGAAATAGATTAAATGATAATTTAATAATGTACTGATATGTGCAAAAATATATGTATTTGTATATATTAAATAGGGTAAGAAATCTAAGATAGGTTTGGATATTTTAATTTCAACTTTACTTTTATTTGATAAATACAATCTAAGCCAGATTTTTAATATACTTTTGACCATTTAACCAGGTGAATAATGCAGTTATCACAGTACCCGCATATTTTAATGATTCGCAACGCCAAGCGACTAAGGATGCCGGCGCGATTGCTGGACTCGACGTCCTTAGGATAATAAACGAACCTACTGCTGCTGCTGTCGCATACGGTCTAGACAAGAGGGTAAAAAGCACCGTCCATCCCTGTATTAACATTATCTAACCTACGTTTGAATTTTAGAAATCTGGAGATATGAACGTATTGATATTTGACCTCGGTGGGGGAACTTTCGACGTGTCTGTCTTGACAATCGCAGACGGTGTGTTTGAAGTGAAATCTACAGCCGGGGACACCCATTTAGGAGGAGAGGATTTCGACAACCGGATGGTCATGTATTTTGCCGACGAATTCAAAAGGAAGCATAAGAAAGATTTCACGGAAAACAAAAGGGCGATGAGGAGGATGCAGACCGCCTGCGAGAGGACGAAGAGAACGCTGAGCTCTGCAACGCAGAGCAATATCGAAATCGACTCCCTTTTTGAAGGAATAGACTTCTACTCGACGATAACAAGGGCTAAATTTGAAGAGCTGAACGGAGATCTGTTTCGGAGCACTTTGGACCCGGTAGAGAAAGCTCTGACAGATTCGAAAATAAAGAAAAACAAAATCGACGAAGTCGTACTCGTCGGTGGTTCTACTCGGATACCTAAAATACAAAACATGCTTAAAGAATATTTCAACGGGAAGGAGTTGAACAAATCTATCAACCCGGACGAAGCGGTGGCGTACGGAGCTGCCGTCCAAGCGGCCATTATACAAGGCGACACTTCAGAAGAAGTTAGAGACGTCCTTCTGCTGGACGTAACGCCTTTGTCTCTGGGGATTGAAACAGCCGGCGGAGTCATGACCACCTTAATCAACAGGAACACCACCATTCCGACGAAACATTCGCAAATTTTCAGCACCTACGCTGACAATCAACCCGGGGTCTTCATTCAAGTCTACGAAGGAGAACGTGCTCTAACGAAGGATAACAACCTCCTTGGTAAGCCTTTCAAATCAGTTTTTAATATTCGATCACTTAAATTTCTTCCATTGTCCATGAACAATTTGAAAATTTTAACCTCCTCACTGAACTAGAAAGCTAAACATTAGAGGATCATGTTCTACCGAGGCCAGTTCTCAGGCCATATACTTCCTTAGCGATCTCGAAGGACTAGGTAAGCGAAGTCTTTGCATCCTCGCATCCTACATACAAACGCGCGCTTAGGGTGCCAGGAAACACTGGCCAGCTTGCGTTTTGGAAAGTTTGTCTCGTTCTCAAGGCTACACTACATTGCCTGAACGCCCTCCCCCCGCTTGTGACCAAGGATTGGGAAGGATCTGCTGGAATCTCCCCGGAGCACCCACTGTACAATCTCAGGATTTGGATTGCGGAAAAAAGGGAATGTTCGAAATGCGCTTGCCCTCTCACACATCTCTGTCTATTCACATACACAATAATACCAATAATCTAGATTGCTAGATACCATCTAGAATTGAGATTTTTAACGGATCCAGCAACTGAGGAATGTCCACGCCACCACCCGCCGCGGCAGAAATAGAGAGATGCACCTTTTAACCAGAGATGCTTCTTACACTTGACTGCCCACTGGATGACGTGGATAAAAACCACGAATATCGAAATACCAGTGGAAAAGTCCACATCCGCCAAGAGAGCGAAGCTATTATGTTTCTTACTGGAATCGCAATGTCATTTAACATTCAAGTTCTCTTTATCGTGCGCACCTGGCACACAGGCCGTCTGAACTGCTTTTTCCGTGAGGTTCGGTGTAGAAGCTTACTGCATCAAGCAGCATGCTGCCGACATGTCGACGTTTCCGCTTGCCACATCCGAGAGTTAATATTGTCAAACCAACTATGCCTTGCGTAAAATGGTACTCAAAAGGGGTCGAAATGCATCTGCCCTAGACCTCCCACGCACTTCCTAGATATAGAAGACAATCTATCTCCCTGGGTGTAGGGGTTCCGTCACCTTCAAAACTTCAGGATGGCCGCGGTTTCAATTTTAGTGGAATCTCTAACCCCCCCCCCCTTAGAGTAGCCCGCGCCTAGTTCCTCACACATTCGAGGAACTTAGCATAGTCTTAGCCTCCTGGTTGGTTGTCGCTTCGGCTCCTATTCGAACGAGGTCGGGGGGTAATTCGGAGGTCATACGCAAGGGCTCTGGTCCACGGCCACGAATGAACCACAACCTCTTTAGGAGAGCGGAGCTAACAAGCCATGCATCCCTCCCGTCCTCCTCACCGGGCACAACACCAGATAAAGACGCCCACCACGCACTCCCGTTCACCAGACCAGCCGATCAGACCTACTCTTTTTTAAATTGCGTCACCTCTGACGTGCTCAAACTACATTCTGTAAACATCTTGTCTGCTCTCTACTACCATTAAGATTAATAAACCTAAAAATTCCCTGCAATGTAAACGCCATCCATCCACTCTTTCCTTCTACCTTCACATTCAGGACATCCATCAACATATGTATCAAATCCTCTTTACGTAACAAGTGGCACAATTTGGGCACTCAATCATACGTGTGAGCACCCCATAAATCGATGGATGTCCATCCTAGAATTTTAATTTGAAACCCTTGGCGAATACCATAAAAATATTTTTTGTATTTGCCTGATCGAGGACTAGCCCTCAAGGAAGACTTATAAGGCATACAGTAGTCGTACTGCTGAATCATTAATTGGTTAAATTACACAATACATTATGGAATCAGTAATAATTGATCTATTGTTACAAAATAAAAGACTAATTGATAACTTAGAACTAAAATAAATCAACTGGCAATACAATGTTAAACGCAAAATGGAGGCCTGAGAAAATTTAGATATTTACATGTACCTCGAAGATGTAACACGTTTATTAAACGTATTTAAGAAAAAAGCAACGCCCCGAAAGTCGAATTGTTGAGAATTGAAGTGGTCGAAATAAGTCGAAGTTCGGATAGTGTTAAATATGTTCGATTCGACCTGGAAAATTTATATTTGCTATTTAATGTTTAGTCTCTTTTGTTGACCACTTTTATTCTCAAAAATTCGATTTTCTGTTTCAGGCACGTTCGAATTGTCGGGGTTTCCTCCAGCGCCTAGGGGAGTACCGCAGATCGAGGTTACCTTCGACGTAGACGCAAATGGAATTTTAAACGTATCCGCGGTCGAAAAAGCGACGGGAAGGGCTAACAACGTCACCATTACAAACGATAAAGGACGCCTGAACAAAACCGAAATAGAACGGATGGTAAAAGACGCGGAAAAGTTCAAATCCGAAGACGAAAAAGTGAGAATGTCCATATCCGCCAGGAACGAGTTGGAGAGCTACGTTTACGCGATGAAAACCGCCATCGACAACATCAACATGTCAGACCGCAGGTGCTCGATATCGGAAGACGATAAAAAAACAGTGATGAGGAAATGCAACGAAACCAGCATGTGGTTAGAAGCGAATAAGTCTGCAAAAAAAGAGGATTACGAAAAGAAATTAAAAGACATCAAAGAAGTCTGCGAACCTATTGCGAAAAAGTTTTACTGCACCACAGGAAGAGCCGGCGGATCGGGGAATTGCAATTCTAATGCTGGCCCGACTATTGAAGAAGTCGAATAAACACTGACAAATTTTTCTAACATATTTATTATATGACAACTTATCGTATTTTTGGCCTTTGAACACTTCCTCGCATGTAAGCAGTATGCCAGAGGTCAAATAGGAATGGTAAATGCGATAGTATGAAAAAAATTTAAATATTTTTTATTGTAAAGCATTTGTGTAACCCTGAATTTAGCTAAACATTTTAAAAACGTACTTAACGCTTTCAAGTCGTGACTGTTTTTTATTTCAGGAACTTTCGAGTTGACCGGATTTCCACCGGCGCCGAGAGGGATACCCCAAATCGAAGTCTCTTTCGACATCGACGCCAATGGAATACTGAACGTGGCAGCGACGGAGAAGGCGACGGGGAAAATAAACAAAATCACCATCACAAACGATAAAGGGCGTCTCAACAAGAACGAAATCGAAAGGATTGTGAAAGAGGCGGACAAATTCAAAAACGAAGACGAGCTGCTCAAAACGACAATAGAAGCCAGGAACCAGCTTGAAAACTACATTTACGCCATGAAATCCGCTTTGGACAACATAAACATGTCAGAGCGTAGGAACGTGATAACGGAAGAGGACAGGGCGACCCTGACGAGAAAGTGCAACGAGACGATCATGTGGCTGGAAGCGAACAAATCCGCGAACAAAGAAGACTACGAAAAGAAATTGAAAGACGTTACGGCCGTTTGCACGCCGATCACGACCAAATTTATGTCCGCAGCTGGAAACAGCCCGACTTCCACTTAAGATTAAGATGGTCCTTTTAAATATGGACAAAGGTTAAAACGGTAACAATACTATCAAATACATTAGACTTCTACATTCAACACTTTTGATTCTAGTTCATACGAGTATAATTTTATTAGTATATATAAAAAAAAAACCTAAGACAGTCTGTAATAGCTTTACAACACATCAAGGTAATAATAATAATAAATCTTTATTTGGAAGAATGTACATTACATATAAATTCACTAGTTTTCCTGGTCGGCTTGACCAATTAATATCATTGAATTAATTAAGATTTTTAGTTGAGGTTAAAAAAGTCAGTGTCACGATCGGGATTCGAACCCACGACCTTCGGCTAGATACGCCGCTGCTCTACCACTTGAGCTATCGTCACCTAGATCCACTCGACTTTGATCTCAAGTAAAAACCTTAATTAATTGAATGATATTAATTGGCCAAACGGATCACAAACATTAGTGAATTTCATTTAAGTTAAAATGAAGTATATTTCACTAAAGTTCTCCGTGGCCAATTTGTCGCGGAGAATCAAAAAGATTACACGACAATGGCAAAAATGAGGGAAAATTCAAAAGATGGGGTTGAGAGGGGGAGTTAGTGTCCGAGTGGAGCGAGGTAGAGCAGCGTCGTATCTAGCCGAAGATCGTGGGTTCGAACCCCGATCGTGACACTGACTTTTTTTATCTCAACTAAAAACCTTAATTGAATTACATATGTACTAGACAGCAGGAAAGGAAAGAGAATACATCTTTACAAAATAAGAAACGAACATAATACAGAATAAACTTGAAACATAAAAAAACCAACCAAATTATATCTTTGCTTTGAAATATCTTAACTATAATTTAAAATTTTTTAAATTATAAATTATTTTGTCTTAAAAATTTGAATTTTCTCGTGATTAAGCCCTTGTTTCGAGACAAAAAATTTGAAAGGTGAAATTTCCCTTTTTTTTAAATATTTTTATTTCGCTTTACTACATGCTCAAATCAATTATGTGAATATATAATTTTTTAGTATTTTTTATGTACACTGCAATAATAATGCAGTAAACGTTTTTTAAGTTTATCAATAACCAAAAAATAATTAGTTTTCAACTTTGAACAGTTCAAAGTTGATAGAGATAAGTTCAAGAATTTTTTTCGTGAAACTAGTGTGAAATTTTATTTTAGCACCCCTAGAGACACTTGAAAAATTGTTTTTTGTCGATTTTTGATTCCAAAAATATTGCCAATTTTTAAGAAGTCGTTATCGTAATATCTGATTGAATCGGCTACAATTCGAAACCGGCTAAAAGGGTTTTTCCGTCAAAGAGTAAATCAACAGGGCAAGCAGCATTTACGCCAATTTTACTTCCTCGTGTAGAAATGTGTGGTGATTAGTGACCGTAAATCGATATTTATTTATTGTAGAAATCGTAAGATGCGGCCTGGTGGGACCTAAGTGCCCTCTCGACCCGACACGCAAGAATGGCACAATTACACAGAAGACAAACACTTTGAGCCTGAAGATGAGCTCAATAAAGATCGCCCAGATAAAGAAAATGTTTTTGTGAAACTTACATCACACCAGACCGCATCACACGATTTCATGTGCATTAGATTTGAACCAAACTTTTTTTAAATCTACCCTCTAAAATATTGGACACGGATCCACTACTTTTTGCAATAGGCCTTGGGTTTCGAGAAGTTTTTATGAAAGTTGAAACTTCCCATCTTTTATTATTTTCGTTTCGTCGTTCTATTTGCTCGAATCCACTTCACGAACACTTCATTTTAGAGGGGTTTTTTATGTACATTGCTATAAAATATAGTAAAAGCTATCGAAGCTTAACGATAACCTAAAACTTTCAAAAAATAAAAACAATTTTTTTCATGTAAACTAGGTCACGATGTTTTTTTTTTAATCAAAACAAATGACATTGCGTTTAAGCACCTCTAGAGATTCCTAAATATAAATTTTTGTATGAATTGAATATTTATATACTTTTCGACCCATAAAAAAAGATTTCTGTATGAAAATGTTCAAAATTATTTGTCAGACATTAACCTCGTTGTTTTAAATGGAAATAATAGTCCGATTTTAAGATTTGATACGGTTATACAACGCAATGTTCAAATTTTCTGAAAAGAATTTTCAGCCATGAAAATCTGTCTTATATATGTTTAGAAAAATTATGTTAAATTATTTTCGCGATGGTCGGTATCCAGGGGTTTTATAATGCTACTATCACGACAATGATGTCAAATCCAAATTTTGACCATTTGCTGACCTACTTTTTTTTTTTGAAGAAATGTTGTTGAAATTTGAAAAAAGGCAGGTTGTTGATTTATCTTTCTAAATCTCACCAAATTAAAATATTCTGCGTCGTAGAATATTTTTGTTCTTATGTTAGCCAACTAATCCAATTAGTTATTATTCCAGCCAATTAATCCACCAAAAATAATATTTTTAATCTATAAATAACGTTCATTTAATTAAATTTAGTTTTTACTTACGATTTTTTATTAATATTTTAATTTATACAATACTAGCTTTATAACCTGGCGTTGCACAGGGATAAAATGTTTTTTTTTTTTTTTTTTTTTTTTTTTCAAATCCTGACGTCCATTATTTGTTTTATGCCAATTATATAGGCTCTAAACCCGTCTGGCACTAATAAAAACAAAGTGTGAAAGTTTTATCGAAATCTGTTCCGTAGTTTTCGTTTTTACGATTAAGATCATTCACTTATATTATTTAGCTCTTATAAGATCATTTCCGTCCACTTATTCTTCTTCCCGACATCTTCAGTGATGGTTTAATAAGGTTTTCGGTCTCAAACTGTAGATGACGTAATCTGAAACCCAAGACCAAATCAGCAAGACCAAAATCATGAAAAACAAAACATATATATAATTTCTTGTCTAGTATTCGTTATAATTGAATTACAAATTTCTAACTTTAACATTAACTAAGTTTTAGCGAATTTGCTAATTCTGGCGTCACGCTGAGGCAAGATAAGTTAAACATTGAACTTAATGAATATTTGGAGATCGTGAGGTGCGGTCTGGCGTGACGTAGGTCTTGGAAAAACATTTTCTTTATCGTGCCAACGTTTCGAACTTTATTGAATTCATCTTCAGAGCTCGAAGTGTATGTTTTCTATGTAGATATGCCATCCTTGTGTGTCGTGTTGAGTGCCCAAGGGCTCTCACGATCTCTAAATAATCATTGGCTAATGGAGTTAGCGAGTGAACAGCACCCCTAGATATTTATATCCACTCACAACGTAAATTTTTTCTTCTGCACCACTGAAAATGGACAGGGATAGAGATAAAAGAGGTGGCCTCAAGGCCTTTCGCACCTCGTCCTATGTAGACCTATTGTGCTTCTCTATTTTTTATAACTCACTGGCCAGCTTCGGGTTGTTGACCATTGCCATTTTCTGTTTAAAATATAATAAATGGTTTATTAAACTTAAAAAATTAAGCCAAGTTTGTCCTAAAACTTTAGTCGAAGAAATGCCGATTAAACATTACGTTAATTAAACGTTACGGAAGCATTTGACTGAGTATGGCACCCCTGCCTCCTTTATAAGCTAAAACGTCTCATTCCTACTATCTTATCCTGAAATCCTTCCACTCGGATGAATAGTTTGGAGTGAAAATCGGCACCAATTTTTCACCTATCACTCCATTCAAAGCTAGCACAAGGAAGTATCCTAGGCCCAATCATCTTCACCATCTGCTGACATGCCCACACATCCAAACACACAACTCACAACCTGAGGACGAATCTTACCTACACACTCTAACTCTATTCTAGTACCAAAACCATTGGTCCGGTATATAACACGGGTGGCGGGTGCCTTATCAGAGAGCCGAGGGGCTAGTGCACAAAATCCTGTCTGTATATATGGGGGAGAGTGTATGACCATCTGTACCATGGGGTGACTAAACTGTTTCCAATATCGGCGCAGTCACAACTGAGGTTTGTTTCGTGGTGACTCCCCTGGCGGGAACTTAGACAGAGGCTGTCTTCTATTCTGTGACCTTCGTGAGCTCGTGCATGACCTGTGTAACTACCCTCGAATGCGTGAGTGAGTGCTAGGTTCGGATAGTGAATCGGCGGTGCTCTAAGAGATCGTGTGTGCTTTGACGTATGACCGGCGTGGTAGCCTTGGGGAAGCAAAGGATCGGACCGTCTAGACTTGGCCTATGGCGTCCCTCGAATGCGCATGACACGTGTAGACTGAGCGCGATATGAGACCTTTTGACCGAAGGCAGTGCTCATCTAGGGGGCGGGTAGCAATCCCACTTAAATCAGGAAGCATTGTCGGGGTCCGTATACACGAGTGGCGGGTGCCTCCACACTCAGAGAGATAGAGATCGCCTTCTCTATTCTAGCGAATATGCGGGAGAGCAGGCCGATGTATTTCGACCTGCTAGCCCTTTGCATGCGACATTCCAATTCGGACAAGATGAGAGCGTGGTGGTAACAACCCTTAGGGGTGCGAAGCCTCTAGTTCAACGATCAGGCGGAGATGCGTCAGCTCTCATTTTGAGAATCGGCCACGTCCGGTAAGGGCTCTATATAACTTAGGTACGGACATTAAAGATCCTCTGTCATCCTATGGCCAAGAGTCCGGAACGAAATGGTACATATACTTCCATAACGGAGGAGAGGTCAATAGGTGAGTGGCGCGCTGAATTTTACTTGTGAGTAGACTTCATCTTATAATAGCTGATCTAATATATTTATTATTATTATTCTATGGTGATGTTATATTTAAGAGTTGTATTGTTAAGCATATTGGGCCCTTTTGTCCTTTATTCTCCGGGGCAAACGTTATACAGCGGCTCATCGTACATACATAATATGCTTTTCATACCAATGGGATTATAAGATTCACCTAATCGTTTACATTGCCAAATAGATAGTTTAATGTAAAAAACGGGACCGATCAAAGCTGGCGTTCCACAGGTAATTGTAATAGGCACAATCCTCTACATGTACATGCTGACATACCCACACGACTTACAACTTTCGCGTACGACACCGCAATCCTATCCTAGCAACGGAAACAATCCAACACATCATTATCGATTAGTGCAATCTCTGGCGGATCGGGTTAAACTACAAAAAAGCCAACAGCACACACACATGGGCACATTAACAATAAGATTATGCCGCAATCGGACCAAATCCACTATCTTTTACTCAGCACACAAGGAACCCACATACTAGGTTAAAATGTCAAGAAGTTAACAAAGGGTGTGGACTACTCAGACACCTACTTGGACCGAAATCAACATGAAGCACACATAACAAACTAACCGTTACAGAACACTCATCAGACCTTTGGAACTGCGGAGTCGAGCTGAGTGGTTCGGCCAAACCATCCAACATCCTACCAATTCGATCTTTTATATCTAAAGTTCTCCGCCGTATTCTGAATGCTCCCTTCTGTCACAAATCAAATTGTTCATAAGATCTTTAAATCCATTTCGTGCAAAATCTTATCCGAACACGCCTCTTCACTTTCCACTCTAAACTATCTCTCCACCCTAACCCACTACCCCTCGTCTCATCCTTACAATCCTCCGCGACCTTTACAATGACGATGGCCACGTGACTTTCTATCTAACCCACCAAATCCACTTTAAACCCCCCCCTCATCACTGTCTCCTGGTCAGACAGGTCTGTCAGATCTATTTATAACTAAACTAAGCTCAATGTATATTTTGTACAGATAGCAAAAAATAAAATACTTTTGATTTTTTTTAAATAGAACGTTATATGTGGTTTATTAATTTTAATTTAATCCTACCTACAAGAACCGAGTATTTTATTAATGAAAATCAAAACCATTTTATTTAGGCGGGCTCATTTGAACGATAAATCAATCGGCGAAAAATGGGATGGAGGGGGAAGGAGTTGATTGATGATTCACCGTTGCTGATGAAGTTAGGGGTCTTAAGGTCGAAAGTACAGATGCGGGAAGGAATTTACGACTGTTCCATCTGCCCGCTTGATGCCCCATCTTCCATTTTATTGTTAAAAAAAACTCTGGGTGGTATTTGTGGAACCGTTCCGATACGCTTACATCCTCTGTCAAGAGTCTCGAAACCGTTAGAATCAAGTTAATATACCGTGATTGATTAGTTTAAAAAATCGCAAAATTCAACGTACACATAAAATTGACAATGCATGTTTCAACCAATTCAGCTGAAATTAGTTGAAGATTTACTAGAAATAGTAGTTTCGTAAATTTCCTTAAATCGAAGAAGACATTGCGCCTATAGAATAACACAATGCATTATTTAAATTTATTTTTATTGTAAACAGAAAATTAAAAAAGATCTTCCAATTAATTAATCTTTATGTAAGATGCTTGAGATAAAAAGGTCAGTGTCAGGAGAGAGCCGCCGCTGCTCTACCACTTGAGCTATCGTGACTTCGATCCACTCGGACACTAACTTCCCATCCATGAAGCACTCTATTTTTTTTTTTTTTTGCTCTTTATTTTGACACGGAGAATCAAATAGATTACACCGACATTTGAAAAATGCAAAAAGAAAGGAAAATTCAAAAGTTGGGTTTGAGATGGGAAGTTAGTGTTCGAGTTCGAAGCCGAGTGGTAGAGCAGCGGCGTATTTAGCTCAATGTAGTGGGTTCCAATCCCGCTCTGACACTGACTTTTTTATCTCAACCAAAACCTTACATAAAGATTAATTGACACATGCTATTTGGCCAATCGGACCATGAAATCTAATGGAATTAAAAAAAGATTATTAAAATCAGGAAGAAATAGAATTTTTTTTAGAAAATAAATATTTAATCCATTACAGTTCATGGTCCATTGACCAATTAATATTTTTCAATTAATTAATATTTGAGATTGTAAACTTTCAACTCAACCAATACTTTTTCACTTAGAAGCCTACACACTAGAAATTATAATTAACACAAACAGAACAAAATAAAATAAATAATAAATAAAAAAGACAACAAAAAGAAACAAAATAAGGCCCACAGAATATTAATTCCGTACATTTCAATGTATTCATACCTGTAAAACCAGGCTTTCCGAGCAAAATCCACAAGACCACGGCAATCGGAGCCGTTCAGAAGAGCTATGAGCTTTTCCCTCGACAGAAAAACCCTTCCCACATACAGATACCTCAATTCGTTCAGGACTGAGCATCTAGCAAGAAAATGAAATGCATCCTCACGATCACCTGAGTTTCATGGAGAGCACACTGCAGTGGCAGGAGTACTCCCAACCCAAGGCCTGAAATTCAGGAACAACAACTCCCCCCGTATTTTAAACCACCAGCGGGAAAAAGAGAACGTTGCAGAAAAAAACATTGCAAGGAGTTAGGGAGTGATTCAACTCCTTGTAGAGTTGGAATCTATTTGAGTCCACAGCACGAGAAATACAACTCTCACGATGACGAGTCCCCATAATATGAAGAAGATTGGTAAACATTTCAGACCACGCTGCAAAATTATCCAAAGAGAACCGAGCCACATTATACCTCTCCGCAAGAGAATTCCAGGATCCGAACCAGGATTTGTTAAGCTTAATAACTTTAAGTGATGAAATTTTTGCCCGGCGACAATCAGGAGCTTGAAGCGATTTCAAAATAAACTTAAAATGTAACCTTAAAGAATAAACAAACAACAATTCTATGCCAGTCTCATTTTACAACTGGATGTTTTAGTTAACCAGGAAAGATATACAAATGCGTATATTTCAAAGCCCTAGTTATGAAGCACAGGTTTGTGGTTGATGATGATGGATAATAGGAAATCGTAGGGTTTTGTTCTTCAAGCCCTGCAGCCTTTAGTCTCATTGTTCCCAGTGTTTTAGTTATCTACAATCGACCCGCTCTTTATCCAGGAAATGCCAGGTCTCCGAGATACCTGTCCGTTCTCTGTGCCTTCAGTTTGTGGCCTCATTTGCTGAAGCAACCTGTGGAAGCCTGATATCTTGGGAGCCTGGTCACAGGAGAAATTTTGGGTAATGAGAAAGCAGACAGTCTGGCCAGTGGAGGATCTGCAAGACCTATACTTCGGATAGCAAAACCAAATATAGAACCATCGCAGAATGGATCCAAACAAAACAAAATGAAAAGAGGATTAACTCTAGCTGCCCTAGACACAGCAAACTTATGATGAAACAACCATTGCTACAATTGGAGAGGGCCAAACTCAGAGGTAGGACTACAAACCGGCCATTGGCATCTGAGAAAACATCTACACCTATTAAAAATGTATTTTACAACAAGATTTATATTGAAACTGTAGGTAAAAAATCAGGGATAAGACAAATTTGAATGAAAGAACAACACTTGGGGGCCGCGGTAGCCGAGTGGTTAGCGTGAGAGACTCGGCTAGTAGACCCCGCGGACGCGGGTCGATTCCCGCCGTCGCCTCTGGCCCTTTTTTCACGACACCCTTCCCCCCAAAAAACGAATACGCAATATATTGTCTGGCTAGATGTGCACAGTTCATGAGGCCATAAAAAAGGGGAAAAAACAACACTCAGTTTTTTCGCCAAATTTCCTAGGGATATAACGACTATGAAACTGTTTCTAATGATTTGCCCTTTTAGCAAATATAAACATCTGATTACACTATTAAAAATTTTGTTTCAACCATAATGAATTTATTAGTTTGGCAAGTAAAGTGGATGAGATATAACATTCAAACAAAAGATTTTGTTCATACGACCCAATGTACTCGATATTCCATGGAGTGTTTGAGGGATATGCCTCTCCGTTTACGCTAATAAATTTACATTCACACATCTCCCAGTTTGCTGATTCTTCAGGGAAGTTATGATGTTTCACGCTATAACTCTCTTGTTGACGCCAGCCAAGTTATTTTAGAAATATGCTTTGTTTTGGGTTAGTGTAATCTCTAATCCAACTCCCACGCTCGTTACAGTCTCAGTCCCGCTCTACTCATATGAAAGAACGTGTCCTTGGTATGGTAGAAAAGGATACTAGGAATCGTATTCAAAGATGATACGAGTGGCTGTTTCCTCCTCCTCATTACATAATCTGCAAATGGGATCATCGCTGTATATGCCCATATAGATAGATGCCTGTGCCTCAGATGTCAATGACCGGAAGGCGGGCCCAGTATGTCACTACTGTGCCGGTACTCCAACTTCAATATATAACACAAAAAAACCTGGAAACCTAAACGGATTGTTTGTTTATCAAGCGATGAGGAATCAGATCGTAGGTGGATTTTTTTTCTTGATGACAGCGATATACGTGTCCATGGTTTTCAGGAAGTGGAGGCCCTATGGACGGAGGATAGCTATTGAACACGGGCTTTACGATGTTACTGTAACAGTATCCTTTTCATTAAAATTATTGATTTGTAAATAAAACAAAATTTCGTTCGAAAGAATCTCCCGCTAGTGGCACTTCTAGTAGGTCGCGTGGCCACTGCCTCTTTAATCTCCTTGGGGGATCACTGGAAATAGTTCGGATTTTAAAACCAGGGGATTGGAGTGTAATGAAAGTGATCTGTGCAATTTTGGTGACAAATGGTTTATGTGATTAGATACGTAGAACATTTACTAGTTTTCTGATGAAATTGGATGTAAGTTGATCCCCACAGTTCGATGCCGTATGGCCAAATGGGTGTTTGTTGTAAAGTTATGATCGTTTGACTAGAGGTCCTGACTGTGATTTGTAAAGTCTAGTCGGTTCCAGCTTTGGAACCCTGTGAGACTCTAGCTTTAATAGGAATTTGAATAATATTCTCTGGAAGCGGTCAGTCAGATATGATCAAAATATGAGAAAGTAGATAAAGGTAAGATGCGCTTGAGCTTCACCCCTGGCATACGGGTACTTTATCGAAGGATTGAACCTCATCAAGGAAAGCACCCGAGCAGTACTGTTTCAGCTCAATACAGGAGCTATATAGCGAATACAAGACAGAACCTACAACACTTGTTTATATTTTGTATGTTTTACACAATTTGTAAGGACATGTGAATGAATTTGTTCCATGTAGGCTTAGTACAATGTTGTTATATTCTTTTGCTCATTCTGTGAGGTGTTGAAAACCTAAATTAGTTTGAACTGGAGATTATCAGTTTTGAAAAATTTGTTTTTAACCTGTACCCCGAGATGTAAGGGAGTACATATTCGAACAGATGTCAATAAACCGTTTTCGGTTAGCGCAAGCTCGTTTATGGTACTAATTAGACTTGCTAATTGATTACGCCAAATCCATTTTCTCGTATCCCTTACTCGGTCAAATCGGTACGATTCAAAACAGCGTTAAATTATATCGACAGAAATTGGTAGTTCCATTAAGGAAAGGGAGCTTTACCGCTGAGGGAGAGATAACCAGACAACCTCGAAATAGCATCACGTCCGATTGTCTCCTAACCACAAAGTAGGTCATCAAGTAGGAGACAACTTAGATTACACTCGTTGGCACCAATTAACAAAGAGTCAACTAAAGTTGTGTGGGCTTGACCTCATGGGGGGGGGGTCGTACCACCGAATTAACGTAACATCTTTCTGTCACGAGGCGCGGGCGGTGAATGGTGAATCATTAAGACCGACATAACCGGTCCCTTAACATTATTGTTCTCTCTTCCCATTTGTCATTTTTACAAACCTACCAAAAAATGAACTTTTCTATTAGTAAATTTTTAAAAAACCGTCAGCGATTTTATAACCTTATAGTCAACGACATGGTAGAGTCAATTAAAACTTAGCGGTAGCAGTTGTTTCCCTTTAAAACCACCGGGATTCGTTGATTACGAGCACTATTTGCTCCCCTGATCAGGTTTTTTTTAATAAAAATCAGGCATTAATGATTAATTAACGAACCGCTTGTTAGCTTTTAAACCTGAGTAGTTTCCGGTTCTGGGGCAGCCTCCGCCACCTCCTCCGTATCACATGCACCTCACCACATCGTCACGTCACTAACGCTAAATTGGCATTGATTCAAATCTGTTCGTCTATTATGAGCCAAAACACTTTCCAGAGCAATGTAAAGTTTCATATATTTAACTCTCTGTCTCGAGCGATTCTTTGCTATGGGTGTCATATGTGAGGTCTTTCAGAGATTCGAAGCTGTGGAAAAGGTCCGGCGATTTTTCATAAGAAAACTTTTTTCTTTACCGGGTGGTACACCAAATTACCTCATCTGTTTAAAAATTGCTACCGATCCTTCCTTTTCCTTTATCCTGAAGACATTAGGTTCTCCAGACTCAAGACTCTCAAAAATTACCCCGCTTGAAAATCGTTGGTATTTCATGGTTTTCTGCCTGGAAATCACTGTCGCCAAATATGATATTAGCTTCTCCCTGTCATTGGAAAATATGACTAACTGGAGCGCCCAATTTTCGGCTCTCTTGGCTCGGATTAATTCCCAACACTACAGTGAATGTCCTTACCGTGTCATGAGCTCGGCGTACCTTTCATTATACTAAGAGTTAACGAGCCCTCCGGCGTTGTTCGATCTGGAAAAGTCCGATTTTAAAAGTTGCTGTTTAGTTGAGCTGCGTTGGCTTTTCAAAATGTTCTTCCAGGTTCTTCAGCTGAACTCTGCTGTGTAGAACAGGGGTAAGCGGGGTTGCTCACTCTGTGTGGTGTTTAGCGACCTTGATTATTTAGAGATCGTTAGATGCCGTCTGGTGTGATGTAGGTTTAAAAAAAAAACATTTTCTTTATCGTGCCAACGTTTCGATCTTTACTGAAATCATCTTCAGAGCCTTGTATTGCATGTACAGATTTCAACTTCATATGGACACCAAGGAAAGAATATTCCGAAGGGCATTGCCAACAAAGAAAAGAACCGAAGAACAAGAAGCAAGGGTATCAATCAGAGAACCTTTTTGTTGGAATGCAGACCATACAACGCCCTGAAGATGACTCAATAAAGGTCGAAACGTTGGCACGATAAAGAATATGTTTTTCTAAATCTACGCAACACCAAACCCCATCTCACGACATCCAAATAATCATTGTTCACTTTGCAATTCTCATGTTCTCGAATCTGTTTTTCATTTCTTGGCCGTGTTCAATTCTAGGTGAGATCCGCTCACTTGCTTGCTTCCCTCTGTCAAAGGGTGAACTTTTTTAGGAGGGTTTAAGATCTAAGACTTTGATTGGGTTTGTGAATCAGGCGTGGGGTGATAGATACGAGATCACAGAAGAAATTAATTTTTGATTTTATTGCTGAAGTTATCTCTCTCTCCCTCTCTATCTTTTCTCTTTTTGTAAATGCATACAGAATTTTCATTCTTATTTATTTTAACATGGCAGACGGATTTTGAATCCATTGTCTATTTTCTATTGTGTTTTCCTTCTCTCTATTAGATTTTGGTTTATATTGTAAATATAACAGATTTTCGTTTCATTTCATTTTCATTGTACATCTTCACTTTACTGGTGGCCCTTCATATCTGCTTTGAACGTAAATTTGTTTGTGGCATGGGATTTCAGGTATCGCGTTTGGTCCATGAGCAGTTAGGTTTGAGATTATGACTGAAGACTAAAAATAAATCCAACTTACAATGATTCGGCACGGAAATAGTATAACTGCTATTAAAAGAGTCATTTTTAAATCGTAAATTCGTAGATTAATTACGAACTACTTTTCACGTGTATGGTGCAACATGTTTGCATGTGTATCACGCAAAATGCGTTCCCCTTCTCGATGTATCGGCTTTCTTTTTCTTATTGCCATTCAACGCTCAGTTTCAGATATCCGGCGGGCCGAAAGCGTGCCCAACTTATTAAAACGGACGAAGTTGGTTCACCAAGCCGCAAAACAGCCGTTTGATTAAAATCTAGAAATTGTGAAAGCCATATACGTTTACAAACTTGATGTGTGGCACATGACTCGGTATGTTTGAAACCACCCGCCATAAAAACACTTAGGGCCATTCGAGGAGGACATAAACTTGCCCACATACCCTTTCAAGGGACACTTAACAACTTTCAACAACATTACAAAATAATTTACTCGTCTTAATAATTTTATAATTTGTGAAATAACTAGGCCAAAGTATTATTTATTTACCCCTTTAACGAGACGTTTAAAAATAATGAAGAAATAAACCTGAACATAAGAAGTTTATTTTTAGTCGGCTGTCAAAGTACAAAAATTATCTAAATCAGTTTTGCAAGTGTTGAACTGATCGCATACTTTACTTGGTCTGTCCCTCGCAAGTTATTTTACAAATGTATTATTTTAGTCTCTACGACTATAGGAATATCGTTTTAGTTGGTGGTGGGTGTTGGTCTGCAAGTCGGCGACCGACACAGGGTCACTTACTGGGTCCATCTATGTTAACACTTGGGCTAGAGATGGGCAAAAGAAAAGAGAATCGATTCGCAGAATCGACTCGTTCAAAAGAATCGATCACATAATCAATTCCTTTAAGTGAGTTGCGGTTCAGTTCAGGTAACTGTAGGGGACGGATACGTCACACGATTCCCGACCACTTTTTCCTGTTAACGACTCCTTTTGATTCTTCTAAGAAAATCTTCAACTACCGGAGTCGGATTTCAACTCTTAGACTCTTTTGACGACTCATCAACTCTGCGATTCTTTTGATCCTTTCGATTCCTCAACTCCAGTCTTCTGTTTTCTCCGAGGCCGGAGACATATTTTACTGAATGTTCCCAATCCAGAACCTCTCGACCAATCAATAAAATAATAATTAAAGTTAATAAATTATCTACTTTTTCTAATTTTTACAATTTTATTTACATTGATAAATAAATTGTCACAAAGAAATAAGGCTTTCATTAGTATTACTATCATCATTATTTTTCTTTCTAAAAATAGAACGATTTGATACAACATATATACTTCACATTAATTCTATATTACCTTTTTCGTTGTGGTAAATAAATACTAGAATTGAAAATTAATTTGAATTATGGCGGGAAATTTGGATGAAGGAAGAAACCAATAAAGTTCTGGTACCAGGAGTGGGGGAATCAAAGAATCGACTCACTTCAGGGATTGAATCGAAGGGAATCGATTCACTTAAAAAGAATCATACTACCCACAACTAACTTGGGCAGACAATTGTTACCCACACTCCTCCCCCACCTACAGTTCGAAGGGGTCTGACGTCGTTTCTTGGATCACCTCCGCCCCCACTACATTGGAAAAGTAGATTCGGCCTTTGGGACAGACAGTTTGTAAATTCTGGAAGGCCTTTTGTCGTTCTTAGGGCGAGATATTTTGTTGAAATATACTAGGAAAAGGACGGGTCCAATGATAGAGCCTTGAGGAACACCAGCCGCAATGTCTCTCGATTGGAAAAGGAATGATGGAAAGTAAAAGCCGGAATTACCAGGATAAGAGGTAGGAGTGGTCTATTTTTATTGTGTAGAGAGGGAAATATTCCAACATCGTTCAGTATCTTTACGTTTTACATTGATAAATGCTTTTTTGATATCAGTCAAAACCTTGCCGTTGTAGGTTTATGTTTTGTGCTAAAAATATTACATTACCACCATTGATTTTTTTGTTAATAGAAATGTCCTTCTGGTGCTTTTCTGCATCTAATCGTCTTATTGTATCTCTCGATGTGATCGCCTCTAAGTCGGTGATTAATTTTTTATATTCGTTATGTTGGAGGCTAAAAACATGAAAAGTTTATTTTTGAAATTAACTATTGAAACATTTAAATCAGGTTTTGGCTTTTGAAGAAGGAGAAAGATTTGCATTAGGGTGAAAAAGATGTGTAATTTTTTCCCGATTTGCACATTTTTAGATCCCCTGTGCCTTTAAAGAAATAGAAAAACCTGTATCTGCCCTTGCTTCCTCCCATGCTTCAGCAGTTTCGTTTCAGGCCAGGAACTTAGCCAAATTGTCAAGACGGTATATGTCATAAAGGAAGAAGGCAGCATACCACGCTCAAATATCTTGCTAACAGAGCAAGTAGGCTAATAGGTCATAACCTCGTTGGATCGGATGGGGAGTTGACAGGTATTCACTCTTATGTCCATATCATCAGTCAAGTGCTCGACCCTCTACACAAGGTATCGTGCAACGAGGACGCGGTTTTTTTACGAGGGTTCGCAACCGTAGAGGTTATATCAACCCTCGGGGTGCCGGTGCTTTTGAAAAATAGCCCATTTGTATATTGGGTTCGAACCCAGGACCTTTATCTTACAAGTGTCAACGTCTAAACCGTTGCGGCCACCGTCGCCTAAGAGAACGCGGTTCAAATTCTGTCAACATGTGAGGAACCGAATCGCCCCGACATGCATGCCCAGCTGCTCTCATATGGGTTGACACGCTTCTATGAAATATGTTATGTGCCTCTGAACTCGTGTCGTTCAGTGTGCTTGATTTTTGAAAAAAGTTCGAATTTGGTCATCAACGGTTAAAGGACAACCGGAGCGCTTTGCGTCTTCCAAATCAAAATTCCCGCTTTTGAACCGATCGAACCTTTAATGAATCAACAAAAGTTGAAAGCTATTCGAATCAGTTTTTGTTCAACATTTCAATAAAAATTGATCAACGTTTGATTAGCAAAACATTGAATGTTCTAATATTTGGTACCAACCGTCTTAATTTTTTTTTTTTCACTGGCAATTTTAATTTCTTTTAGGATAAAACTCGATGCATTTAATCGAAAATCTGATGTTTTAAAGTCATTAGTCTGAGAAATGTATAAATGATAAATATCGGCAACTTTTATGCCAAAGAATCATGTCACATACCATGGTACTATACCATAGATGGTAATCCTCGGGAGAAGAAAACTTTTTTAATTTTTCACTAATAAATCCGATAATTTTCATTTCTTTAATACAAGTAAAACAATTTCCCTCTAATCTGAATTTATTATATATAAAAAGGTTATTTCAAAGAAAGTAATTCATGACAGTTATACATTTATCCTAAACGGTCAGACAATGCTTTATGCTTTTAAAGGAGCTTTCGAACGATTTAACTTTATTTGGATTAAATCTGCGTAAAATGTTCGGTTCAACATAGATGTTCAACTGTTCAGTTAATCCACTGAAGTTTGAACCAGTCAAACTTTTGTGGTTCAAGCCGAGACTTCCTGTCAGGTTGTGAGTCATTCCTTTCAAGTTGAAACATAACTTGAAACGTATAAACATTTCAGTTAACCGCTTCCTGTTACACTACTCGTCTTGTTTAGTTTTTTCTCAAGTGGGCTGAAAGTTTAAGACAGAAGTATTAGAATTTTATTAAGCATTGCTGCTTTTATAATAATCAAGTTATATTTAACATAATTTATTTTAATTTAATTAAGGTGTGATCACTAATTTTAATTATTGGTTGATGTTTTATTGATTGCCAAAACAACCACCAAGTGTAATTTTATGAGTATGTTCTTTCGTTATGATTTCGAGAACTTTTGACAGGATTTCGTGCATAATTATATACGGAGACGCTCGGGATCCGCGCTGTTGGATCCTCAGGTGGCATTCCACCAGGTGAGTCATTGATGTTCTGGAGCGGCATTTCCTTGGACGTCCTCACCGAATTGGTTGTTGTGCGAAAATCTTCACAGAGATACTAAAAGACATATTGGAAGAACATGTAGTGCCAATTGCTCCCCCACATCGCTGAGAGCTTCTTGCTAATGTGGGATAATGGCCCCATAGAACACGTGTTGCGATGACAATATGAATGAGCTTGGAATTGAGTGCTTGGTGCGCCCAGCTCCAAGTCACGATTTGAACCCAATCGAGCACTTATGGTACCAACTGAAACCACGGGTTCGACAGAGTAACCCAAGACCCAAGTACGAACACCTGGAAACGGTTAGTCTCGATGAATTGGCACGAATTCCTCTGATGTTTATCAGAAATCTTTTCCAAGGAACGCAAAGGCGTTTAACGGACGTGATTCGTGACAGAGGTGGAAATACTCGGTATTAAACAGGAGAAAATGTTTATTTTTACATATTTATTTGTTTTTAAATTTTCTGGTTATTGTTTTACTGCAAATTTTTTCAACATTTTCTTTTTACGTTTGTACAACCTAGCTGAAGCATGCTCTCCCTGTGAATTGCACTTTCAAGAAGAGCTGCATGAGCTTCAGAGCAAAAGGGCTTTCTAATCGCGCGCCCTAACATTTAAACCTTTTATCTTAGTAAATCGATTATGTTTAGTGGATGATTGACTAAATTAAAATTCAAAAAGTTAGCGTCAGGAGTGGAATTCGAACCCACAACCTTCGAATTTTGAATTTTGTTCCATTATTAAACATTTCCCCTAGGCTTGTATGGCCAATAATAATGTGTGGTGGTTAGTGACCGTTAATCGATCATCATTCAGTAATTGTGAGATGAGGTCTGGTGTGATGTAGGTTTCAGAAAACATTTTCTTTATCGTGCCAACGTTTCGATCTTTATTGAGATCGTCTTCTGCCCCTGAGAATCTCAATAAAGCTCGGAACGTTGGCACTATAAAGTAAATATTTTTTTTAAACTTACATGACACCAGACCGCATCTCACGATTTCTGATTAATAATAATAGTAACAATGGGGTCAGACTAGCAACAGTCTTAGCATGAGTATCGGCTCATCATTATTTTTTTTATTCTTCCATTCAAATATTATACGTTGTAGTGCTATTTAACAATAATAATAAAACAAAGACCGAAATACATTTTTTTTGGAGGGAGCTACCGTTCCTTATTTAAATTGCAAATTTGGCCTTGTAGTTTATGAACCCGCAATTTGTGTTTTCTTTTATTTCTTTTTTCCGCTCCGGCAGTCTCAAAAATTTCAGAAAAAGATAAAACTTGCACGCAGGACACTAGCAGGCAAACATTGAAAGATATTCTTATGAATTTGGGAAAAGGCCTAAATCTCATTATAAATTCCAATACATTTTAAAAAAGCGGAAAAGTTCTCTTCCAAACAAACATGA
Organism: Cimex hemipterus; assembly: GCA_039619505.1. Classification (NCBI taxonomy): domain Eukaryota; kingdom Metazoa; phylum Arthropoda; class Insecta; order Hemiptera; family Cimicidae; genus Cimex; species Cimex hemipterus. The sequence goes on from CM077112.1 coordinate 17,856,941, forward strand.
GGGAAAATAATAATATTGTGTTTATTATATTTTTTTAAGTGTCTTTAATATCGGTCTTATGTTCTATGGAGGGGGGGTCAAGTGTGACATTGTTTATTATCATTGACATTGTCAAACATGATCAAGAATGGGTTGAGCTAATAAAGTTAATAAATTAGTGAATATAAATTATAAATTTTTATTATGGTTATGTTTATTGTTATTATTATTATTTATAGGCAAGGTTGCATTGAAACACTGGGCTCTCAGGGTAGGGAGGTTGCTAGAGGGCAGGTTCGTCGTCCTTCCTCTCTTCAAAAAGGAGAAAGGGAGTTAACTTTTTTTTTTCGTTTTGCGTACTCGTACTGTCGGAGTTGGATTCGTGTCGGCCGTTTAAACCGTTTTCCGTTGGATTCGACTCGAAACGAGATGCGCGGAACCGGCGGACGTCTCTGTGATGAACTCGCCGGCGAGTATTTAACGACGGGCCTGTTCCAAGACATCACGGGGTGAGACCCACTACGCACCAGGGACGTTCTCTCCGGGGCCGAAGCGTGAGGCAAAGGTTTTATCATGAGAACTGTTAATCGGACGGAAAATGTCGATTTTGTGCATATTCGAAGGCTAACATGAAGAAAACGCCATCGGCTGTCGTTAATCGTGGAAAACCTCCTTCAGTCCGTACGCCGTCCTTTCTAGCGACGAAACAGAGGGCACATTCCAACCTTCATTCCGCAGGCTTCGCACATCCCAACGAAAGGTACGCTTTCTCCACCTATGTCCACCTCCAAAGATCCATGTGAAATTCTCCTCCACGCTAAACTAAATAAGTGAAATTTCATCAAAATAAATACGTATTTCAATTTGTTTTGAGCCCTGACACATTACACAATTTTTAAAATCAACAACAACACCATTTATTAGCGCAATCTGCCCTTTTAAGACACCTTGAAAAGTCCTGACACCTGTCTGTTTTGAAAATGAAATACACTCAAATATATTTAAAAAAAAAGAATCCCTGAAAATTTTATTTACTTCTTTATTTTCCAAAGTAACTAGTTGTTTACTTTCATAACACTTTAAATTAACTGTAAATAAAAGTTCAATTTCATCCAGGGCCAACTTGAATGAAAGTTGTTTTTTCGAAAAAGTATGGCTTTAAGACAAAAAGATCTCGCTTGTGCAGATGCTTCGTCGTGGGTGTGCCGCACATAACCATCCATGCTCTATACCGGTTTAGGGCTGAAAGTCTTAATGACATCTAAAGATGATGGTTTTATTGTTCTTACTGCACTATGGAACTGTTTAATGGCTTCCTTGATAGGTAGTCAACTTGTCAAAAAAAAATAAAATAAAATATAAAATTGAGCAATAAAACAGTCACTAGAAGGCTTCGTAAGGTCTTGTCTCTATATGGCTCCGCTGGGTTGAGATAACTGCTGGTTTGTTTTGTGCCAATTGGATAACCTGGTTCGTCTGTGAGGAAGACTTGGAGAGTGCTTTACCGCAAGTTTGAAAAACAGCTGTGGTATGGTAGCGAACAGTTCATTGACTGCACATTGAAGAAGTTCTGGAAGCTGTGGTCCCATTTGATTCATTTTTCGTGTACAACTTTGTGTTAATCCTGTGTCTGCCACACGTAACTATCCTCTGAAGGGGTTTAGGGCTCAAAGTCTTGATGTACAACAGCTGGAGACAATCGTTTTATTGCTCTTACCGCACTACAGAACTGTCATTTAACGGCTTCGTTGATAGGCAGTCAACTCTGAACGTAATAAAATATATATAAACAAATAACACTCTCAACACGATACACAACTGTGACACATTTACACAGAAAACACACACTTTGAGTGAGTACAAATAGTTTGATTAAACCTAAAATCTCTTTGTGTACATCATTGTATAAATTCATTTTCACATTTTACATATTTGTATAATTTAAACAATGTTTATGAAAACCAGGAGTTGATGATGAACTCAATAAAGCTTGGAACGTTGGCATGATAAAGAAAATGTTTTTCTTAACCTACATCACACAAAACTACATCTCACTATGTCCAAATAATCCGAACGTAATGAAAGTCCTGTCTCTTAAACAGTGTTTAGAAGGCTTCGTGAGAAGTGCCTAGTTTCTAGATTTCTTCTTGCATCAAGTTCTCTACTCCTGGAGAGAAAAAGGATTGAAAGGAATTTGCACATTAGCATCTTACTTTGATTCTTGAACAATGGGAGGCTATTATCTTCACAGATGAGTGCTGGTTTGGTGTGTGAGGAAGACATGGAGGATGCTTCGCTCCGTGTGCCATACATTAATTTAACTTAATTCGTCTTTTCAATGTCAGTGAGGTGGAATGAATGCCCATACCAAACTGATTATTGAACAGAATGGATCTTTGACTGCACTGAGATACTTAGAGGAAGTTCTTCTGGAAGCTGCGATCCCATTCGCATTTATTGTTGAACACTGCAAGTTAATCTTGGGCCTGCTTCACTCTACCCTTCGATGGTATACAGTGGTTAGAGACCCCGGGAATTAGTTGAAGAGAAAGTGGTGGTTGGCCTAAAGTACGATTTACTTGATAAGGAGACTAAATGGTCCATAATTTATAAGTTAGCTTTAAAATAGTTGGTGTAAGGCTTATTGAGTAGAACTCTAGGCGTCCAGCACCGGGTCCGTACTAGTGGAGAGGCATCGATTAGAAAGGGAATTCATCGGCAGGCAGTGCTACTAATGTTCTCCCACTGATTAACTCATTTCAAAAAGGGCTTGTCGATATTTATCTTCACACCAATTGCTTGGTCGGTTTAACTGAATTCGTCACGGAACGCATTCCTATTTCAAATTTCATTGTGGAATAGTTTATTGAAGAGATTCAAATTAATCCTGCAATATAGAACACGAGATGTAAATAATATTGGGGTACAATTAAAAGAAATGAAACTTGGGGGAGGGGTCTATTTTCCTTATTTTTATTATTTTATTTTATTATTTTATTTATTTATTTTTTTTTATTTAACAAAAGAACAAGCTCAAGAAGTGCTACTTTCTCGGGTTCTAACATCATACTGACTCCTGTTGTGAAGGGAAGTTGATTCCACAAGTTGCCTTGAGTGAAATGAGCCAAGAAAAGCCTTCACTCAGAAGTAACTAGTTAAAGAGTCAACCTGGCAACTCAGTTGAATGAAGTATTAAAAACTAGATAATATATGGCTAAAAAGTCAAGATATAATTAAATAAATTAAAGCATCTAATTTACTAGGACAACTAAATTGAATGTTGATGGCTGCACCAGTTAAGGCGACGTAGTGCTCATCAGTGTAAGTTAAAGGTCTAGAGGTCAAATTCATTCGAACCCAACATACAAATTAGCTTTTTTTTCTCTAAAAACACTGATACCCCAAGGGTTGATTTGACTTCAGCTATTGTGAACCCTCAGAAACTAAAATAAACTACATATTTATACAAAATATTCATAAAATAAACTACATGAATTTATGAAATGTGCGCAATAAAAAAAAAAGTTACAAAAAAAAAAAAATTTGTACAAAAGGTCTAAACTTTAAAATCACAATGTTGAATAGTTGGATTTTTGATTTATCCAGTTTTTCACTGAGGCTTTGACTTACTCGTTTTGATAGAATATACAACCGAATTATCACTTAATTAATTTCAAAAATTATAATAGAATTTTAATCAGCGTTCAGAGTAAAAGTATCCAAAGTATGCTAATTGAGTTGGTAATGATGTTTTGCTAATTTTCTTAGAAGCAGTACATGTAACAATACATGGATGACCTTAGCATCTTAAAACAGAAGAATCTCCTTGAAATTAGAATAGAAATTTTTACAATGAAAGAAGTTTTTCTTTCTTGTATCTGGCGGTTCTTTGAGAAGATTGAAGCAATAAAAAAATCATTCCTCTCTCTGCATTAATTTTACCATTATTGACAGGTTTTGAATAAGTAAGTTGTTTCAACAAGTATTTTTTATGCTATAAATTAATTCATTTTGTTTAGATTGCTGAGCATGTCAGAAAACCAGGAGTTGTCAGATGTAAGGGATGGAGTTGCAGGAATCCGATTCTCTTCAAAAGAAGTTACAGATTGCATGGCAAATTGGCTTACATTTCTCAAGGTATTTTACCAATAAATATCTAGATCTTTTAGTTGAGTTAACATTTTTTTGTATTAAATGTACAATGATTGTTTTAAAGGTGCTTCAAATGTTGTGTGTATCTGGTAGCGAATTGACAGGAAGCCTCAGTGCAATAAATTCTCTCAATTCGACTTCCAACTGTGGTTGTAAGAGTCGACTCAACCGGTGTAAAGCGATGTGGGACAGGTTGTCGTTTGCGACGAATTCGGCAGTGTCAATTGTGAGAAATCAGACTGTCGCATCGCTCCAAGAAGCCCATCTGGCTCCAGAGATAGATCAGGACCAGGCTGAAATAAATCAAGGTGTTGTTTGCAGTGGGTTGATCCGACTGCTAAATCTACAATACCAATTCAGTTCAGCTTGTTGCGAATGGGTCTCGACAATGTCGGGCTGCTCCTGCATCCCTCCTCATTCCAGTCGTGAGGCAGAGGCTGTCGCTAGGTGTTTTCCAATTATTGGAAATCCGATTGTGAGTACAATATGACGTATGAATCTTTATGCGCTGTGTTTAAATAAATTCTGAAGGTTCCAGTTCCTCAAAGGCGTTGGTCGGAAGCTGCTGCAGCAGGCAGAGATAAGGCTCCACCTGATCCTACATTAAGAAGGTGGTCTATACCATGGAAACTTGCATTACCTGCAAGTGGAGAAAAGAGTAGATCAACAACACCAGGTTAGAAATTATTTACATGATTTTTTTTTTTGGGGGGGGGGACTTAAAAACATATTTTAAAAAATACAAATGTTGAAAAGGTCATTACTCTTCTCTTATATTTTATCAAGTTGTGCATATGGTTAAATAGCCAACTTGTCTTATGAAGATGCCAAGGATCATAAACACACTTTGTCTTATATTACTTATGGGCCAACGGACTGCTAATAGTCATGGTCCCTCTGTGCATTGAACAGATGTTTTTGCGTAGCTTTTCCATTGACTTATATTTTTTCATCCTGTTTAAAAACAATTATGCTTGTAAACTGGCTTAAAGTAAGATTATTGATAATTATCTTGATATGGTAATTGTACATTAAAAAACAAAACAAAAAAAAGTAATCTACATTTTAAAAAAGAAGTCATTTTGTACCTTGAAAAAATAAAAGTAATTGTGCATTTCAAAAAAAATTGCACATAAAAAACAGTAATTCATAACAAAGCAGTAATTCTACATTTAAAGAAAACCAATTGCATTTTTAAACTAACTACTAAAAACTGTATATAAAAAACCCAGTAATTATGTACCATAAAAAACAAAAAGTAATAGTACATTTAAAAAAACCTAATTCTACACAATAAAACAACAAAAAAAAAGGGAAAGTCAATCAAGCAAAATCATTTTATAAAACTAATTACATAAGAAAGCAGTAATTCCACACAAAAAATGTAAATAAAAAATTAACAGTAATTGTACGTAACAAACTAGTAATTCTACATTAAAAAACTGTAATTCTATTTTTTTAAACGCAGTAATTCTACATAAAAAATATAAATAAATAAAAAACCAGTAATTATACATAACGAACCAATAATTCTACATTTAAAAAATGAAATTTTGAACCCTGAAAAAATAAAAGTGATTTTCTATTAAAAAACTAACAGTAATTGAACATAAAATAAAGTCATTTATAAAAAATTGTCATTCTACATTTTAGAAAATGTAAATTGTACATCAGAAACTAATTCTTAAAAAATCGTTACTCTGCATTAATGCTCGAGCATGGCAGGACGAGTTTAAAGAAAAAATTTGTAGTTGTTTGAGTTATATTGGGATAATGGGTATTTATTTCATAGGTTAAAGTTTTGGCTAGGTCTATGTTAGAATGCTGGGAGGAGGAGTAGCATATTATTTCAAAGGTCCGCTAAGCCGGGTCTGGGTGGAACATCAAGTACCCTCTTTCCCGGATTCTAAACAGAGGATATGCATGTGTGATTGGGTTTTTATACAGGACTATGTATGTATTTATTGTATGAGTGAGTGTGAGAATGACTAGTTTTAGGGAACGTAAGGGCGCCGAAATGACCAAAGAAGTCGATGGCATCTGATCAGAACCCAAACTCGGAGTCACTCGGGCACCAATGTTGGTGACACCCCTGATCCATCAGGTCCTCCATCCTCCTAGGAGGTCTCGTAATTCTAATTTTGCATTTAAATTCAAAAATAATTATAATTGTACATAAGAAAATAAAGTAGTCATTCTTAAAATTTAATTATTCTACATTAAAAAATATATATTTAAAAATCTAGTTAAAAAACAAATAATTATACATTAAAAAAATTAAAACTAATTCTTTTAGTTTTCTCTCTAAACTAAAAATAGTTATTCTACATTACATAAGAATTTGATTTTACATAAGAAAATAAAACAGTAATTCTTAAAAACTAGTTATTCTACTTTTTTTTTAAACATTAGTTAAAAAACTAATAATTGTACATAAAAAAATTAAAATTAATTCTTAAAAAAATAGCTATTCTACATTAAAAAAAAATCCATAAAAATTAAAACTAATTCTTAAAAAATAGTTATTCCTTATTGAAAAATATTTAAAAACATTTTAAAAAAGAAAAAAAAATTGTACGTGAGAAAATAAAACAGTAATTCTTAAATAATAGACGTTCTACATTAAAAAATATTTTTAAAAATCTGTTTGAAAAAAACAACTAGTTGTAATTTTTACATTTAAAAAACTCACAGTACCAGTACATAAAAAATATTATTCATCGATCTTATCATTTGAAAGATAGAAAAAAAATCAGAATCACAATAGAAAAAAAATCTTTCGCCAACTTTGTAGGAATATCCCCTTCATCAGGACTTCATTCATCATATTAATTTTGTATATATTAATATAACCTATTCTTCACATTTTTAACCATATTAACAATTATAGTTTCAACCATTATGTATTTATGCGGTTAGTTGAGTAGAGGGGTTAAGCCGTATGCTGGTCTACTGGTCCTGTTCAGTCCCAAAGCTTGAAGTAGAGCATTCATCACATTCCTGATTTTTTTTTTTTTTTTTTAATTATTGTACTTGCGAAATGTATACAGTCGAAAATATAATTCAAGTTGAACTTTTTATTTGATCACTGCAGATGCTGTATGGCATACAACTTTAGCTAGTCAAGAAGATTTACAAGACGTTATATCACTTCTTTCTTGCCGTCCGGCAAATACGACCACTCAACATTTACCAGGTGTCATACTGACGAGAGCGGATGGGCAAAATCATGACAATCTTCATAAAGGGATGATGCAAAGGGGGAGTTGGTGAGTAAATGTACGATAGGCGAAGTTTCGAGTATTTTTTTTTTTTTTTTTTTTTTTACTTTTTTGCAGGTGGGGTGGCGATGGAGAAGAAACAGACGGGACATCATTGACTTCAAGGAAAAGCAGCTCATCAACAGATACCTCTTCTTGTTATTCATTACACAAATCGACCACAACAAGCTCTGAGGTGAAAAAATAAAACAACTCAAAATATTTTTTTTTTTTAACTTGATTTTGTCACTTTTGGCAGGAACTTTCACACGGCCAAAAATCATCTCATTTATACTCTATGTGGAGCGGAGCTGATTTACCTTTTATTAAACTTCCCGAATCATCTGAGCATGCTGATACCGGTTAAATATTCTACTCAGAAGTACGGTATTGACTTTTCTACTTGATAAGATTATGTTTCCTTCTGAAAGTTGTAATATAAAATAAAATTTAAACACTTCCATCGTATTGTATGTTATATTTTTCTCCTCCAACCTACTGATTTAGAAATGCTAAAATGTATCTGCGTGTGTCACTTGTATACACAATAATATGTACATACACGTACGTGTTTATTTTTTGTTTTTAACCATTATTTTTGTTGGCACTTTAAATTTAAAAATCAGATTTTTTCAAAGACCATTTGAAATTACTACACTTTTTTCATGTAATTAAATTTGAACGTAGATCTGGAATAAATTTGAAAAATGTATTAGTAATATAATTTAATTAATACATAATTGCCTCACTTTGCAAAGGAGCTTTCTATGTTATTTTTAATTTGAAGATTATTGCAACAAACCAGCTATCAGTAGGCTTTTAATAATAAGTATATCAATCCCTTGTTAGTATTAGTTTATTTTAAAAAAAAAGTATATGTATAAATATTTTATCTTTAAAACCATTTAGGGGAAAAAACAGATTTGTTATTATTTAATCATCAATAAATAAACAATATTTTTTTTGTGAAGGTGATGGGATTTTGTCATAACCTCATGAGCATTTTAATTCAGGACAACAATTCGGATGAGGAAGGTTTACATTTTGAACCACTTCGCAGCCGTTTGCGGGTTGTGCCGTCACTGAAGGGCATCTAGAAAAGGAGAAAATTCAGTTCAACGTTTCGGGTAAAAATCACTCAAAAATGATTACTTGTAATGCATAATGAGGCTTTTCGTCGCGCTGACGGTTAGACACCGTGATGATACGCATTCGCCTTCCAGTTGCCAGCTTTCGCCCAGTGCTCGTATTGTTCCGTTCTTGTCTGTACAACTGGGGACACTTCCTATTTAAAACAGGCGGGTAAAAGTACAAATAAATTTTCTCCGTTATTATGAAAATTGTTAATTTATTTTAGCATAGTTTAATTATTGTGGTAATACACAAAACTTGAACCTCGAACATGATAGAAAACAAATGGCAAAACTACAACTCTGGGTTCTGGTGTTTCTGCAAGAAAAAGCCATTTTTAAGGCCACTGAGTTTCAAACCTGGAACCCTTACTGTTATGAGTTGCTTTAAAAATCAATTATATAATTACACAATTTAAAAATAAAACATTGTTTTCTTATGTTTATAAAAATGTTCAGTACTGTTTTCTGTAGAAAAAACACAGGGTGAAAGGCTACTCACATCTTTGAAGTGAATTTAACCACTTCCAAAGTGACAAAAAATTTGTATGCACCATGGTACAATTCTCAACGCTTTCGCAGATATTCAACCTTTTTTTCCCAACCCATCTATGGTTTTTGTCATAAATCTCGTAGCTCCTGATTTTTGATAAAATAAAAAATTCATAGCGAAGAGAATGATTTTGTTTCTGTCACCCTTCTAGAAGTTCCAATTTAATTTTCAGTTAAAAATAAAACAAATCTTTCGGAAACTGCTAAATTTAGAATTTGCAACCTCGGAAAAATTGATGGTAAAGCCTGGGTGTCAGTAGCCGTGATAGTTAAGGCGTAAGGTAAGTGTCCTGAGTTCGAATCCAGCGGGCCTGAATTTGAACCTGACACCCTGAGGGGTTGCAAAGATCTCTGCTATAAATAATAAAATAGGCATAATAACAAAAAATTTTAAAAACACATGAAAATAAACAATAAAAAATGAGATACTAAACATAGTGACCAACCAAAGCAGGCAGCTACCTACCTTGATATATATATATATATATATATATATATATATATATA
>CM077112.1:17871520-17893682 GCA_039619505.1 Cimex hemipterus
CGACCGCCAACTGGGCCAATTGATACCCATTATTGTCCAGATCCGCACGCCGCTTTCAAACGATAATCCACAATACGTTACACGGCCAATTGGCAAGAAAGGGCCGTGTAGGAGGAAGAGGAAAATTGAAACATTTCCTACCAAAAATTAATACACCGACTGACAAGTATGACTTTTTCACGGTTTTGTGACCCTGGCGACAATGGACGGGAAAGCAATCTCCGGGCCGCTTTCTTTCATTGTTTCTCCTCAACGATGCTAATTGTTGTATATGTACACAAAATATAACAAAAAACTACTTCCTTAACTCTTGCGTAAGAGGTTCCTAATAGTTTTCACTATACAATAAATATTTTCGGTTACACTTTCTCGGTTTTATACCTCTTTCTATGAGATCCAAACATGTCCCATGGATGTGCATATGTAACACCGTTTATATTCCCAACAAATTAATACTTTAATTTTAATATATTTAGGTTTATTCATATTTTACAGACCAAAAATAAGTTTGGTTGGAAAAATAAGACATTTAAAAAAAAAAAAAATAAGGAGCAAATGGTACTACATGCCCTTCGATTACGTCTTGTAAGCATATCTAAGAAGTTAGAGATCTTCCTCGGACAACCAACAACCAATTTGATCCAAGGAATGCAATCCCAGAACATTAGTGAGGATGTTGAACCTGAGGAGCCGTACAGCATGGTATTTTTCTCCTGAGGGTCTCTCTATGATATTAGTTTTTACACGCGACTTCGTCCTCGCGGGACTTTTTAATGTACTTTTCTAATGGGATGCTGAGTGCTATGGGTTTGTAATATAATGTCTCATATTTAGACTCTTCCTCAGTTCACTTATTTTTGTACATAAGATTGTCCTATGATCCCCTTAGAAATGAAATTTCTAAAAGCCCTATCCATGCCATTTTATGAATGCACTGCCGAAATTTTAACGCTTTAGATTCCAGCGGCTTGGTCTGTGCGTTGTCTGTCAGCCAAGGAACTGTTTTATATTTACCGAATTTACTGCTACTCGTGTTACAAACTTTGCCAGTAGACTTTAAATTTCAAATAGAACAAAAAAGTTTTAATTGACTACGGTCCGAATCTCAACAGTTTCGGAGTTTTCCACTTTTTCTGATTTTTCACGATTTCACAAACTTGTTTCAAATAAACCATGATAACTCGAAAACCAAACGGTTTTGGACAAATCCGTTGATGCCACTGAAAACTCCGTTAAATTTCCAATTAGATATTAACAATACTAAACTGTAAACCTTTGTGAAATAAGCGTTTTAGTAGCGAGAAATTTGAAAAATATAATTATTCCGAAATCGTGAGATGCGGTCTGGTGTGATATAAGTTTCAGAAAAACATTTTCTTTATCGTGCCGACGTTTCGATCTTTATTGAGATCATCTTCAGGGCTCAAAGTGTTTGTCTTCTGTGTAATTCTTGCGTGTCGTGTTGAGAGTGCCAAAAAAATTTTTTTTTCAAAGTTGAAAAACATTCTATGGCGATTCTAAACTACTATTTCCAGACCTAAAGAATAGCAAATTTATGAAAACATACTCCCTTTTTAGTGGTGTAATTTTTTTTATTTACTTTTTTCAAAGATGTAGGAATTGATGGAGGAAAGGAAAAATCCGTGGTTGAAGGATTGCTAAGTTGGAAATAATAATAATAATAAAGAGAACTCGTCCCAATCTTCCAATATCCAATTCGTTTGTTTCCAAGCCGTGTCTTCCATGTCAAGTAAGATTTTGGTTCTAGAAGTCGTAATTTCCCAAGTCATTATGCTGTCTCCTAAGTATTTGAATGAAAGTCTGTATCTCTGTTCTGTTGAGGAATTGGAGGGAAAGACTATTATTTCAATCTGAACGTACACCGAGATCATTTTACTATATTCAGCCTTCAACTTTCGCACCTTTTTGATAACCTCACGGTGTTCTTGGGTGTTGGAGGTAGTTTGGATATGATTCGAGCTAGAGAACGTTGCGGCATCGTTCCTGTATGTGATGATATTGGGGTGTCAGATGGATCAACAGTATAGAAGATAAAAGGGTGGGACCAATAACGCTCCCTTGTGTGACGCCGGGTTCGCCGTTCCACTTGCCCAAATCAGGTGAGTATATCATTTTACAGCAATTTTTTAAAATGTAAATTGCAATAAAAATAACAGCTATCAGTTTATTATACAGTCCATTGACCAATTAACATTTTTCAATTAATCTTTATGAAAGGTATTGGTTGAGATAAAAGTCACGATAGCTCAAGTGGTAGAGTTGCGGCGTATCTAGACGAAGGTCGTGGGTTCGAATCCCGCTCGCGACGCTGACTTTTTTGTCTCAACCAATACCATTCATAAATATTTGTCAATAACTAAAAATTTTGTTAAAACCAAATTTTGACACGTAAACGCAATAAAAATTGTTTTCTCTTAAAACAAATATAAAATTTCGAGTTAGCTCCTCTAGGGACCCTATACATTTTTGTTTGAATTTAAATTTATCGATTTTTTTTACCCATTGATTTTTTCCGACTTTTAAGAAGTCATTGACGGAATATCTAATTGAAAGGGCTAAAAGGATTTTAATGTAAAACAGACCATTTGAATAAAGAAGGACGTAGATTTTTAACCGACTCATGTACCATAAAAATATGAAAAATATTTGTATAAGAAAATACTCAAAATATGAAAATTATTCGTCAATAATTAAGCTAGTTTTTTTTTTTCAAAATCGAAATAATAGCCCGATTTTAATGTTTGATATAGTTATAAAATATACTTGACAATTTCTTTAATATAAATTATCAACCATGAAAATATCGGTCTCTTAGATTTTGAGAAAAATGTTAGAACTTGCAGTATAGAATGTCAGCCAGACCGGGGTCGTTGAAATTATCAGTCAAAACATTAATTAACTCCATTTCCTCGAAAGTCGGTTTCTACGGCTAGAATCACAACAATATGTCAAATCCAACTTTGGACCATTAGATAAAGAAAGTTCGTTTTAAAAAAATAAAATATTTTTTAACCTATAAATACCGATTTATGCTCATTTCATTAAATTTACAGTGTACTTCTAATTTTACAATTTTGAGTATTTTCTTATAGAAATCTTTTTTAACTTTTTATGGTTCATGCGTCGTTAAAAAGCTACTTTTCTCTTCTTTCAAATGGTCTCTTTGACATTAAAATCCTTTTAGCCGTTTTTAGTTATAGCTGTCTGAATTGAATATTCCAATATCGAATTTTTAAAAGTAGAATAAAATGAAATTTAAAAAAAATATATATATTTAGGTCTTTCAATTTTTTTTAGTTAGTTTTTAGTTGAGATAAAAAGTCAGTGTCACGAGCGGGATTCGAACCAACGACTTACGGCTAGATGCAGACTGCTCTACCACTTGAGCTAACATAACCTCGATCCACTCGGACAACTTCCCATCTCAACCCTACCTTTTTTTTAATTTTCCCTCTTTTTTGCTATTCATTTTTCAAATTTATATTTAGAGTTCTCTAGAGGTGCTAAACTAAATTTCGTATTAGTCTCACGTAAAAACATTATGACCAAGTTTACTTAGAAAAATATTTGTACATATAATAAACTTTGATAGTTTTTAATATAATTGTATTGCAATCTGCATAAAAAATGTTGTAAAATTATATATTGACATGGTTACACCTTCAGAGTACTCAACATTCGTCAGGGTGAGATTAAAAATCATTTTCCTTTCACGCTAATAAATTACATTCTTTCTAGTAAATTATCAAAAGCACAACAGTTAAAATCCTTTTAACCAATTGTGAATTATTAGATGTTTCAATCAGGTATTCCGATGTCTTCTTTAAAATCGGAAAAATTTTAGGAGAGAAAAAAATCGATAAATTTTAAATTCCAGCCAAATTATATTTAGGGGTCTCAGAGGAGCTAAAACGAAATTTCACATTAGTTTTAAGGGAAAACAGATTTAAGACCTTGAATTTTTTTTTAAATTTTAAATGAGCATTCGCAACAGCAGAGGTCATAAGTAAGTCGGATTTGAATGCAAGGCCGCTGGATTCGAACCCGGGACCATTGCCTTACAATGATGAACCGTTGCGGCCACCGACCTTTTTTTAAACCTTTTTTCTATATTTTTATTGCAATCTACATTTTAAAAAAATGCTGTAAAACGATACATTAACATAGTTGATTTTTGCAAGTAGAATGGCGAAAAAGAAATATTAAAAACCAGTAATTGGTCAAAATTGGTTGGCGAAATTAAATCACCAAAAAATGTCTGGTCCTAACCCTTGACACACCAACCTTCTCATCCACTTGTAAGTCCGGATGTTAAGTAAGAAGTGACGAAGTAAATTTGGCGTGAAAATCCCGCTTGCACAGTTGATTTACTGCCGTCACGCTTTGCCAAAGTCAAAACCCGTGACAGCTCCGATTGCGCTTTGAAAAAGACCGGATTCGATCGCACATCATTCAAATGTATTACATACTGTCATATAATTGTCACTAGAAAGTTAATTAATTTTTGACAAGGTTCTGGTTTTGGACAATGGGAGTGGGAGCTGTTTCAAAGGAGCTTTCTTTTGTACTTCCCAGTATAAATACATCACGTCAATTCTATCTTGTGCATTATTTCACTTTGATTCACGACATGGACATGAAGGTATTACAAACAATAACGAAAAACAAGACCTATTCTATTATTTTGACTTGTACAGGCTGTAGTCAAAACTTCACTAATATTTCTCATCCTGGCCTACATTTCCTGGATAACGGCTGCTCAGGAGGGATCGTCGTTCCTGTCATCGAAATTGTCTCAAGTAAGATCATTTTAATCGCATTGTGAAGGATTCCTGATGTGCTTGTTGGTCTCGAGTAGGTGAAAATCTTTTAGACTCTATCGGCCCTGTCAACTCTCTGGCGGGCTTGACCTTGAAGTCACTCAAATGCGTTCGGCTTTGCGCCATCTTCAGTGGGGAACTGCCGGGACTTAAATCCTCACGGAAGATGTCAACTCGGGAGAGGGATCAACTATTAACGCTTCGTTTAAAAAAACATGAATTTTCTGGGGAATTGACTAAACTTTTTTTTATAAGGGTCTTGGGTCTTCTTTCCCGAATTTATGCACTATTCTCTCTTTTTCCAGTTTGCCTACTTACGATTACTTTATACGAATTTTGTTTAAACTGTTTTTAAAATAGTTAGCTGTTTCTTGCTTTATAAGAAACATTTAATTTTGTATTATTAATAAATATTTCACGCATACAATTGTATACACTATACACCAAGCGTGTATGAGTTACACAAAAAATATATTTAGAACATTATCTAACGGTTTTATACTTTTCAGGGAGACTCTCAGTTTAGGACAACTAGCAGTGGTGTCAAAATCAAAAGAAGGAAAATAAAAAGACCTACACAGTTCAAAACTGGTCCTAGTTCTGATTTCAAAACCAGTAAAAAGGATTCAAGGTGTAAGTGCAAAATAAAAATAAAAATTATTTAAAATCAAAATATTTTTAAATTTTCCAGTCCTTTCGCTATTTACTGTGGTGCAATTTGGTAATGACGGCTGCCAAGCAAGTACTGGAGATAACGGCACCTGTATGACAAGTGCAGAATGTTCAGCCAGGGGCGGAGTAGCAAACGGCCCTTGCGCCAAGACCTTTGGAGTCTGCTGTTTATGTATGCAATCAAAATAAAAATTTCTAGTAAAATCACCATAATTTTATTTTATTTTAAAAAGTCATGTCAACGTGCGGACAGACGACTAGTCAAAACTGTACCTATTTCGTAAACCCTGGGTATCCGACTGCTTACGACGGCACAGGCTCGTGTCAACTCACGATACAAAAGGCTCATCCGGATGTCTGCCAATACAGGTATTCGCATAAAACAAAAAAAAAAAAAAAAATAAATTTCAAATTCTTATTGGCATTTGTGTAAAATACAGGATCGATTTTGACCAGTTTACTTTAGCCGGTCCTGAACCGGTCAATAATGTCTGCAATAACGATCAGTTCATTGTTTCCGGTGGGAATCCTGTACCCGGGATTTGCGGAATGAACAATGGAAATCACAGTAGGTTTCATATTTGTCGCTGTCGTGTAAAATATTTATTTTCAAATTGTTTTCAGTGTACATCGATGCAGGCACTGGAATTAATAACCCAGTCACGCTTACTGTCGTCACAAGTGGACCGACATTCGCGAGAAACTGGAAAATGAAAATCTGCCAAATTCCTTGCAGTTCGAATTACAGAGGTCCATTGCAGCATTTACGATTGTTACTTTATCCATCATTTAATTTTTTTTATGTATCTTCAATTAAATATTTATTTGTTCATTTAGCTGAGGAAGGGTGTCTTCAGTACTACACAGGTGTCTCCGGACAGATAAAATCCTTTAACTTTGACCCTACTGGAGGTCTACAATTGTCAAACCAAGATTACTGCGCCTGTGTAAGAATTGAGAGAAATTTTTGTGGAATTCAGTACACAGCATGTGCAGATAACAGTAAGCGAAAATAAATTAGGAATTTGACAAACATTATAAAAATTAGATTATTTAAAAAAATATATATAAAAATTGAAATGGTATAATTTACTACATGTTAGATATCTAATAACAACCGCCAAAAATAGCTAATAAATCTTTGATTTTTTAAAATTTTAATAATAATTACAAAATTTGAAAAAAAATCAGCTGTACAAACTTGGAATAGCAGACAGGATAATGCTTATTCTTGCAATGAGCCCTACAAAGATAGACATCAATTTGAGACAATTTGACAAATAGGGCTAATCCAATTCAATTCTGAGGCTATTCTTTGTAGACAGGAAGTAAAATAAAAGAGTAAACAATAATCCCTGTGTTGTTTTTTTTTCTAACTGTTTTATTTTTCTTCAATTTTTATTTTTTATTTTTTTATTATTTTAATAGTGGGCAACAGAACACATGCGTTTACCATGAGTGGAAATACAATGAGCCAGAATCCGACGACGTCAATGATTGGTGGTCTTGGGCCAACTGCCTGCTCCGGCGATTGGGTGATAATACCGTGTGCTATGAATGTAGGACGGTCGCCATCGTCGCCGCCAGTTTGTGTCGACAGGATCTGCGGCGGTACTTTCAACAGTGAAGTTTCGACAACACAAGCCACAGTTTACAGTAAGCTAATTCTTTTTTTTTTTTTTTAAGTTTAAGTTTTCAAGTTGTATTTGTTATTTATAATAAACTTGTCAATTTTAGGTACAGTGAAACCGTTTAGGCTTGTGGTCCACACAGATAATGTTGAAGCGCCAAATGATGTAGGAAACAAAGGATTCTGTTTAAATTACGTCCAACAACCATGTACAAATAAATTAAACTAGCTCATTAATTTGTAAATTATCTAATTCATTGACTGATATAAAATTAAAACTGTAATAATGAAATCTTGAAAACATGACTTTATACTGATGATTAACTTTTTTTAATCGAATAAAGTTTCAATTTATCTTTGAGTATTATTTCTCGACACCAATAGCGATATTGTTTTTTAGATCCACTGCGTGGTAAAGCCAATTGTTTAGTTGGTTGTTTATTGAGTTTTTTGTGAGTGCACACACCCGAATGAATAAAGCAGCATAGACCTAGCAATTCCTTCCCAACTGAAAAGTACTATTGGCAGATCACAAGCTCAAATTGTACACACTATACATTCACGCTAATAAATACATTCATTCTCAATATACACTATGAACCACAAGGCGAAGTGTGTGTGTGTGTACAAAGTACTATACAGGGGGTTACAGGGTTAAATGTCAATACTATGATGGTAGGTCCACTGAATAAAATGTAGTTCAGTCCTACCAGAACGAGGTATCTATCTTGTCTCTTTCCTGAGATATTTTTGTGATTTTAGTCTAAAGTCAGATTTTTGCTACATAAAATCATAATTTCTTACTTTAGCGTCGTTAAATTATAAATCTGACCTTTATTTCACAAACTACATTAAATTTTCCTAAAAAATAACATTTCTGTTGAAAAATTTCATCCTTTTGTTGCTTAATGAATAATAAACGGCGAAACCCGTGCTTTTTTTGGAAATGCTCAATTGTGGCTCATGCAATGACTTTTGCCATATTTTTTTTTTTTTTTTTTGAGATTTCACCAAAGTTGCCTTATTTTATAAGTATTCCAAGGACATACTCTTTTTTTAGAACTTTTCTTAAGGAAATCTTTGCAAGGATGACAAATGTGATATCGAACCCTAGGAGAGCAGCATGCTTACCACACGATTCCCACCGTCCCTTCCCTCCCCCCCTCAAAAAAAAAGAATAACGCAATAAATATATATACAGTAGTCTGGCTAGATATGCATAGTTCATGAGGCCATTAAAAAAAAATTAATTAATTAAATAAATAAAATAAAAAGTAAAATAAAATAAAAAAAAAGGAGAGCAGCAACTCAAAAAAGTCATACATGTCATATTTTTAATAAAAATTTATTAGTTATAACAAAACTTAAATCATTCTTCTACTTTTCATATTGGGTGGTATCCAAATACTCACTGCCATGCTCAAGCTCATCTCATACTCTGTATAGAGCCAAGGAGTGGCTCAATTAGGTGGGACACATTGAGCAACCACATAGCGAGCTTCGGCAGAAAAAAAAAAAAAAAAAAAAAAAAAAAAGCGTCTGTGTGTCTACCTTTCAACCTTGCACGACCTATTCTTAATCGAGTAAAGAAGATCTTGAATTGAAATCCTCCAAGGGCCACCTACAAACAGTGCTCTGCCAAACCAGCACACTCATGCTGACACTTTTTTTAATCGTGTTTTTTATTGCAGATTGTTTATTGCTCTTTTTAATTATTTTATTTATAAAATGGTTATTGGAACATTATTTGATTAATGTTTGTGATGATCTGAATGGCAACACCAAAATCTAAAGGGGTTAAATCATATAAACATGGCGACCAAGGTTCCCATCTGCCAATTAAGAAATTGGTGATCCAAGAAACAATTTACTACATTGGACTTGTAATCAGGACATCCATCAAATTGTAACTATACAGCACCCATAATTTAAGGAGAATAATAAAAATAATAATAATAATGTGGGGCGTTTAGGGGCCGACATACATCTGAGGTCATCACAGGCGCTGTGTTTGTACTCCTTTTCCTAGAGTTTCAGGTGTATTTTTCAACCTGCAGCCATTTGAACGTCTCGATCTTTTACTGACTTTCAGCTTGTACATGAAAACTAAGTTCATATCGTAAAATGCTGACTTCTCATTTGTACCTCAGTTAACTATAGACTGAATACCACACACAATAGTAAGCAGCGTGCAGCATTCCTCATTTTCCACACAGTGGGCATTATTAAGGTTTACTTGTTGTGCGGTATTCAGTCCGATGTTACTGACGATTTCAAAGATATTTTCGGTTTTATAGTTTTTCCCCTTTTAACTGTTTACTCTCGGCCATCCAGCACTAGCAACAAAATTTTCCTCATTTTTTTCCACTTTTCCTCCTATACCTCCTAGTTGGCTTGATGGATTTTCTTACTTTCAATGATTTTGTGTGTGTGTGTTTTTTTTTGTTAGTTTTGGACCATAACAGATAGAAAACAACTTAAAACATTTTTCCAAATTTTTCTCTGCTTTTCCTCTTATATCTCCTAAACAGCGGATGGATTTTCTTACTTCCAACTTTTTTTCTTAGTTTTGGACCATACCAGATAGGAAACAACTGAAAAAAATTTCCAATTTTTCCTCCTATCTCCTAGATGGCTTGATGGATTTTCTTAATGTCAACATTTTTGCAAGGTTTGAACCATACCAGATGGAAACAAGTGAAAAATAATTTTCCGAATTTTCCTCCACTTTTCTTCTTATATCTCCTAGACGGCTTTATCTCCAATGTTTTTACATTAGTTTTGAACTGGCCTAAATGATAAAGTAGTCAGAAAATTTTAAAGAGTTTTCATCTTTTTTTTAATCTTATTTCTCGGAGTCAGCTTGATGGATTTTCCTACTTCATAACACCTTCACACTTCCTACATCACCACAAAAATTCTGATCATATTCACTCCCCAAGAGCGCTCGATGTTCCTCAGGTCGGGGTTGAACCTATTCCTTTCTTGCTAATAACTTCATTCCACAGAACTCGTTATTCAACAGGCAGGGTTAAGCACACTAATAAATTACATTCATTCCATTAAATCACCATAAATACAAAACAAACACATTTAAAACTCCCTATAGCCTGAGGTACCGGAAGAGCGATCTCTGCCCGAGACTATGCATAGATTTGATGACATACCAAAATATTTCCTTTAAATATCAAGCCTTCTACAATTAAAAATGTGCTCATCCATTATTTTATATTTGCACAATGGGCACCTACGAGGTTGTATAAGGTGCCTACAAGTTATTCTTGTATGACCTGTAGGTACTATTGTTACTATGGCGTTTTCACTTTGCGACCCATTCTCTGCAACTAGGGGAAAATTAGCTTAATATTACTATTAAAATTAATTACGGTTTTTAGTTCTACCACCTGAGCTATCGTGGCAAAAGGAGGGAAAACTCGTAAGGTGAGGTTGAGATGGGGAGTTGATGTCCGAGTGGATCGAGGTCACGATAGCTCAAATGGTAGAGCAGTGGCGTATCTAGCCGAAGGTCGTGGGTTCGAATCCCTCTCATGCCATTAACTTTTTTTTCATCTCAACTAAAAACCGTAATTAATTGTCATAAATTAATTGGTCAAACGGACCAACAAAATAGTGAATAATCACTATTAAAAGTAAAGATCAAATATTTTCAATTTTAATATGCATTTATCCCCAATAGAAAGTTATGCCATAAATGTTTACATAACAAAAATCTTATATATTAATAAAAAATATTACAAATCCACAAAAGTGTAATGATGATACTTTTAATTTAAGTGTTCAGTAAAAAAATTAAATGCTTACAATTTATGTCAAACCATCTATTATGATGTACATTATTGCTTTACTACTTACAGTAAAACATGAAATACCCTTTTTTTTTTGTTATTAGACATTTGAATTTTTTTAATATAATATTTTGTTAATGGTTGAGAGTGAAAATGCCCTTACATCTATTTATTTATATTAATATAAAGTTTTGCAGTCATGTTATATTATTATATGACTAATTGTACTTTTTTTTTCATAGTACATTTTAGCTACAACTCGGTAAATTTAAATCACCGTAAAAATTTACAATTCCTTTAGTTGCAGTTTCGCCACCAGTCTGTTTGGTCCGCAAAAGTACATAATTCCCTGGATAATTTACAACTTCGTTACAGTCCAAATATGTTTTGCTCATCACCGCACGTTTATATTGTTTATAACATCATTATTTGTTTAATTCAAATTCAGATTACATTAAATCTCATTTAATAATGTGCAAATACTTTGAAAAAAAATTATTATATTAGACAAATATCATAAAATATAAAATTGTTATTGAATCTTAATAATTAAACTGGGGACAGAACACCAGTGTTGCCAGTGTTAAAAAAAAATCAGTTTGAATTCACAGCATCTGATATTTGAACCTGAGACCGTTAAAATGATGAGCTGCCCTATCCAATGCCTCAACCATTGTGGCCAAAAGCGCCCTGGCTTTAATTAAAATAAATTTTTAGTGCAAAGTTCTACTATTAAATAAAAATAATATCTTTTGATCATATACAATTTCATTAATAGTATATTCAAATTATTACAATTTATATTCATAATAATTATTATGTATAACGAAATTAACAGTACATCACATATCATAAGTATTACATTTTATATATAAATATATTTTCAAAGTGTCAACTATTAAATTAATTTTTTATTGATTATTTTTATTTTTATTATATTTATTAAAGTAATTATACTAGAATTTTAAAAATGAAACATTTGTGATTTTAACACACGATCTTCGTATCAATACTCTGATGATTTAACCACTCCCCTGAACACTACTGGGTTCAAATCCTGCCTGTGACGCAAATTTTCCATTTTGTAAAATCATGTACAATTAATTGAATAATAAATTATTATAATACGGACATTTTGTATTTGTACACTTTTTTTTTTTTTTTTTTTTTTTTTAAATTTTAATTGTATTCCCTTTATATCTTTATAACTGTTCTTATAAAATGAAAAGTAGATGCATAAACAATAATGAATTTTTAAAAAGTTTACACACTCTTCTGATCTAATACAAAATTATCACAAACGGCTTTAAATAGTAAATTGTATTTTAACTACAACAGACAATTGGATTGTGACGTGTCAAAAAAACTTCCTCTGTGCTTAAAATGTGTAAACTCCGACTGAACGAATATGAACAATCAGTATTATAAAAAGTGCCTATTTATAACTAATTAATAATTCACATTTAATGGTACATCAATTTTAGCTTATAATTTATAATACGTATGTATAACATGTGATTAATATATTTAATATATTTGAAAAGTAAGAATTTTATGATTTTTATTGTTACATTACAATTCTACATAAGAATATGGCAAAATTTCAATAATACATCAATTAAATGTTGTTTCCAATAATTAGTACTGTTAAGATAATTATATTTTAAAACTAAAAATGCAATGCATCAAATATTACTATTTTATAATGATATTTATTTTATACATAATATAAATAACCATGTCAACCCGTATTGCCCGGTATTATAGCTATATAAGCAATAAACATAGCGGTTATCTTAGAAACTAATGTATAAAACATTACAGTACTTAATATTATTACGTTGATCATAATTAGATATTGCAGATATGCTAAAGTACACTATTAATTGCATCAAAATAATTTAATTTAATTACAGGTAAATGTGAAAACATTTAAAAACTTACTAGGAAAAAAAATGTCAATCGGAGTTCTCAATTATTAAATGAGTTTGTTTTTATGTACATATAAAATTATAAATGAAATACACATATAATTGATAATAATTCCAAGAAATTATTTTGAAAAAATGATACTTTAGTTAAAATATTAAATAGACTTTAGTTATTAAAAATATCTGTATTTGATTACAATTAGATTTTGACCAAATTCAATCAACAGTTGACTCTTGTTATTTCGAAACTTGTCAATTCGATTGCTGCTTAATCTAAACGCAGCCACTTCCAAACGTTATTTGCTATTTTTCTTTGTTACAATATATTCTTCTAAATGTCATAAAATTCCATTCAGGCAAAAGTTTTTTCTAATTTTCTCCAGTTTATATTCTGTGGTCGGTGTTTTGTCAATATGTTCTATGCACTGGTCACTTAGGAAAATTATTTAAACAAAGGATGCCAGGCCTTTTTTTTTTTTTTTTTTTTTTTTTAATATATATATATGCTTGCAACATTCAATTTTAAAGTTGATCTTTGCGCTTTTTCATTATTTTTTAAGTTTTATAATATATAATATAAGTAATAACTTGGGAAAAAACATAACTATTAACAATTTTTTTCTTTCCTCTAGATAATTCAAATTATTTTGTGGTCCCTTGGGTTTCGAATTATCAAGAGTCAATTGTATTATATGTTTAAATACACTCAGGTGGATAAAATGAAAACGAACATTTTCAGTTTTTTGTGATGTTGGTCTAATAACTTCATATAAACTTCTTAGTTTTTATTTTTTTATAATTATTATTTATTATTTGTTTGTGTTTTGTTATGAGGGTTAAAGAAAGAAATGAGACAATGAACTTATAAGTTTATTATGATCTCACATAGAGAACTGTTGAACATTTGAAGTATAAACATTGCTTGACTTTGTCTTTATAAGAAAAATGTCTCAATCATTTTCTAAAAGTTACAATGAGTTTACCCCTGAGCAGTATGCCCAAGTGGTGGTGTTGAAAGAAGGCAAAATTTACTTGCACATTATGGGTATGTAGCAATGTAGCCAAATTGTGATAGTTAGGTTATATGCTATAAGGAGACAGGGAGTAACAGCATAAGACCCAGTTCAGGGAGGGGGGATACCAAACAAGGCTTGAGATCGTTTCATAGTACTGGGACTACTTTGAGACCGCTTTCAAACTACATTAAGATCAACCCAACTCTGCAAGATTCGTGGAAACCTGGATTGCATGAAGGTTGTTTGAGCTCAGGAAGACCTGCCAGCAGTTCTGAACTTCTCGAACAGCACAACTTGAGTTTGCTTATGGACATCATAATTGCACATTGCTTTCCCAAATACTCGGTTATCCTAAAAAGTCTGCACCTAGCTTGGTCAGTTGTTAGAAGGGGGTTACTACTGCATTGTTGGTGTAGAGGCAGCTCGGCCCTGAGGGGCCAAGACAACCTTGCTCTCTGCTTGCCCATTCCAAAATACAGTTCTGGTCTCCTGCTCACTCCCTAGATAGAGAAGGCCACTCTATCTCCCTGAGTACTGGGGCTTCCCCAGTTCTCCAGTGTAGAAACTACCGAATCCGCTCCAGCCACAGTTTTG
The DNA here is from genome assembly GCA_039619505.1 of Cimex hemipterus. Taxonomy (NCBI): domain Eukaryota; kingdom Metazoa; phylum Arthropoda; class Insecta; order Hemiptera; family Cimicidae; genus Cimex; species Cimex hemipterus. The sequence goes on from CM077112.1 coordinate 17,886,011, forward strand.
TTTAAAGCGGAATTACTAACCACCCCCTAGAGGAGACCACCTTTGGTAAAAAGCATACTCGAGTACGAGCAACCGATTCACTACCCATTCCCATCCGCCACTGCTCAGGCATTCGAAGGACTTTTTATGCATAACCATAGTGTCTTCAATGCTTATACACTGCCTTCTGATCTGCCATATTCCGTGAGTATAACGTGAGGCTGAGGGTATAACGATGGTCATGCACAAGTTTCATGCAAAGGTCATATATAGGCGACAGCCTGTTCTCTAAGTACACACCAGGGTCTCGCCAAGGCTAACTACGAGTCCATTGCAACAAGGGCTGAACTTTGGAACATTTCTGTTACCTCGTAGTACAGATGGTTATGCATGCTCCTCCATCTATGCAGACAGGATCCGGTGCCCTAACTTGTGTGTACCTCTAATGTTGACCCAAGGCCGACACGAGTACATCTTGTGATTTAGAGAGGTTGCCACACCCTCAGGACTGCACCATTATTTTGCGCCCAGATACCCTCCCTTGTAGACAAAGGTTGGGAGGGGTCACCGAAAACATCGAAGGGACCTGGATTGAGAGATTGACATGGATAAGGACACGAGGTACACCTTTCTTGGGCCTTAACCATAATTGGTACCATCTGGTGTCTTCGTACCATAATTGGACAGAAAAGCAATGGAGAAGCGTACTTTCTCAGATGAGTCCTATTTCTGCCTTCAGTCGTTAGACAGGCAGGAAAGAGTATGTGGAAAGCCAGAAGAGAAATGTGCCCATTGCTATTTTTCCTAAAGTCTCCTTCCAGGGTGAACCAATAATGGTTCGAAGAGCCATATCTGTACATTACTTGCATGAGATTCTGGCATTTCGTCAGGAACTGTCAAAAATTTCGGAGAAAACATGGAATTTATGCAAGACAGTGTAGAACTCGTGTACAAATACAGTTCTTGTAAGACCTAGGGTTTAGTAGAATGGAGTGGCCAGCTCGATCCTTAGGTTTAGACCAAATCAAACACATCTGGGACGTGGTTAGAAACTGATTTAAAGCTAATGTCACCGCTCCAGATACTCTCAATCATTTAAGACGTGCCTTTCTTGAAGTGTGGGTTGAATAAGCCATGGCATTTGCAGGCTGTCTGCACCAGGGGAGGCAATACCTCATATTGATTTTGTTTTTTTGTTTTTTAATTTGTGTATACAAGAGTTAAATTTCATTAAATCATATTTTTATAAAATGTCGCTTTTTCATGTTTCACATTTTTTCTAACATTTTACATTATTAAATATGTCGAAATGGTGGTTCTATATTTCAGAAATGATAAATGAAGAAAAAAGTTATTAGACTGATTTCTTAAATAACTGAAGAGTTCCATTTTTTTGCACCTGAGTGTATATAAATTTGTATGAACTACAATGACGATAAATGAGAGTAAAATGAAAAAAATTTAATTATTACCAGGCTTAGGCAGCTATAAAGTAACATCAAAATTCATATATGTACATATTCATATTAGATCTATGAATATCACACTTGGCTTATGAAATAATGTAACATTAAAGCTTTAACCCACTTGTTTGCCTGCATCCTCAAAGCTTGTATTTGTAATTTGTTAATATTTTTCATGAAACTTGGTATAAAACTAGAACAGCAGATAATCAGACTATATAATGTATTGTTATTATTATTGCAGGTTTGGAATCTTGTCAAATAATGAATTGTCTCTAATCTGCAATAATATTTCAAGAAACAAGTTAAATAATGAGTATGTCCAACGACATACATTCTCGATCTAATACATTATATTAACTGTCTAACTCACCACTTCCTTCGCCTTCATAAAATACGTAAGCATGTCAATCGGTAACGGGAAAACGATGGTCGAATTTTTCTCAGCAGATATCGTGTTCAATGTCTGTAAACAGGAGATAAATTCGAAGCAATTCGTACAAAACAGATTTGACATTAAACCCACCTGTAGGTATCTCAGTTGTAGCGCAGCTGGTGAGTCGCCGATAACTTCTGAAGCTTCTCTCAACGCCCTCGAAGCCTTCTGTTCACCTTCAGCAGCAATTACCTGTTAAAAAAATGAAGACTTTTTTAAAAAGACGCTTCAAAAATGTTTTAAATTGATGTTTCGGTTAATGAGAGAATTTTATCTTCCAAATTTGTACTAGTGCTCCATTGTTGAACTTGGTATGATGCTTAATTTGTAAGATTTATTCTTCTTTGACTGAGTCATTTGAACTTTTCTTGAACTTTCTACTTCTGACTTGAAACATCTGGGAAGAACATTTTTATATGGCTTCTCAGTAACCACATAGTTTTCTAACTGTACAGGTTTTCTTGTAAAAAAATCTTGAATGCCTTTCTGTTAAATTCATTTTTTGGGAAAAATCCCTAGCCAAAGCTAATCCTGGCAATGGAGTTTGTTTATGCTGCGTTTCAGAGTGACCAAAATTTTTTCCCAAGAAGCGGCATTTAGGAATTCCAAAGTTCAATCCATTGTTTTCATTATTTTAATTAATTCAATTCATTATTCTTTTTATCTAACGTCTTAGTTGAGATGAAAAAGCTAGTGTAACGAGAGGGATTTGAACCCACTCCTGTAACCAAGCTATTGTGACTTCGATCCACTCAGACACTAACTCATCTCAACCTACAACCTTTAAAAATTTCCCTCATTTTCCCCTATTTTTAAATATTGTGTAATCATGCATAATTTTTTTTTAAATAAGTCATCTGCCAAATATTTTAAGGGCAAGACTAGAGCCAACCTGTGACCCACCTACTCAGCCGTCAAGGCAGATAGTATGCGCTTGACTTACGGTTTGAACGCCATCTTACCAAGGATGTGGCTAGAAACCATTTATTTACATCACATCAAGTGCTTTGGAAAAGTTCAAGTCCCTCTGTCTATCCAAGGCTCCCAAAACCCACATCATCGCATACCAAACTAAAATGGCTAATAGTTAGACTTGATTGTTGTTATCAAGTAGATATTTATGACTAGATTTATATATAATAAGTGTACTGAAACTTTATACTGTTTCATTACTATAAATTGATTCAGTGATCCTCAGTGAGGTTAAATTTTGAGCTATGGTATGAAATTTGTGAGGTTAGATAATCGCAAATCATTTCAGACCGTGGTTTTGTCTAAATGTATTTCAGCATTTTCAAATTTTTGTTATATGTGATATTTATTCAATGGTGAACATGCAGGCAAGGATAATAAGAAGTAAACTATAAAATTTTCACTGTATTCAATCAAGTTTGGCTGGGTCATTTCTGAGAGGTCAAACTTAAGTTATAAATAAATTAATTTAATGAGTTAAAATAAAACTAAAAAAAGTTGCTATGATGTTTATTGTTCGAGAAATGGAATTAAGATTAAACGAACCTTAGCTCGTGCCTCTCGTGCGGCTTCAGCTTCTGCAGCCATCGCTCTCTGTAGTTGTACTGGAAGCCTCACGTCTTTTCTGTTTTAACCCAAAGGAATAAATTAAAAGAAATGCAGCTTTATAAGGCTGAAATATTACTAACATTTCAACTCGTTCGACCTTAATTCCCCAGCTATCTGTTGCTTCGTCCAATGAATTCTGAAAAACATAATAATGATGCAATATTTTTATTTAAATTTTAAAACCAAGATCTAATAAATAATTAAGAAATTTAACAATCAAGATATAAAATTAAATTCAAATACATTACTAGTTATGTGGGAATAAATGAACAATATATAATCTTGCTCAAAAATGATACCGTCAATATTCTAAACGAAATTCACTAGTTTTCGTGATCCACTTGACCAATTAATACGTTTCAATTAAATAAGGCTTTTAGTTGAGATAAAAAAGTCAGTGTCCCGAGTGGGATTCGAACCCATGACCTTTGGCTAGATACGCCACTACTCTACCACTTGAACTATTGTGTCTTCAAAATTGAAAAATGGCAAAAAGGAGGGGTTGAGAGTGGAAGTTAGTGCCCCAGCAGACCCAAGGAAGAAGGAAAATTTTTTTTAATATTATTAATTTATCTAATTTAACAGGTCTCCCCCTTGCTGGTTATTCCTTTTGAATACACTTTCTAATAAATAAAATATTTTAATAAATAAATAACAATTGTGGGAATAAGGAGTAACCAGCCCATAATTAAAACTTCAGAGGAACGCTAAGATATAACAGGTAACATCATAGGAAGAAAAATAAGGTAAAAACTAATCAGCTACTTTGTCGACTATAGCTCGGCTAATAGGTTTGAGGGCCTCAAGCGTCCTCGTTTCTTTGTTCATTGATGGTCGGTGGCCAAGTGTGGCAGAAGAGGACCTTTAGTGGTTCCCTCACTCTCTCAAGGAGTGGGCAGTTGAATAGTCTGTTTTGGACACTGTCATCAACTCCGCAGTCGGGACACAGTGGACTGTTAGCTCTATGGAATTGGTGCAAGTAAGTGACCTGTCATTACTTGGGTGATCTAGTAATCTGGTTGAAACCGCATTGCTTTTGCTCGGTCCTCAATACTTGGTAGAAACTCGTGGGTTAGCCTCGCTTGGTGCTTCTGTCCCATCTTTCCTGCCACAAGTTGTTCATCCAAACTGTTAGGTTCTCCCGGACATGCTTTCTGGATGCAGTACGTAGCCTTTCCCTATCTGACACATCCAGGTTTACTACTGTTGACTCCTTTCCATCTCTGAGCTGCCGGATTGCAATTTTACTGTGGAGAACAATGTCTATTGGTGCAGCAGAAGCAAGGACTTGGAGGGCATGAGTAAGGGCTGTCTTAGAAGCTTTAGACATTCTCAGGAGTGCTATTCTTTCACTACTTGAGGATGCTTTTACTTCTGATTTGCAATTTTGTTCCCCAAGCTGCTCCTCCATACGTTTCAAATGGTCCGTTCGACGTTAAAATGCTTTATCCGATTGTGAAATACAGTAATTTCACATGTCCACACTTATCTATCTATCTATTTATGTATTGATTGATTTATTCTTATAGAATAGACGCATGTACATTGGAACACACACCTGTGCACACGTTAGATGGATGGATGGATGGATGGATACAATGGCCACCAAGGACTGGTGTAGTTTCCTCCTGAGCACTGCGGCTGTTCAGCTTATTGTACTATACCATGGCTCCACAACACAAAGTGAACTTGAGCTCCCGTTGTACCTGTGTTCTTCCATCAAAGAAATTCATTTATGAAGGGGGTTGGAACAGATTCAGGGTCGCTGCGATCCAGTCCCGCCCCTTCCATTGATGAGGGCCGTGTCATTGTCTTTTAATTGCGGCCACCGGTCCCCTTAGGCGTCAGAAAAACTCCAGAGGTGACGGTGGGGATCGAACCCACGACCGCGGGATCTACTAGCGGAGAGTCTGACACCTTAACCACTTGGCTACTGCGGCCCTATGCGCACACGTTACATTTACCTATCCATTTAATTATTTATTTATTGATTTTTAGAGTGTGGATACATGTGAGTTCATGTGCATAAGTACGCAATCACCTATTTATCTGTGAATGTATGTACATATTTATTTATTATCTAATTATCTAATTAAATATTTATTTATTCATTCTATTTATTTATTTTACTTTTTAAATTATACATGTCATGTTTATACTTAATTTATAAATATGTACATATAAGGTATTTAAATTTGTTATCTGTCAAAAAGGTGATTCTCACTTAAAGCAGTTTTAAATTGTTTGCATAAATTGAAATTATTACTATTAATCAAAAGTGACAGCGGGGTTTTTTTGTATAATCAGTTTTACCCCGTTAAACGCAGTAACAGGCTAAACAATACAAAATGATTAGAATATTAAGGCTGTAAAGGGTTATAGAGCCCAGTGTCTTTCGCACTTCTAACGCAAATGTAAAAAGAGTCAAGTTGCAGTCTATACATTTGTAAAAAAAAAAACAGTCATTTCAATCAGATATTCCTATAACGACTTGTTAAAAATAAGAAGACGTTTAAGAAAAAAAGTTAACTATGGATTATATTTTTTCTTTAAAAATCCCAATAAACAACACAAAAATTCTTAAAAAAGGAAAAAAGATAATTTAGATTTCCAAGAATTTAAGGCCATGGATTTTGAATCCGTCTGCCAGAGGTCGTTGATTACACAATCAGAAACCAAAAATAAATAAATAAAATGAAATATAAATACACAATAAAATAAAATAAAAGTTATACCTTACACAATACAAAGAAAACAAACACTTGACAAAATGCAAAAGAGAACAGAAAAACAGAATATAATTGAAATAAAAAATTAAACTCATTAATTAATTCATATCTGTACTTCCATGCATGCCTAGCGTAACGAATTAAAGGCCGCGAATTTGAACCACTCAAAAACCGAAGCAGGTCAACCCTGGGGGGAGTGAAACATCCCAGATGCAACAAACTATTCATCTCACCCAGGGAGGAGCATTCCACCAAGAAGTGGTATACAGTTTCTATAGATCGCGAATTACACAAAGAACAGATTCCCAACGCCCCTCTGATCCAAACAGCCGAGTTTAAGTGCAAAACCTCGCTCCTTATCTTAAATAGCCATCGCAACTCATTGAGACAAAGACCGCCAAAATTATCCTCGTTCAGGTCGAACAATGCAGGAGAAATTTGTACCTCTTTGTAAAGTGTGAGATGCGTGGATACTTGGACTCGTGACCGGCATTCTTGGTGATGTTGTTTATTAATTTGATCAACAAGAGTTGAAAAATGATTATGTCGGTGGCCAATTGTTTCAGTGTATAAAAATTTGTTTCAATGATAAAAATCCGATAGTACAAATTTCTCCTTTAACAAGGCGCTTGAATAGATTAAAACTCGCATGATGGATCGGTCGTGCGGGTTTAACATCGTAGAGCACCGTTTTTCTTTGTATATTGAATCTCACTTACAAGGAGACGAACAGGTATTTATAATTCTGAATATTATTTTTATAATTATTTTATATATTTTCATACTTGAAAATGCAAGGCTACACACAGTAAGACCGTTGATGGCTACGTAGAATAGGCTTTAATTCTATGCTTGGAGCGGCCAGCATGTAATCCCGGCTTAAACCCCATCAAACACCTTCGGGGCTAGTTGTCAAAGAGGGTAAAAAAACTGATGCTGGAAAACGTAAGAGGATGTTTTATTTAACTGTAGTTTTTGCGTTAAAAATATCCACTAAACAACAATAAATAATAATTATAATGATTGAAAGTATTTATTTGAAAAAGCAAAAACAAAGGTGGCCAATCAGCGTACGAAAATTTATTGAATACTAAACGTCCGATAGTACAAATTTCTCATTTATTTCTTGAATAAAAAATTTTTTTATATATATTTTTATTGTTTTTTTTTGTGTGTGTTTTTTTTTACCGACCTGTGACCGTTTTTAGATGATGAATGTGTGATCCAATCTCCTCGGGAGGATGACGGGATAACAGGACCGTCAAAGCATTTATCATGTAAGTAATTTAAATTTTGTAAATTTCAAGAACTCAAAATTTAACTTTATCAACTTTTTTTTTATAATAAAGAATCAAAATTAGTTTCTGTGTGAGCCGTTCAGTTAAATTTCTCCCTAAATTGTCTTTTCCAGGATTTAGAGCTATATTTACATTGATATATTTTTACGGTCATAATATTCATGATAATGAGACTACACTTAACCT
>CM077112.1:17894082-17972631 GCA_039619505.1 Cimex hemipterus
TTAAAGGGCGGAGATCGTTCTGATATTAACTGTAGCAAATTTAATCTATTCGGAAACACCCAGTGTAAATTTTTGATAGGATGCATACTTTAGGAAATAGTTTGTCAAAAAAGTGCAAAATCAAACTACGCGACTTTCTAGATAGGTTTTAGGTTTATTTTATTATTTTTTTTTTTAACTTTATCATCAATGATTGAATTTCATGAAGCCTTTAATTTGTATTGGCACCAAATAAAATAATAAACAGTTGGAACTAAAGGATTCATTGATATTCAATCTTTGAAGATAGACTGGTCTACCAAACAGGTCTGTACTTCTTTTCATCAAGAAAATCCCTAGGCTGATGCCCAGGCGGTGGAGAATTTGGCTGAGTATATGCCAAGGTAAAACTATGCCATGCGCATAATCCTGCGTGAAAGGTTTTTAATGCAGGATACAATTGATAAGCCGAAAAATCGTCCAATTCAAATTTTATTCACCTTTATAAATTAACCCTAGTCGGTCACTCTAAACATAAGATTTGTCGACTATCAAATTGAATTTTTAAGTTTTTACTTGAGAGTTGTAATATACGTTTTTAAAGCCAAAGCTTGTTTTGTACATTTACCTGCATTGTGTTGGAGATGGCTTCACGGTCGCTGAGGATCTCGTGAAGAGGCCTGGTCCCGAGCACGTTCCTCAGGGTCGTCTGGGCCAACAGCCTCGTCGAATGGTGTGCGTTGGCGACGTTGGCGACGGAAACTGTCGCGTTCGACACCCTGTAATACACGACTGCGTCCACCGAGACCGTTACACTGTCTTTCGTTAAAACCTACAAAAAACTATCGTTACAACTTCAAAACTACACAAGAAACTGTCTAGGGTAAAGTAGAAAAAATTTTCCAATTCAGTAACTTCAAAATAAAAAAGATAATTTATGCTAATATGACTTAATTATGTAAAGTCCCATGAGCGTGTTGTATGGTATTTCACATTCCATGAAAACAAGAGTAGAAAAATTATTAATAAACACCTTTCACTCCATTTGAAGCACCCCCACAGAAATAAACCCGGTTTATTAAACATCAGCGGTTAATAATTCATTAGTGTGATAACGTCTAAAATATTTATACAGAGTGGCCAGCTCGTGTTAAAAAAATTTCTATGAGAGTACCTCTAAACCGGAATAGAATACTGAAACTTCGTAATTTTATCTCAATCTGGCCAAAAATTACGATTGTCTATCTAAAAAAAAAAAACGATCCTTTGCACACAAAAAACTTGAATTTTCTGCAACCTAACCCAACTTTTACCAATTTTGACGCTATTTTTAGATTTAGTATCGAATTTCATTTTAGATTAGTCCACATTTAAAAAAAACCCGTCTGCTTACAAAACAGCAGGAAAATTGTGAAATTTGTGAAATAATTTCTGGATCGACTTCTGTAAACCGTAGCCCCGTTACATTACATTTTTAAAAATGTCCAACCAACTAAAAACTTCAACATTTCATGAGCTTTCCAACGGTACATTTGAAATTTCGATCGTTTTGATTTTTAATGGGCGATTTCGGTTGGAAATTATAAAAACCTGGTTGGGACATATCCTGTGAATTAATTCCATAATTGATGGAACATGTAAGTAAATATCAGAAGAGTGCAAACAACGCTAGTCTAGCTTGTTTGACATTTTTACAAAATTTACATTTTGTACAGATAGCAATAAATAATATAAATAATAAATTTTTAATTTTTATGTCTTATTAATTATAGCCCAATTGAATTTTATTATAATTGATTTATAAAAAATTAAAGGGTATTTAAAAAACATTAGTATGAGCTGTGCTAACTTAAAGAAATAGAAAACGTATATCATTTTTTTTTTTTTGCTATCTGTCCAATTATGACGTAGTATAGATTAAAATTTAAAATGTTTAAAAACAGAACATTACGGGTGAACTTTGTGATTTGTGATCTGAAAGGTCAAAGGATCTTTTATAAAAGTAGCTGAAAGCCTCAATATATTATAGACAATTTTCATTATTTTTTTGCAATTTTAATTTTTTTCCAGTAAGTTTACGTACAAGATCTTCTTCTGAAACCCTGTCTGCTTGTAACCAAAATGTATAACGTTTTTTCTTTGTTAATTTTTTTTGAATCATTATTCTGCAAACAAACATTGCTGCTACTACTAATAGGTTGTGTGTACGTCAATAGTATATAAATAAATAATAAAATGTGCAATTATAGGCCATGCGATCGTAGCAATCATGCCAAATATCAAAAACTAAATCGAAAGCGAACAAAAAAAAAGCCATAAAATAAATCACAATAAGCGTATAATTAAACGTACATAGTTATATAATAATTATATTATGAATGTGTGTTTTTTCGTTGAATAATTAATACTTCGTACCGTTTTTATAATTAATATTATTAATTTATTAATTGTACATTTTGTCTGAATTTAAATTATATATTTATTTTTATTTTAACAGTTTGTTTAGTCCCGTTGCTATTTGTGTCAAATATTTACACTTTCGGTTGATATGAACACCAACGTTTACAGGTCCGTCTTTTCCTCGGCGATTTGTTGTGCATTTTTCATTTACATAGAAATAACATTGCCAAACAAGAAAAATAATTTTTTTTTAAAATCAAATGACCAGAAGTTCAAGAAGAAAAGTTTTTAATGTTCTTTTAAATCTCCCCGCACCGCAGTATAAGTGGACTCGACATCATTAGTCTTTCCAGCACAACCGCAACTCTACATCACATCAGACAAAACCTTTTTTGGTGATTCTAAATTCCAAAATATCCGTCAGGTCCTGTGAATATGCACTGGTTTTGCCGGAACAAAATTATGAACTACGATTATTCAGAAAATCGTGAGATGCGGTCTGGTGTGATGTATAATTCAGAGAAAAAAAATTTTCGTGAGAACGTTTCGATCTTCATTGAGATCATCTTCAGGGCCTGGAATTTACAAATAATATCAATAGAAATTCACTTTTTTCCACATCCTACATGTATTTGTTAAATTTAAACCATGTTTGTAAATCCCAGGCCCTGACGATGATCTCAATGAAGATCGAAACGTTCGCACGAAATTTTTTTTCTCTGAATTCTACATCAGACCAGAGCGCATCTCATGGTCTCCAAATAATCATCTAACGGTCACTAATCACCACACAAAATTATGAACGTTGAAATTTTCCGTTTTTGATATTTTTATTTCCACGTTCTACTCAGATCAAATATGGGAATATATCATTTTATAGCATTTTTTAAGTTGATTGCAATAAAAGGTAAAAGCTATCAATAACCAAAATATTTTTCAAGTAAACTAGGGCACAATTTTTTTTTTCATACGGTTAATAAGAAATTTTGTTTTAGCAACTCTAGAAATTCCTTAATATAATTTTTTTAAATTTAAATTTATTGATTTTTTAAACTTGAAAATTTTTCCAATTTTTAAAAAGTCATCGGGATATCTTATTGAAACCGCTACAATTCAAAAACGGCCAAAAGGATTTTAACTTCAAACAAACCATTTTCAATGGGGAAAGGCAGCTTTTTAATTACGTATTTTCCACGGTAAAAGGTATAAAAGATTTCTATAAGAAAACACGGAAAATTGCAAAATAATTTGTCAGGAATGAACCTCGTTTGTTAAATAAAAGTTAGTCTGATTTTAATTTCTGAAAGTGTTATACAGTATACTCAGCAATTTTTTTAAAAACAAATTGCCAATCTTGAAAATTGGTCCCCTAACTCTAAAAAAAAGATGTTTGAATTTGCCCTAGGAATGTCAGTGAGGGAAAGATTTCGTCGCAGTCAATCAAAAAATTTATTAACGCCGATTTCCGCAAAATTTGGTGTATGAGGCTTTTATAACGCTAAAAACATGACAATAAGGTCACATCGAAATTGTGACCATTTTCTGACCTAATTTGCATAGAGAAAGCATTAGAAGCAGTATTTCGTTATTTTATTTTTTAAATTACACCAAATTAGATAAATCTGTGTTGACGACCATTTTAGTATTTACGTTATATTGGAATAAAATCTTGTTTTCGGATGAGTCAAGGTTTTCTTTCAATCTTCTGACCGGCGAGAGTTTGGAAAAGATTAGGAGAGCTCGTCAGCACTTTCACTCCAGAGAAATTACAGGAGTAATGATGTGAGGTTCGGGCAGGAATTTCTAACGGAAGATCGCGCAAACTCGATCTTCATCGAGGGTTTCCTAAAAAGTCGATGTATTGAAGTTGTGTCAACAGAAGTTTTTTCTTATATGCTACTAATTGGGGAGCGTTTTATTTTTACGTATGACGATGCAAGGCCCCACACTGTCCGTGACTGCTTAGAACATTAATTCAATGTTTGCAGTGGCCAGTATGAAGTCCCGGCATAAACACTATGAAAAAAATTTGAGACGAGTTGTCAAAGAGGGTACAAAGTCCGCGATGTTACCACCAGACAATTTTCAGGAATTAAGAAAAACGCTATTGGAGGAGTATAAACATATTCCACAGTAATATATTCAAAACCTTATAAAATCGATGCCACGTCGAACGCAAGAGGAGGAAATACTCTGTACTGATTTTATCCATTTTCTTTATTGTTTCCATAGCGACATTTTTGGTAAAATTGTTTTACTCAGTTTATTTAGGATGTCTCTAAAAAAAAGCGATGCACTATTTAAATTTTCACATATATCCAATTAATACATACCTAAAACTTGAATGGGAAAAGGATAAAAGCCAAAAAGACCAAACCTCGGCTCTATTGTTTGTGTCTTCTCTAAAAAAATGTGTCTCTTCCATTCTCTTCCTCTTTGTAAATGACGAGGGTTTTTTTTTATATATCTTTATTTGTTTACAACAAAAAAAGAGGCTGGTCCCAATAAAAAGGTAAGGACAACCGGTATTTAAGCTCATTGTGTGGATGAATTTTTACGAATTCACTCTTCAAAGCATATACATGATTTAATGTCTATCCGTGAAGCAGGGAAAATATAAGAGTGCGAAGCACGAATTTGGCCAATTGAAAGGAATCAGAAAGTACAAATTTCTCGTTTAACAAGGCGCCTGAATAGATTAAAACATGCATGATGGAAGGGTCGTGCGGGTTTAACATCGTATAGCGCCGTTTTTTCTTGTATCTAACAAGGGCCAAACTTTTTGGCGCTCTACATTCCAAAATATTGGTCACACATCACGCTAATTCTTGTGAATACGTCATAGTTTCGCCCATTAAAATTTTTGAAATTATTTAAAGATCGCGAGATGTAGCCTGGTTGATGTAGATTACAAAAACCTTTTATTTATCGTGCGAACGTTTCGATCTTTATTGAGATCATCTTCAGGGTCTGCGTTTTATAAACATTGTTTAAATTATACAAATGCATATACGATAAGAATATGAATTTATACAATGATGTACACTATATACGGTGTTCTGTTTAGACGGCTCGGTTGAATTGCGTCGTCATGTCGTACGTGAAGTGCCGCTATTCTTTATATCTTTCACTTACTGGGGAACAACCAACCTGGTGGGTCACGGATTTAGACCAAACGTTTTTTGGCGATTTTGGTAATGTGTCATAACCACATCTGATAACATATTGTCGAGGTCGCTAAAGCTCCATCATTTTTTCTGCCAATAACTGGGCATTTTATAGGATTCGTTTATGTGCTTACTAAGAGACTAAAGGCTATTTTCCCAACTGATGATGACATCAGTCAAACGACGGAACGTATTTACCGAAATTCCGAAGCCTGTTGTATTTGAGGGAAAATCAAATATTTTTATTTCTAAATTCTTTAAATATCGATTAAAATCTACCAAAGTGTACCTACGAATTTACAAATTGCCTAGGTAATATCCCTTCTCAGACTATTTTGTATTAATTAGTTATAAACTGTAATAAATTTAAAAAGTGTTTAAAATCTATTGGGTTACAATTTTGAACACTTGATATAAATGAATTAATTTTGTTTAAAATAAACTCGTTTGAGAGTTGAATATGATATTGACAGTATCTATATAGTGTACAGTATCAGCATTCAATATCATATTGATAGATGGATATATTGTTTTGTTGTCAATAACTGCTTCCTTTCCCAGTCAAAAACACGTCAATAATAGATTAGACTCCGAATCGATAATTCTGTTTTGCATGTTCAAAATTGGTGAAAAAAATTGTCAACAATATTCAGCTAAAAAAATAGACAATTTTAGTATTTTGGCAATAATTATATGAGTATAATTATATGCATAAAATAAACCTGGAAAAGTATGAACAAATTGAAAAAATAAAGATATGTTAATTAATTAAAAAATATTTAAAATATTAGGTTAATTAGTTCTAATAATTGATAACCTTACCCTTAAAAATAAGATATTCTTGATAATTCATTTAAAAAAAAAAGCTTGAAACACAAAAACAACTGAAATTAGCAAACGACGGAATAAATTTCCAGTGTTCACAAGAAAACAGTTTGTGAGGGCACATATGGCGTTGATATCGTAGATCTTTAATTTTAAACAGAGAGTTAATTTTAAAAAAGTTTTATTGCATTGAATATTATTTTTAACCGTGATGTAAGGCGTGTTTGTAGCTTTAATCGCCCTAATACGTGTAGTGCAATATGAAATCAAAATGTTCAGCGTGAGAATGACATAAATTCAAATATACGTAAAAAAAGAAAAGGAAAATCAATTTAAATAAATCCACAAGAATCTTACCTCCTGTGGAGGCACGTCGTACGTCCTTGTTCGTAGATCAACCCGTGCATAGTTATCAATGCACGGTAATATAAAGAATATGCCTGGACAGAACAGAAAAAAAAACAAAGAAACGGTTACTTTCGACGTTCAAAACGTACAGTTTTTGAAGTACCAAGGAAATTGTTATTAAATGATAAGGGGTTTTAATCGAGGATGTTCCAAGATAGGCTGACGATTCTACGATGATTACCTTTTGAGTATGCTTTTGTCCTCCTTCGAGGTCGGATAAAGTAGATAAGATAAGCCGAGCCAAACCCTTTGACGGGATTTTAATCAAGAGTTACCAACGAGCTCAAAGAAATGTTAGAAGTCATCGCCTATATATTAAAATAATACAGAAACAAATAGCCTATTTAAAAAAAGCTAAACAAAAACACAGTTTTTATACGATTATTTGTCGACGACGAAATCTATCTATCTTAATAACAATGAAGCTTTTTTTTTACATATTTTGTCATCTTACAAATAGACGTCATTAAATCTTTGACATCATTTTAATTGTGAAAATATTTGTTTGTTAAAAAATAATGAATGATACGACACAACTTTCACCTGACAGTTTTTTTTTTTTTTTTATTAGAGACGGTCTGTCTTGCCCTACATTGTTTCCTTGTACACTTTCTTCAATTTTAAAATTTAAAATTGATCTTTGATCTTACATTTTGTGATATAAATGAGTAAAAACGCTGAGATAGGCTGATAAAATTATCGATATTTCGTACACGTTTAATTATAGTGTACGTTTATATTCATGAATTTCATACAATATACCTTTGTAATCTTGTATCAATTGTCAGTGTAATGAAGTATCGACGTGGTAAATCTTACAAGATCCTTTTGTTACGATGTTTGGAAAATCGTAAATCTTCTGAATAATTGTTTAACGAGACAATAATGCCTATATTTTTTAATCAATTTTTTTTTAATTGTACGGGTGAACGTTCCTGATAGTTAAATATTTTAATAAGGGTCAAGAGCAACTTTCTACATAGGCAGGTAGACATCGTACAACTATAAACTATTCTAGATCTTATTGTTTTTACAGTTATCTATCATGCTTTTAACCTATCCTCGCTGATTTTTTTTTCCAAACGAGATCTACCAACAGTCACAAAAGCAGAAAACAAAGAGCAACTGACGTACAAGCCGGCTCAAACCACCCTTAAAAACATAAAATGGCTGGACTGAAATATCCTGAGAGACTAACGAAAGATATGTAAGAATGAATTAAAAATCGATCAAACCATACCTAATAACAGCTGCAATACAAACACAACAACATAAACAAACCATGCCTTCCTTTTGTCCTACTTGAGCTTTCGTAATCACGTTGCCATTTTTGCCTGTTGTATGCGTCCAAATCGGCCCATTGATCCTCCCTTAGGCGCTCAACTATTAGCTGGAAGACAAAAGTAAGCATTTTTATTGTGAAGTAGTCTATTTAACGGACGTAAATCCAATATACGCCCAGAGTGTGAAGTAGTGTAAAAATAAATCCGAATGTTTAAAGCTCAATAGATTTGTTGAAAAACGGAAAAACTGTATCAGTTCTCAACTTTAGACCGAACAAAGCTCAACCAAGTAGCGTCTGTTAAAAAGCCTGGAAAAAAAACGGCACATTCTGTCTTATTGCATCCCTTTCAATCTAGAAATTTACGTACGTCCAAAAATAACTTCGTTTTTCGACACAATGGCCAATTTGCTATGGAGGTCGAAAGAGATAGCATTTTCAACCCAATTGATTTCTTTATTTTCTCAATAAAAAAATATTTAAATTGGGAATATCAATTAGAAGTAAACATATTTAATCCTTAATAGAAAACATGGATAAAGGATTTTTCAATATTCACTTTTTACAGAATTTAAAATGTTTATTCAGTCTCATTTGAATTTTAGTTTAGTTTTCTATTCTTTTTTTTATTTCCAATTTTCAAACTAAGAAGATTAAACCAGTATGGACTGATGGCTTTTCGCTCCGTAAAAGGACCAGAATTGACCAAAACACTCGCATTTGCTCGAGCACATAGCCATTGGGCTTTGGACACTTTTTACAGATGGGTGTAGATTTGCTCTACGATCTCCAGTTGGGCGGAAAAGAGTGTGGAGAAGGCATGTAAGATACGAAGCCTGTGATTTTTCCCAGAGCCAGTCTTTTCAAAGTAGTACAATGATGGTGTAGGCGGGAATCTTAATGGAGGGCCGCACAGAGTTGTTTGTTGTTCGTGGAGGGTCTTAGACGGCCACTCTGTGTGTGGATGAAATTTAGAACATCCTCCTCAACAGCCTATCATCGATGAAATCAGCGGCAATCCTACTCTAACGATAAAGCCCGTCTACATGTCGCTCAGATAGTACAAAGGTACCTTCAACGGAATAACATCAGGGTCTTAGTCTGGCCAGTACGTTCTCCAGACTTGAACCCCATCGAACATTTATAGAATAACCCCAAAAGATGAAAAAGAGTCCATCACTTCCAGATACACCCCACGATCTTGACAGGACTCTTCATGAAGAATGGGGGTAACCACCAGCAAAGAGACATTTTCACACTGGTAGAAAGTATGCCGAGACGTCTCCCACAAGTAATTAAGGCAAGAAGAGGAAAATGTAATATTGAAATGTTTATTCAAAATCTAAAACAAATTTCATCTATCCGTTTTTGTTTTGTTTTTTCATTTTCCATAGCAATTTACATATTTTTTAAATTTTATAAAATTACTCAATCATTAAACGTCAAAAAAATATGTATATTACATACACGCCTGACCCCTTTCTGTCGCAACCCTTCACATTCCTCCCTTATCACACCTGCGCGTGTTCAATTCCAAGAAACCCCTCCTTTGTTACATCCCCCAAGCCTTTGGTAATAATAATATTTTTCAATGAATCCGTTCCAGACTTTCATCGAGTATAGACCGAAGATTCCTTAATTGGAATTGGGTAATCCAGTTTTATCTTGCCTTGTTGTGTTATATATATATGTACAATAAAATTATTACTTTTATCGAATTTTTAAAAGTTTGGTATCTAAATTAATTACTATGTAATTGTTTAGTTTAATCTAGTCTGATAATAGTAAATAAATTACCAATTATAAGTCAGTCTACAATATATTGTTTCCTTATTATCACTAAAACCCTAAAACCTCAAATATTTCGAGGTATATCGCGGATGTAATTTCTCGTCGGGTTACGCGATGAAATAATTAACGTCGATAGATACATTTCTCCCAAATTTACAGCATATATTTACACAGTATATACAAAATATGTAGTGTACGTAATTTAGTTTCGAATTGTGAAAATAATAATACAAAATAGGGGAATCTAATGATACTGGTGAGAGAATAAAGATCATGCAAGGTCATGCGTAATATTAGCCATTTTACACGATCCCTTGCCTCCTGTGGTGGGACGTCGTAAGTGCTGAGACGAATGTCCACCTTGACGAACCTTTCGATGAAAGGTAGCATGAACACTAAACCTGTACGAAATCAGTGTTTACCCAGGAGATACCCAACCCAATTCGGTCGTCTGTACAGTCTTTCGGCTCGTTCCGCTGCCATATTTTTTTATTTGAGGGGGAGGGAGGACAAATTTGTGAATTTGGTATGATAACTAATTCCACCATTTGAAAATCCTCTATCGGCAACGGCGAACACAAAAGACTGCACATATTTTAAGAACAACATCAAAACATATTTTATTGTTTACAACTTTCTACTTCTTTTTATTGAATATAAACTTAAGCAAAGTTATAAAAATTCAATTATAAATAATAAAATATATTTTCCAAACGTTAAATAATTTTTAACTAAATATTTAAACAAAGTGAAACTTCCAAAACAACTATTAAAGAAAAACGAATTATTGTAATCAAAATAATCTTCAATATTACATTTAAAACGTCCAATCGTCTCAATATATCAAATTATTATTTTTTTTAAATTGCATTACTTTAATTAATTAAAATTTTCATCTAATATTTTGGTTAAGATGACAAAGCTACTATCACGAGCGGGATTCGAACTCACGACCTTCGGCTCAACACTTCTCTAACCACTTGAGCTATCGTGACTTCGAAGAAGCAAGTCTTGAATCCTCTAAATATTTAATCTTAATCCGAGAGCTTAGATTAAAAGAATAATTAATTAAAAATACTTAATAGGTCAATTATGACTACTAAGTACATATACGAATCACATTACTATTTAATTTGATTATCGTTTTATTTTTATAAAAAAAAAAAATCAATTATTCCACCACTACTTTTTTTCTTAGAGGACTTTTTCAAGAGAACGTTCCAAACTGAAAATCGGGAATAGGTGTCTGTTTCTAGTTTGTACTCAATAAATATTTTGTTAATACATAGTCGATCCCTAAGGGATGCAAAATAATTGGGCGATAGTAGACATTTAATGAATTGTCGTAAAATCAGTTTTCCAAAAAACAAATATCCTTAGCAGGTCCCTTGTTCCAATTTTTTGAAGATATTTGATTGTTTGTTTTATATAGTACTGATAGTTTTGTGTACCTAGCATGTTTAAAAGTGAATGTATTTATTAGCGAGAATGTTTAGCGTGAGTCGATGGTGGAATATTGAATACACCATCTATTCTCAATTAGGTCAGTAGTATAATAGGTGAAAAATTCCAGTTAGTTGAGTGAATGAAAATAAAAAAGAATGATTTAAGATTTAATGAGAGTGTGAATGCGTTGCGAACTGAATTGACCTTGCTGTTGACAGCAGCCGGAGCCCAATGGCTGGACGGAGAAGTCCGATGTCTGACTCCTGACTGCCAACACTGGGGATTGGTGATTTTCGAGGCCTGTCAGTAAAATCTGGAATTGCTTGAAGTGAGGCTCAACTCTACAATGTAATCAGTACTACTCAGGGTATGGAGCGCATCTCTTTTGAATTTTCGTCTCGTTCCGCTCTTCTCCTTCTGACAGATGTTTGTACCACATTCTTTTGTCTAAATCTACCTGAAGCCAATGCCAGGAGTTTGACTCAACATTTCCCTAAACATCTTCAAAGTAAGTTCATGGTGTAGATTTTCAATACACAGTGTGTGATCCGGCAACGAAAAGCTCGTCTTGGAAAATTACAGCGAGAAAGTATTGAAGTAATAATAAAATTGTATACAGTCTACTATCACCGAATTTGCATCTCATAGCGAATCATCCTGTATAATTATCCCAATATCTAGGCGTCTGAAAACAAAACGTCATATCGAAGGAGGCAACATAATTAACGGAAAAAAATTACAAAACTTGAAAACAGCGATGATTCTGATTATTTGATATAATTATTTTATATTATAAAACTGTCAACACACTTGATACAAAAAATAATAATTATGTTATTTGTAACCTTTTTGCCATTCCTAAAAAGGGATTCTTTAAATTAGGGGTCAACAGACACATGGCTTTTTCACAGGTTAATTTTTTTCACTTTTTTTCTACGTTTCGGCCTACCATCTGGAAACCCTAACAAGAATTAATATACATGTAATTAATATCATTTACATTTTTATTTTTTATTTTATGGTTAAAAACATCAACATTAATTACCTAGGATTGTTTGCGTTTAAGAAGCTTCCGATTGTTTCTTCCCAAAAGGGCATTACAAAAAAAGCCAAATTAAAATGCCTCTGTCCCGGCTAACAGGCCAAAGAAGTGCCCTTTGAACCCCCTAAATTAAAAAATCTCGTTTTAGGAAGGACAAAAGGTTAAAAAAATATATATTATAGCCTACAGACGCGGAACGAACTACAATAATACAAAAGAAAAAAATAAAATAGTAACATTAAATAAATAAACAATGGCTTAGAATTTTACATCAACTCGAGACTATGGCAACCCCCATGGTCATGAAGAAAGGGACCACGCCAAGCTGGCTAATATATGGTCCAATACTTTGCCCAAAATTAGGTCCTCCATTGTCACAGTTGTTTACTTTTCCTTCGTCGAATAAAAGATAACACAATTAAACTATTATTTCTGATATTTCTCGTTTACTAATAAAATTGTCAAATTGATTGTGTTTATATATACTTAAAAAAGACACTTTTTCGACGGACAACTGAATTTTGTCTGGAATAGATTTATTTAAAAAAATATAAGTATTTAACCCATTAGAGTTTGTGGTCTGATTGATCAAATACGTTCTTTCAATTAATAAATCTTTATGTAAGTTATTGACTGAGATAAAAAGTCAGTGTCATGTGAGAGATTCGAACCCACGACCTTCGGCTAGATACGTCGTTTCCGCCACTTCATCTAAGTGATTTCCATCAACTGGGACACCAATTTCCCATCTCAACCCACCATTCGAATCCTCATTTTTGACATTTTTCTCAAATGTGTAATCTATTCGATTCTCGGTGACAAATGAAATGGCCACGGAGAGCTTTCTACATATTAAATCCATTGGAGTTCGCGGTCCGATTGACCAAATAACTTCTTTCAAATAATTATTCTTTATGTAAGGTATCGGTTGAGATCTTAACCAAAGGCCGTCGGTTCGAATCCCGCTCGTGGATTTTATTATCTCAACCAATACCTTACACAAAGATTAATTAATTTAAATACATAATAGGTTTAATTTTAATTTTTTACTGCTTTTTTTAAAAAGATTTGTTGTCAAGATATTTCAAAGCCAGTAGATCTTTGATATTTTAAATACAAGTATACGTTTTTAAACATTTAAGATTTTTTTGAAAGGTGGCCCAATCATATTTTAAATTGGTCAAAGATGTTATGGCGCAGAATGAAGAAAAGAAATATCTTAAATTCGTTTTTATTAAGTATTTTCATTAGCTGTTTTGGTGCTAGTCGGGTTTATGATTTTTTTCGGGTGTTATTGATGGGTCTCCTAGCAGTGGGCACGTTTTTAGTTAATAAATGTTGCATTTAAAATTCTTCGTTTTTGGTTTTTCGATTAAGTAATCTGTTCGAGATAAGGTGGGCCATCTAAAAAAAAGACATCTGTGTTATCCTAGATCTGTTATATCAGCACTGCTTTCGTAGATCGCTAGTACTGTCTTAAACTGAAATTAAATTAATTTTTGCTTATACAGCTTAGAAACATCACGTAATACTTAGTTACGAGACTGTAAGTGCAGCTAACATGAATTCGTTAGATAAGTAGATCAACTATGATTGTATGAAATATATAAAAATAATTTACTTAATGCAATGGTAAACTTAATTGAAATTTTTTTGACCTATTTGTCATCAAGGATGCAAGAGGAAGTAATAAATAATCACTAAAACTAAAAGAAATAGTAACAACTTTATGAAGATGAATATGACAATATATATATTTTCACCACATAGCCACAATTCGGAGACACTTTCGACGAAACAGAGGGACAAGGGAAAGCACAATAGGGTCATGATTATTTCAGCGGCAGCATCCTCCGGAAAAACATTTGGGATAATACGGCGGAGGATAGCAGCACATCACTTGCGGCGGCGGGCAGCAAGGTTGGCACGGCGGGCAGCAAGGTTGGCACGGCGCGCAGCAAACGGGCGGGCACACTTCTTCCTTTTTGTCGTCGCGTTTCAGCTCGAAATTTTGCATGTAGGACATTTTGTAGGTGGTGCGGTCGTCCATGGGATGGTATGGTTCGGTTGCTTTGGGTTTCTCCTTGCATTGACACCTCCTCTCCACGTAAGGGATGAAAGTGGCGTCGCAGAAGCAAGGCCCTCCTGTATTCGTGTCGCAGAAACAACCGTTCAGATCGTGACGTTGCCGGTTTGGCTCTGAACAGCAGTTACAGCAGCAACCGCAGGGAGGTTTCCTAAATCTTGCTCCATTATCCTTACAGCAACAAAACGCATCTCCATTGTGCATATTTCTCGCTAACTCCTACTCTTCTTGTAGCTATGTAATTGTGATTTTGTGGTGATTTTGTGGTGGTATTGTGAATTTTTGTGTGTTGTGTAGTGAAAGTGAGAGTTCAGTGACTTTGATGATTTACTTGTGTCACATGGTCCATGTTTAAATCAGATTAATAAAAAATGTCATCTGTATCGTAAATTGTTCTTATGATTTTTTTTTAAATTAATAATATAATTGCAAAAGTAATACAATTAAACTAAGGTCTAACGAAAGAAACCTTTCATAATGCTGAAAAATCAGGGTCAGCTTTATACAGACAGGAAAATAAATTTGGACATCCCTCGAACTTTTAAAGTCTCTCGCCAATAATTTTCTTAAAAAGGAATCCTTAATAAATATGGATTAAGGATTAGATGATGGCCTATCTCGCGTTTTTTATTACCTTCATATTTCACCTTTAACCCTTCCACAAGGGACTAAAATGACATAAATCAATTGTTTTTAAAAAACGTACTAATAAGACCAAAACCAAATCTAAATTTAGCAGGTATCATGACTTCTCGGTATACTACAGAGAACTCACCCCAACAAATGTTAAAATTATGCGCAACCTAAAGCGTTTTAAAGGTTGACGCCCTCGCTTCATTCAAGGTAAGAAATACACTCACACAGAGTATTACTATACCAGTTAAATTAAGTGGTCCGATCGGTCAGTGAGTATTCGATGTTACGCACAGTGTTCGTACACAACCTTTCACGCAAATAAATACATTCACACGATCACATAGTTGGGGCTTTTGATATTACGCCAGTGATTACCCGTCTATCAGACTGCAAATATACTCTGCCAACTTGCAAAATGGCCAACTTTGGAAATGCAGATTTTCTTAGGCTTTTTAGTCACAGACCTGCGTTAGGTCTCATTTTATACAAAATTTTACGCTGAATAAGGTGGCATTTTTAAATGTTTACGTAGCTGGAAGCCAAGGAGGATGAATGCAGAGATAGCAGCGAGAGGTGGGAATACCAGGTATTGATGCGAAAATGAGAATTTTTGTAATGTCATTTTCCTTTATTTCTTTTTTCTTTTTTTTGAGTAAAATTCTCTGCATTGTTTTATGGTTTAATTCATTTTTATTGGAAAACGCTCAAAACCCACGTATTTTAAAAGTTAAAGTAAGAATTGACGGTTCCCTGTTCACTTTTTTAAAAAGTCCTCCGAAGGGTATTTTTGTAAAATGACAATTTCTCTCTCTCTCTCTCTCTCTCTCTCTCTCTCTCTCTCTCTCTCTCTCTCTCAGAAAAATCTATTTTCCGTGATCAGGTAAACAATCGATAGCAAATCATTCCGCCTCCCAAAAGGTCCAAGGAAGAAAAACTAAGCATTTTCACTTCCTGGTTACTTTTGTGAAAAAGTCCTCAGGAGAAATGTTGTAGAGAGTAAAATTTCCAAAACTATGACGGTTCAAAATTTATGCATTCAAGAAGCCGGCAAAGTGAGTGGTTGATTCTTTCTATGAGCAAACCACGTTTTTGCCCAAAAATCGTGGATAACTGGTGAAAAATAGGGAAATGTTGAATGTTAACAAATGAAAATGTTAAAAATATTAAATTAAAATTTTCTATCGATTGGTGAAGGGTGTCGTTACAGTACAGTTTCCTGGCTCCAAAGCTCAATTTTTTCTCTTTCTCAAAGTTTTCATACAAAAGTAAAAAATTAACGTGTCCCCGAATTTCTGAATTTACTTATGAATGACTGAAGCTAGGAAAGCATAGCAATAAACCCATCTTGTTTAGCGAAAATTTTTCTAAAAAATGAGACAACGCTGATCTGTGAGTTAAAAGGGTGAGAAAATTCCATTTACATAATTGGTCTTTTCTTACAAAATGTATGGTTGGTTTTTATATGGGCAAAGTAATGAAATTAAATAAACTATTGTTTGTATAGATTGTTTTGATGTTTCAAACCTACCTGAACTCATTCCATCATCCATACTAATAAAAAGATTCGGCAATCATAATTATTCGTATTAATAACTTTAATTAATTATGGTTTTAATGTAACGTCTTCGATGAGTTGAAGAAACAAGTGTCACGAGCGGTATTCGAACCCTTTGGCTTTGAAAATATGGCCAAAAGAAGGAAAGATTCGAAAGGTTGTAGGTTGAAAGAGGAGTTAGCGTCCGAAGTCGCAATGGCCCAAGTGGCAGCGGCGTGGGTTCGAATTTCGCTTGTGACACTTGCTTTTTCATCTCAACCAAGACCTTTCATTACAAGTATGACTAATTGCACTAATAAATACATTTACTCAAATTATGGTTTATATTTTAATCAACTTATGAAAAGGTTTCCTATATGCGAACATATACGTTTATTTCGGTTATCGAATCGACTTCTTTTTATAACCGCCACTGTGCTTTAAAGGTTTTAAAGTTTGCGTGTAGGCCACATCATTCTGGGCGGTGCTTATAATTGGCACTTTGTTAATGTATGTTTCGCTGTTCGGAAAAAGGACATCATTTTAGTCTTACCTTGGCGAAGAGATGGACATGTGTCAGCCAGGTGGGGCCTATCCGCAAGCGAGCCAGTATGATAATTTTTCCCCAATGATCAAATCAACAGCTGTTGGATTCGTGTACAAATCAACTCTACTAGTACATTTAATTGAAAGATCACAAAAATTAAATTGGCTCGCAGAAAACAATTTTTTTTTTTAACAAATGCACATATTGACTCATTTTAACGTAACGATCGATTTGTCGGCGAAAAATGACCTGAATATACAAATCGCGTTTAAACCGTTACTATCGAACAGGCGTGATAATCGTAAATTTTCGTTAAAAAAAGGAAAAATAATTACATTTGTTAGAAGAGACAAGTGTTTTGTTATTGTGCCAACATATTTAAAATACAGTCTTTTTTTTGTTATATTAAGACATAAATAATAAAACATAAATTAAGAAAAACAAAATATTTTATTTAATTTAAAACTTGTTTATCAAAAATGACGCAACCAGAATCAACGCTGTTCGTCTAATATGAAATATAAAAAGGCTGCCTCCTGCATGAATATATTTATCGTAAATTGTATAATTAAATAATAAATAAACTATATAATATTATGTAATAATTTTATAAATTACCTGGTCCTTTGGCGCCTCCTGACATCAGCCTCCCTAGCCTGAATATCACAGCCCGTTCGTATTCCTGAACAACCTGAAATATTTAGATTTGTTATGTATAAATATTTAGTCTTAATAAGTTAAGTATAAATCGCTTATTGCAGTACAAGGTAGATAGGTAAAATTACAAGAAAATACACGGTGATCCACTACCCCTCTGATAAAGTTCATAAAGTGCTTGTACAACTCAAATGCCACAAAAACCTTTTTATGAAACATGGTCGGATTCCCGATCCTTTCGCAGATACTCGATATTTAATGTTTTGTCAATTATCTCCAGTTCTCGTTAAAAAATGTCTTGTAGATGTTGACAAATTGGTCGGTTAAAACAAAAACGCGTTGAAAAGAGCTACATTTTCTTTAAGAAACCATCCTTGTCCAACTTTCAATTTTATTTTTAATAAAGAACTCTAGATATTGCAAAAACTGCTATAATTAAAATTTGTTCAAATACTTATTTGTGTTATTTTATTTGAAAAATTATTTCTCAAATTTAACTTAATATAAAAAAAGCAGAAAAAGAAAGAAAAATGGAACAATCGCATAAAAAAGAGACACAAGAAACATGGCGAACAAGGGGAGCAGAAAAATTGGACCAAAAAATTAAAAATGGGCAACCTCGTTGGAAAAATATACAGTAAAATTTGACTAAGTCGGTGGCCGCAAAGTTTTAGACGTTGACACGGCGCATTATTTATATTACTATAAAGGTCGGATTCGAACCGGACATACAAATCGTTTTTTCTCTTCAAGCAGGCCGGCATCCGCATTGAATATCTTTACAAATAAATAAAAATAATTAAAATATACCTAATAAAAAATACGTACAAAGAAAAGTCCATTGTAAAAATGGATTCAAACTACTAAAAAATAAACACTGCACTTAGGGAACAACCAAAGCAAAAAAATTATGATGAATTTTGTTTGCTTTTTATTAGGTTATTATTTGTTTTTACAAGTTTTGTATTTTTTTTCTCTTGTCTAGTGTAGATTTTGACCAGTTTTTCTGATTTGGTTGTTTCTTACGTTTATTGTATCTTTTTTATGACAAGTTACCAAAGTTAACCAAAGTTGATAAATAAATTGCGCCTAAGACAAAAGTAGAGTAACCTCATTCCTCCACCCATTTTCCTGTTTTTTTCCTATTTAACATAAATGAATAGTTCAAGTGATTGTTGTATATTTATGGCAAAAACCGGAGACAGTCGAAAAAGAATAAAATGTAGAATATCGGCAAAGAAGTTGAGATTAGTACTATGATTCATAATGACTTTTTTAAATTTTATTTGCGTGTAGAATCTGAAGACATTTGTCGTACGAGATCGCCCTCTTTTAAAATTTGAAATCTAATTTGTTATTTGTAACTTGGAAAAGACAAAATATTCTATCCCATCATAAAAGTTACCTATCGTGGGTTTCTGCGAGGATTTCAGGTTGAATTTTTCCGAGTCTTGGTAACAAAATTTTTAACAAATTTTAACCACCTTTTATGAAACTATCATTCCTGTAACACATACGCACGCACGCACAGCGGGCGCACAATAGTGCTAATAATCCTAACAGCTTTCTCAGTTACATCATGACTTCATTAAGTGAATTAAACTCCGTATTTAAGTAATTAACCAAATTGATCCTCATGAATTTACTAGTAGAAACATGATTACATTAACGGAAAGCATTCTCTGTTAATCCCGGGGAATTAATTCTTTAATTATTAATTTATTTTATAACTCTCCTCCTAAAAAGCTGGCTTCGTTTAAAAGAAAGTAATTCTACGTTGATTACATATTTAAAGTTTTGTCATATTTCATAAAGCTTTCCGCTTTTGAGTTTATAAATAATAAAATAAGATACAGTTAGACCGTTATTCAATCGCCACTTGTTACATAAAGTCAAATGGTATCGATTGTAATAATATTGTAATGTGCGTTACAACGAGATTCGGTTTATATCGTGTTGCGCCGATCCATAAATATCAAGGTTATTTATATTTTATTACGTTTCGTGGTCCGCTTGACCAAATACATTTTTTGAAAGAGGGAAAATTCAAAATGTGGGGTTGAGATGGGAAGATAGTGTCCGATCGGCGGCGTATTTTGCCGAAGGTCGTGCGTTCGAATCCCGCTTGTGACACTGACTTTTTAACTCAACCAAAACCTAAATTAATTGAAAAAAATTGTATATTAATATTCTGATTACTGTTATTTGAACCATGCACACTAGAATGTTCCGGTAATGTTTGCCATAATTTAAAACTTTTGTGAACATTAAAAAAATTGATGAAAGCTACCACTAAACAAGAAAAGTAGATGCCGGAAAAACGTCTGACCGACAAAACAAGCAAACTCATATCGTTGTCTTATATAAATTCAATTAAAATTCAATTACAAATATATTAAAAATTATTTTACCTTAAAGCATACAAACAGAGAAAAGGGAAGCGTGCAGAAAACTAGAACCCAGGAGAGGCCGGTGAGAATCGTGCCGCAGATCCCCGAGTCACCGGTGTCGGCATCGTCCCCTGTAATTAACAAAAAATAATAAAAACTTTTTATATGCATACGTGACATTGGAACTATGATCTATCTATTGCATTTGGTGAACGGGTGAAATACCTCCGCCATGTAAAATGGCATTGTTATCATGATCAGCATACTTCCAATTATGAATAATGTTCCGTTGGTAATTGTCGGTTTATTAATTCATGGGGAATACAATCGTTCTCATTTTATTGCAAAATGTATGTAACCCAGTACAAATATAACATATCCAGTCGCACTTCCTCATTATCAATTTCATTTTCTATGTAAGAAAAGTGGCATTAAAGTTAAAAGTGAAAATAAATTGTACTTTATTTCCTGCCAGAGAAAGTGGCAAACTGAAAATTAAATGTAAGTTAAATAACTACTAAATTGCAGTGCATTTTACAGTCGAAAAATGGCAAACTTAAATAAATTGGACTTCATTTTATGCCAGGAAAAGTTTCAAATCTAAACTTAACTTGGAAGTTAATTGTGCAATAAATATTACTTTCTCTTAGACCACGAAAATTTGCAAACTTAAAATTAATTTTTATGTCAATTAAGTAATCAATTGTACTTTATTTTTTGTGAGGAAAAATAGCAAACTTAAACTTAACTTGTAAGTTAAGTACTAATAAACTGTACTTTATTTTTTGTCGGGGAAAATAAGAAACTTAAACTTAACTTTCAAGTTAAATAGAAAAGAAATTGTACTTTATTTTATTTCAAGAAAAGTAGCAAATTTAACCTTAATTTGTAAGTTAAGTACTAATAAATTATACTTCTTTTCTGTCAGGAAAAATAGCAAACTTAAATTTAAATTGTAAGTTAAGTACTAATAAATAGTACTTTATTTTTGTCAGGAAAAATAGCAAACTTAAATTTAAATTGTAAGTTAAGTACTAATAAATTGTACTTTATTTTTTGCTGGGAAAAGTAAGAAACTTAAACGTAACTTGCAAGTTAAATAGACAATAAATTGTACTTTGTTTTCTGCTAGGAAAAGTAGCAAATTAAATTTAACTTGTAAGTTAATTGTGTAATGAATTGTACTTTATCTTAAGCCAAGAAAAGTTGAAAACTAAACTTAATTTTTATGTTAATTAGGTAATAAATTGAACTTTATTTTTTGCAAGGAAAAATAGCAAGCTTAAATTTAATGCCAAATGTGCAATAAATTGTAGTTTATTTCCTGTCAGGAAAAATAGGAAATTTAAACTTAACTAGTAAGTTAAGTACTAATAAATTTTACTTTATTTTCTGCCAGGAAACGTAGGAAACTTAAACTTAACTTCGAAGTTGTAGTTGTGTAATAAATTTTACTTTATCTTAAGCCAAGAAAAGTTGCAAACTAAACTTAATTTCTAAGTTAATTAGGATACAAATTGAACTCTATTTTTTGCCAGTAAAAATAGCAAGCTTAAACTTAATGTCAAATGGGCAATAAATTGAACATTATTTTATGCCGGGAAGTTTGCCCTGCAGTCAAACCAAACATTTTTTTAAAATCAAAAACGCCTTGATATGACCTCTGCTCACTGTCTCCTGGTCAGACAGATAAGTCAGATTTGCATAAAATTATACGGTTTGCTCAATGTATAATTTGTACAGATAGCAATAAATAAAATAAAATATATAAATTTTATATATATGCAAAACCCGAACCTTATAGTGGTTTGTTTTGAAGAAAAGTTCATTCTTTCTTGGATCTTTCTTTGTATAAAAATTTGTTATCAACATAAAGACCAATTATAAAATGTGGTAATAGATAATTCGTTATTATTATTTTTATTCTGTTGTATTTTCTTTTTATTAACTTAGCTTTGTTTTGGTTCATTTTAGACCAGACTATCTGATTCATTCGTCATTTCAAGGTCTAAATATTAACGTAGATAAATACGTCGCGTTTACCAACTATTTTGATTCACTTGATCAATGCAGGTCTAATGATCAATCAGCAGTATTGAGTAAATTTTAAAATAGTGTTACTGAGAAGGTGGAAGTCCACGTGTCGTTCTACAAAAGCCAACATTGACAATTCGTTCAACCTGAACCTTTCAGGTTAAGCTGCAATCAATCATTATTTGTACAAAATACCCCGTTCTTTTCGCCCTATCGATCAGCCTTGAGCAGCGTAAAATCGATGTTTCCTGTTTGTGACGATAACCCGTATTGTTTATAGAAGAGGGCAAAAGCACTAATTTACCGTAATCTCTTTGATTTTGAAAATAAATAAATCAGTTTTAATGGGGCATTAAGAAAACCTTGCTTACGTCTTTACGTGAATGATGTAATAGTATAGGAGGCATCTTATACGCAAAATTACAGCATACCTCTGACAATGTAAAACATTAAAATCCAACTAAATGTACAACTCCATTAAATATATAGAATTTCTTAATAATGGTAAGAGTTTCAATCAAATATGCAATTAAATAGACAGTAAGCACATTAATACATTTCTAAAACGAAATCTAAAAGTCACATTAATATCGTATACGTTAAATGTCCCACCCTGCTTTTAAGGGTGGTCATAAATTTTTAAATTGTTACAAGAGTCAAATACATAAAAGGAAAATCAATCGCCTACGTACAATGGAAAAAAAAGTTTCAGAAATGTTCAGAAAAGGCGAAATTGAGAAATATTGATATTCATCAGATTTTATTCAAAGCTAGGTTGGAATTGAGATTAAAAACTAACAAAGTTAGACCTTTTATAAATTTATATTTAAAAAACCATTAAAATTAAGTAAAGTATGGAAAACGTGTTTTCCCATAAATTTCCCATTCGGGTTATGATATAATCTTTATATTCGTAATGTTTTGACCTTTGCACCAGCCCAAACATTTAAACATTTAAGATACTGCCTATGCTGTAATGCCAGATTTCCTTTGGAAGAAGGGAAAAAATAATAAAAAAAATACTCCCAATGGCTTGTGTGCACTAATTTCTGAAATTTTTACTATAAAAAAAAACCATCGAATAGAGCTCAACTCCAAAAACTTATTAATTGCCATGAATTCGGCCGATGTATGACCTTTCTCAGGACTCTGTATATAAATTACAACAGAAATCATATTGTACTTCTACTGACACCGTACTTACAGCTGATTGACTTCAAGCTTGATACTCTAGGGTTGGCCGTTCTCTTCAATTCGGTCAACCGATGACGACATATTTTCAAGCCTAAACGCTAAAAAACACGATTAAAAGAAAGTGGCAGCGTCTGCCCCTTGAGAAGACACCTCTTCATAATGGGTACTCTACCAGACCCCTTCTACCGCTTCTGCGAAACAAAAGAAGAAACGGCTCGACACTACCTTGCAGAATGCGATAGGTATGCCAGGGAAAGATTCGATACTTTTCAAGGAGAGGACATAACTAAAACACTCCCCAGGATAAAATTGTCCACAATCTTGGGGTTTGTAAATGGTCCAAAAGGTTTATGCAGGGCTCGCGAGCCGACCTGGTCCGGGACCTTTTAGGGATTTTACGGGCCTACCTAGGCTTTTAACCCCTCGAGTCCTGGTCGTCCGCCTTACATTATATATATATATATATATATATATATAAAGTGGCAGCGTCGAATTGGCAAAGTAGGTCTTACGACGATGGGTGGCCCATGGAGGGTCTAACTCATGAAAGAAGGGTCATCCTCACCCGATTAACGATAGGCCATGCGAGGTTCACATACAGATATTTGGGCCAAATCCTGCATATGTATCTGACATGCAAAGAAAAGTTGCTCGATGTGTCCGAGTCGAAAAGCGCCACCCGATGTGGTAATTGTGCTTGATTAAGGCAAAGAGTATCTTGGACCAGTTTCAATTCGTGACAGAACCAGAACTGTTTAATTACAAGTCCTCAAATGCGAATTGAGACTGAATGTATTTATTAGCGTGAATGTGTATTGTAGGAGAGTCTATGTCTGAATACTGGGAATCCCATCGATCCTCAATTAAGTTAGTCATTATTAAGTATAAAGGGTGGTGGAGGAACATCGAGTACTCCACCAAAATTGATTACATGATATGTAAATAAGAAAAAATGTTTTCAAATAATAGTGGGTTAAGGTTTAAAAATACTTGGAGGCTGAAATGGCCTAGCTGTTGATCTTGAAGCCGAATACCGGTGTTTGGACGGATAGGACAACGTCTAAACCTATGAACTTGCATTTACAGTACATTTGTATAAATAATTTGTAATGTACTTTTATATAAGTAAACGACTTACTATATATTTACAACCAATAGAGGATTATGTTTTATCCATTTCAATAATTCTGATAAGGCCCTGGAAGAGCAACGAACACAGTCTATTAAAAACCCGAACTTAGAAGGAAAAACTTGATAATTACATTTAATACCCTAACAGAGTACTTAAATTAATTATTTAATACATTTTTGGTGTAAAAGTTACATAAAATGAAAGAATTATTTGTTTATATTTGTTTATAGAAGTAATTACGTTTTTGTAATAAAATAAATTTGTGAGCACAACGCTTGAGATGCTACTTCCAACGTGACCAGTTGTTACGAAACGGCGCGTAATGTTGTTTCGTAAAATAACACTGAAAGCGGTGGAAAAACAATACATAATTCAACTCCGAGATCTGCAAAATTTGCAGGAAAGGTCCAGTTTCCAAACAAACCCCTCGTAACAACAACTCTAGGCACATTTAGACTGTTCGGATGTTTTATAGATAGTAATGGACTTTTTCATTTTACGGTATTTTTCTGTCAGAAACATCCAACTTCACTTTTACTCTAGTTGATGTCAGTAAAAAAAAGTTACGACGAACTCAAACTTCTAACTTCAACGATAAGAGGTAGCATGTTAGGGGACGTTTATAACATAAAAATATCAGTTATAAAATTACTTTTAGTGTTCTTTACCGCAAGCAGTGGTTTAAATTCTACCTACGAATTATTCTATTTGTCCTCATTGTTTAAACATCGATTTGTATAGGGCAGTGAACATTTCCCGTTCTGCAATATAAGGTGATTTCAGAATTAATAGTTACTGATTAGTTTTTTATCGTCGCTCGAGACTAAACTGTCTTTGAATAATTTAAATCGACCATTTTTCACATGAAAACCACGCTATGTCGATCGAACATTGTACAATATTAATTACTCTTTCTTTCCATCCTGAAAACGCCACGGTGGAAAAATCCTCCCTCTTCGTCTATAAATTTTTAACTCTCTCGAGAAAGGAAGTCTGTGCTAGACATCATTGACGGGTAAGTCGGATTAACAAAGATCTGACACTGATACGTCCTAAACTCTGTAGACGTCTTTCAAGTTAAACGAACAGCCAAGGCGTTTCCTATCTTTAACAACCTAAATAGAACAACACTTTTTTAATCTCGACTACAATGTCAAGGTAAACAAATAGATAACCAATTCCTTTATTTCTAAATAAACAACAATAATACTATTTCAAAAATAAATAATACAAACTTGTTCTAATATGACAAGACGTTCAATGTTGTATCTGCTGTACCTAGGTTAATTTATTGGAAATAATGTATTTATTAGCGTGAAAGGAAAATGTTTAACTTCAGCCCGAAGAATGTCGAATACTAATGGGGAATAAATGTGGCACAACTATTTACTTGCCCAAATCAACAATGTGAATATATATCATTTTACAGCATTGTTTAACTAGATTTCAATAAAAATATAGTAAAATTGTTAAAGTTTATCTGTAAACAACAAAAAACCAAATATTTTTCAAGTAACCCTCTCGTAATTTTTTTACGTGAGACTGATGTGTGATTTATTTTGACACCTCTAGAGCACCCAAAATATAGATTTAAATTTATCCCTTTATTACTTTAATTTTTTTTCTAAATTTTAAGAATTGAATACCACGGTAACTTTCCTGTAGAATTGGTCGAAAAATTAAATAAAAAAATTAAAATGAGTAAAACAATTTGACCAAAAATGTCGCTGCGGAAACAATTAAGAAATGGCTAAATCAGTGCGGAATATTTCCTCCTATTGCGCTTTCATTTGACATGGAATCGATTTCATGAATTTTCATAGTCCACCACTGAGCCTTTCTTAAATTCTCTTGCATAATCCAACGAACTTTTACCCTCTTTGATAACTTGTGTCAAATCTTTTCAGTAGTTTTCAATCAGGACTTCATGGTGGCCAGTCCAAACATTGAATTGAGCAGTCACCAACTTTATGGTGTTTTATATGCATGACAATGCACGGTCTAACACCGTTGGTAACCACTTAGAACGTGCTTCAATTCAATGTTTGGAGTGACGAGCATGAACTCCCGATTTAGACCTTTTTGATACGAGTTGTCAAAGAGAGTAAAAAGTCGTCCAATGAAGCCAGAGAATTTGCAAGAATAAATAATGGCGCTCTTAGAGAAGTAAACAAATATCTCTCAGCACTACATCTAAAACCTCATAAAATCGATGCCACGTGGAATACAAGCGGTGATCAACGCAAGGGGAAGAAATACTTGGTACTGAATTGAATATTATTTTTGGTAAAATTGTTTTTACTCAGTTTATTTTATTATTTGAGGTTTTTGTTTAGGTTGTCTCTTAAAAAAAAACGATGAAATGTGGCGCCCCTGTATCCTATTAACTCATACTTAAAATATGACTGCGAAAAGAGGCACAGAAAAGGCAAAAAGACAGAAAATCTTTACTATTATTTTTAAAATAATTGGATCTCTTTCCATCCTCTTCTTTCTTTGTAAATAAAGGGGGTTATAAACTTTTTTTACATATCTTAATTTGTTGACAAGAAAAGACGCTGTTCCCCTTAAAAACGAAATGAAACCCTGTATACAATCTCATTATATGGATGGACTTTTACGAATTCGTCTTCCAAAAACATAATTAATTTCATAAACTTAATTAGAAATTTCGTTTCAACACTTGTAAAAATCTTTTAATATAAGTTTTTATTTGAATTTAAATTTATCGATTTTTGGACTCCTAATTTTTTTTATGTAGTCATTATCGGAATATCGGATTTAAAGGGCTATAATTTAAAAATAGTTAAAGTAATTATAACGTCAAACATATCATTTCAAAGAAGAGGAACATAGCTTTTTAATAGCGTATATACCAGAAAGTACATGAAAGATTCATATAAAAAATATTATTAATATAAGTTAAATAACTTCTTTGGTCGAATGAGTTTTTAAAAACTTTTATTCAAAGAAATTACAAATAATCTGATATACATTCAGAAACTTTATGAATCTAAGATAAATTTCTTCGATATGCGTTCGGGAAAATCTGGCTTAAGACTAACGTTTATTAAAATTAAAATTGTTATAACATTTCTAGAGTGGGAGAGAGTGCTGATGACAATTCTAGGAGCAACACCTGCATCCTAGCATTGTCATCACATTATTTATTTCGCACAATGTTTATACTCGTATATAACTTATATATATATATAATATAAATATTATCGAAGGTTCCCTAACACCTGCGCGATATATTAAATACGTGTTATCAGAAGTTGTGTTGGACTTTAATACAATGTTTGGAATAACCAGAATGTAAATTGACTTAAACCGCATCGAAAAGTTTTGAGACGAGTTGTCAAAGTGGGTAACATATCGCCCAGTGTTGACAGTGAATTTGTAATAATTAAGAATGGCGCTGTTGGAGGAGTATGGCAATATTCCACAGCGCCTCCATAATTTTTTTACACCAAAAGCGGCCGCTCCCGATAAAAAGGAAAGGACGACCGGCGTACAATCTCTTTATCTGGACGAATTTATACGGATTCAATCTCAAAATAAATATACATGATTTAATTTAAATCCGTGGAAGTGAGAAAATATGTGAGTGCTAATCGGAAAGAACAAATTTCTCTTTTAACAAGGCGCCTGAATAGATTAAAAATCGCATGATGGATCGGTCGTGCGGGTTTAACATCGTAAAGCGCCGTTTTTCTTTGTTCTTTAATCAAATGGCCGCTCCTGACATGGACTTTTCTTGTCTATTTTTTATGTAGATTGCAATAAAATTATAATAAAAGCTATCAAAGTTTACAAATAAAATTTATTATGATTTTTTCCTAAAACTAATACGAAAAATAGTTTTAGCACCTTTAGGAACCATTAAATACAATTTTTTAATTTAAGTTTATAAATTTTTCCCTTTATTCTTCCGATTTTTAATAATCTCGGAATATCTGATTGAAACGACTATAATTCAAAAATAGTTAAAAGGATTTTTAACGTTGAACAAACCATTTGAAAGAAGAAGGGCGTGGCTTTTTAACGGCTTATGTATTACAAACATATACAAAATAGGAAACCGCAGCTTTACGGGAAATGAGGTAAAAAAAGTCCGCAGTGATTCGATTTCCTCCAGGCTGTAGGATTAACAAAATTAACTAAATGAAAATAACCTCAGGACACCCGACCTCTTCATACAACTGGTCAGAAAATGGCTAAGCTTCAATTCGTTCGGGAACATGCGAATTGGACATTGGACGATTGGGGGCAAATTCTCTTTACAGATACGATGAGTGTCGGTCTCAAATCTTCTCAAGGACGTCATTTCTAATAGAGATGGTCAGGCGAAAAATACTCCCCATGCTGTATTTATTACATTTTTTCATTCTTCTCCGGAAAAAAATTAACGAAGTTTAAAAGAGGCGTAAAAAGACGAACCTATAAGAGAAGCGCGAGAAGCAGGAAGCAATTCGCGGCCTGTAAGATCCTGATCGGGATGGCACTGGGTCCGAGATTGTAAAAAAAATGAAATAAAAAGCAAGGAGAGACAGTTGGGTATAGACGTTCTGAGGAAGACGTGGTCCCCTCAGGAAAAGAATTTTTTTTTTTTAAGTGTATGCGTGTGGGTGGTTTGTGAACCTAGTCGAAGAGCTCCTACGAAGAGGAACTGGCAAGTGAGGAGTAATCCCGTGAGTTGGCACATTTCCAATTTCATATCAGGCCTGATAATTCCAGACTAGAGACATTCGCTATACGTTTCGGCCTTTGTTAGCTTTTACTTTAAAAGGATTTGTTTATGTACTTGTAAATAGAATAGTTATAAGATTGA
Organism: Cimex hemipterus; assembly: GCA_039619505.1. NCBI lineage: Eukaryota > Metazoa > Arthropoda > Insecta > Hemiptera > Cimicidae > Cimex > Cimex hemipterus. Next base: position 17,923,467 of record CM077112.1, read on the forward strand.
TTTTCTTTTTTTTTTAATCGTAGTTTTAAACCCCAACTAAGGTAATACTTTAAGGCATCTTGCTTGTGTTAACGAATTAACTCGGATAGAAGCAGGAAAACTTCATAATTTGGCATCCTAGTTGGAAGCACCATCAGAAAGAAGAGAGCCAGAAGCGCTGCATCGCTACCCTTCCTTTCCCTTTCTTCCTATTGTTCTACTCTTCTTTTCCTTTTTATACCCCGGTTTCGGTATTTATCCTTCCCCAAAAATACCGTGGCGCTCAACATAACACCTATTAATAAACTTTCACCTCCTCACCGACATCCTCACTTGTCTCTCCCTTCAACACGTCCCCCCTTCTCCACTGAGCTACCGCCAACGTACGTGCAGCTGCAGTAAGGAAGCTGTAACATACGTTTTTCAGATGGCACTCAACGGTTACACTGATGTTCTTGAGCGGTACTTCTTTTGATGCCCGCACCGATTGGATATTTGTACGAGGATGATCACAGAGGTACATGCAAAACATAATCGAAGGACATGTAATGCCACATGCCCCCCCCCCCAACATAGATGATTCTTGCTAATGCAAGAAAATGACAGTCATTGTGGATGACTACATGAAAGAGGATGGAATTGCGGCTTGATATAGCTAGCTCTAAGTCCAGATTTGAATAGGATCGAACACATTTGGTCCCAATTTAAGCGACGAGTACAACGGCAAAACCCAGAACCTAACGCCTGTAAACGGCTGAACTTGAAGAATGGTAAAAATTCCTCCAAGATTTTATCAGAAATGTTTTTCAAGGAATGCGGAGGCGATTAACGGAGGTGAATCGTGCCACTTGCCAGAGGTAAAACTATTCTGTTTTAAAGGGAACAAAATAGATTTTTGTTTTGCATTTTTATTTATTTTTGAATTTTCATTTCTTTTTTACTGAATAATTGTGTTTTTAGAATTAGGTAATAAACATTTTTTTTAAATGTCTTTTTTTATTAACCAACCTATTTTTGGTAAGAGGGAAGTTAATTTTGTTCAATATTACAGTACAAAATCTGACAGCCAAACTCAACCGCTGTGGACCTTTCTTCGACTACAAAGTAATCTTATTAGCCAATAAAATATATTATAAGAAATTAAAAAAGACTCGTCATAGGATTGTCGAAATTTTAATGGACATAGTTAATTGTAGTATTTGGTCAAATTTAAAGTATCTATAAAGACTAATAAATGTGTTGAAGGGAAAGCGAAAAAACAATATGTATATGGTGATAATATACATGTGATCAAATCAATCAAAACGACTAATGTATTTTACCTCTCTGAATTTTTACATCATGTTGTTCACTTCCATTAAACAAATGGCTGTTTAATCAAAGGTGATTCGCCTAATTTAAAATTATAAAAGGTCAGAAAAAGTGGATCGAGTCGAAAGCTTTTAAATGAATTAATACATTGACCTAGTTGACCTCTCATTACTTTTTCATTTATCTCTCCTTGTTAAATTATCAACTTTTTATTAATATAAAGAAGATAGAATAAATACATGTGGTACATAAAGACTCAAGATGATAATACAAAATAAATTTAATATATTTTATTACATTAATTTATTTTATTAAATTGAAATTGTCTATAATAAATATGGCCGACATGATCGAACTTTTTTTTAAATTTGTAGGAAAATATGTATTTAAATAAGACAGATCACATTCACTCTCCCAGAGAACTCGATATTTATCTGGGCGGAGTTAAACCACCCCTTCCTTTCACGCTAATAAATTACGTTCATTCCACTAAATTAACAAAAACACTCAAACATCTGGTCACCTTCGTTAAATTATGTAATAAATAAATGTCAATGATAAATAATTTATTCGAAGATGATTTTTTAATTATTTAAAATTTTTCTTCGCCTGGTGGAACTAAACAATTAAGGCTCACTTTTGTATAATATTTCACAGCCATCTAAATAATTTGTGTTAATGTAAAAATTAAAACCTTACGTTTCTAAATAATTCGGTGTTTTTTATGTAAATGAAGCTGTTGTCTTAAAAACAGTTTAACATCTCACCTTCGTCAGAACTCTGAGATTTTTTCTCCACATTCTCAAAATTTGCCGGGATTCATACTCAAAGATTTCAGAAAATACATTAAATACATAATCAATTATGTATTCAAAGACTGTTACTTAATTATGTACAGTTTTTTCTTCACCAGATGAACGGTTAATTAGCCGCCTGATAATAAAACGTGAAAACCAAGATATGAATTATTAAATTGTATGCATGCATTTAAATTAATAAAAAGTGATCAGTCCCTTCATTTCAACATGCAAAACTTGAGTATTTTTAAAGTAAATGTATATTAAAATATTTTACATACAAATTAAGATTTTTTGTTTTCATTCAATTCGTATATTTGAAGTTTAATTTTCACTGAATATAAAGTAAAGCAATAAACCTTGTTGTTTTTCAAAATGAAAGTGATATTAAATTTGTACATCACACATAATTTATTTTTATTATCAATAAATTGTTTTTGTGTGAGAATTTGTTTATTTCAAATTTCAATTTTTCGTGTTTTCATTGAGAAAAAGTATAAATTGCTAGGTCAAATGTCACGATATATCATTCAGATTGAGAATTTTTTTCTTTTTTGAAAAACGTTTCTACCTGTTGTTTCTCCCATGTTATTTTTTTGTTGTGCGTCTTTGCCCGGTTAATTGGACAGAAGCGTGATGCTAAGGAATACCAAATGTGGACTGGCTGCCAGCTAGAATTGAGCTTTCGCTCTTACAACCCCCGCCCTTTTTCAGAGACACGACGCATGACTGAACTTTCTGTGTGGTCGCGAAATTCTTCGCCAGCATCAAATTTATTTTCAAACCTTAAGAATCATTTATCGCTGAAGATATTTCAAGTAAAATCGATAATCCAATTTATGCAATAGCCCAGCAATACAATCAAATTAAGAGAAAAGTTTGTATTCCTAATGTTATGAACTAGTACATTTATAATTATAAAGAATTTATGTCATATAAAATAGCCTTAATGACAATCCTGAGTCTAACTATCTTAGTTCAACCAAGAGTACGAAAGATGGTAAACCTAAACATTCCATAAAGTCTGGCATGAAGGTCTCATAGATACCATGAGAGACTCCACTCAAGCAAACTACCCAAAACCAATTGAATCCATCATTACTTCAGAATTGAGCAATCAGAACCCAAACTGATCCATGTTTGTCAAGGCAGTGTATAAAGAAAGGCCTGTCCTACTTCAGTCTGCTCGTCACTACTGATTTACCAGAAACTGAGTTTAATACTGCGGTAAAGTCACTGTAGAAAACCAATTGTGGCGGTTGAAAAAAAAAAAAAAAAAAAAAAAAAAATTCCATTTCCGAACTTAATAAATAAATGAAAAAAATTAAGAATAAAGATGAATAAAGAAAAAATCACCAGCCAGAAAATTCAATAAATACGGGTTTTATTCAACTAACTAAGTAAGCTCTTCCTGAGATAGACCAATACCCTTACAGTCCAAGATGTCTTCGGTCCTAACTTTCCCCCGCACAACCCAATGGCCTGAGCGTCTTGATTTTGCGTTCAGGCATATCCTAGCCTCCGTAACGACAGTTTTCACTTTAAATTATGGCTTCTGGTATGCCACCATGAGGGCTTCTTGTAATACTCTGTAGTTCGCCATTTTACCGTTCGCAGGGGTTACAACGCAACTCATAAGCCATAGCAACGTTCTCGTCTGAGCCGTTTTCATCAAGTAGGGTATAATGGTTATTATATAGTTATGAGGTTATCGCCTGAACCTGACACCCAGATGCTCGGAAATCGGTGATGAGGACTTCGAAGTTATCCTTACGATTTTATTGTGATTCTCCAGGAAAATCCATCGTATATGATAAAGCGATTCCGTGCCAGCGCCACATTTTTTTCTCAGAATTATTACCTGGGCGGATAAGCAGGGAGGTCGCTGTTCCGTCGATGATGTCCTCTGTGAGGGTCCTCGCTTTCCTGAGCGCCTCTTTTCTATACCATCCATGGTCCTCTTTGAAGTGTTTTTTCCATGCCGGGGTCAGTCTCGGTCCGGTAGCAGTCTCAGCAACTCACTGGACGGCTCATGTCTGACAGGTGGCATAAAGAATCCGTCTCTGTTCATAAACTGCACGCAATAATTAGTGAAGAGAGCAGAGCGATCAGAGACATGGTGAGGAGCACCCTCGTGAGGTTTTATACTCTGAGGTCACGGAGCGATCTTTTGGAGCTCTCTGGAACTGCCCTTTGCGCCTGTAAAATACGACTTCTCGAATAACCATGTACTTCTCTCTCTTTGCGTCCGCGATGCGGCTCAATGCGTAACCAATTTCATATGCCACTGTAAGATCTAGTACGTGTACTTCATCTTAATTAATGGCATCTATGCCCGGTCGCAGCGTTTGCCCAGCGTTGTGTCACACTTAGCCGAAGAGTACTATGCCTTGGTCCTTAAAGAGAGCAAGTCGGCATGGCTCTCGACATAAGCACAGTCCTTGGGCACAATAGAGCGTTGTTTGGTCTTTAAATATCAAGAGAAATGGGGGAGATAACTCATCTTTAAATATTATACATAATTACGAGTGCTGTATCGGCCCTCAGTGCATTGGAGGTTGATGTATGACTGCGCTATTAAATAAAATTGCCATCAACCGTACCCGTTTATGTATATTCTTTTCATCATTTTGAAGAAATTAATTGAAACTTTTCAATTCAATGTGTTCATTACCGTATTAAATTTTAGATCAGTTTATAAACATTATGAAAGATTATGGATAGTCAACTACACTTTTATGTAAGGAACCCTTCTGTGAGATTTCAAACTTCCACAAAAAAGTATCACCAAAGAGGACCATAGTAAAGACAGCTTCGGACAGAAGCAGGCAAATGACTCGACCAAGAAAGTCTCTCTTAAAATTATTCGGAAATCGTGAGATGCGGCGTGGTGTGCCTTAGATTAAAAAAAAAACATTTTCTTTATCATGCCCGTTTTGAACTGTAATGAGATCATCTTCAGACCTCAAAGTGTTTATTTTTGCGTAATTGTGCATTCCTGCGTGTCGTTGAGAGTGCCCACAACTGGGGAAATGTTTTTATGAAACTTACGTCACGCCAGACCGCATCTCAGGATTTCCGAATGACAGAGTAACGGTCACTAATCACCACACATCTCTCCTAAAGTTACTGCAAATTATCAGTAACTTTTAGTTAAGGTCTTGATTATAAATATAAATCGCAATATGAAGTATTATTCTATTTTTAATATAGCTTGGTTTATATTTTTTATAATCAAAGTATAGAGGGAATTTGAAAATATTAGAGTGCTAATACAATACGCTACTCGCTCTGCATATGGATCCAAGAAATTGCCAATCCAAACTGAAATTAAAGGAAAAAAAGCGGCCGTCGTGGGTTTTTTTATCGATATAAATTTTTTGTTTTATTTACTGGATAATTTAAAGAAAAATATAAGGTAAACCTAAATATAAAAAAAATAAAAATTCAACTGAGTAAAACAATTTTACCAAAAACGTCGCAAGGGAAACGATGAAGATAATATTCAATTTAGTACGGAGTATTTCCTCCTCTTGTGTTGATCACCGCTTCCATTCAACTTGGCGTCGATTTTATGAAGTTTTGAATGTAGCCTGTGGAATATTTTCATACTCTTCCAACAGCGCCATTTTTAATTGATGCAAATTCTTTGGCAACTTTTTACTGTCTTTGGCATATCGTCTCACACGTTTTCGATAAGGTTAAAACCAGGATTACACGTTGGTCACTCCGAACATTGAATTGAAGCCGACCCAGTAGTAACCAATAGTAATGGGCTTGACATTGTCATGCATAAAAATAAAACCGTCTTCAATTTGAAGTACATAAGGAACACTTCTGATTTTTAAGACGCCCTTGTTGGAATATCTGGTTGAAATTGCTATATTTCAAAATGAAATAAAGCAGTTTGACATCACAAACTTATTCAAAGAAGTGAAATGTAACTTTTTAATGACGAATGTACCATTAAAATATATAATAAATTTCTATAAGAAAATATCACAAATAGAAAAATTATTTGTGGGAAATAACCTCGTTTTTTAACTCGAAGTAATATTCCAATTAATGTTCCAAAAAGTACTAAAATACATTCGACAATTTATTTTAAACGAATTGTCAACCATGAAAATTGGTCCTGTAGAGCGTTCATTAGAAATATCAGTCAGGATCGTAGAAATTATCAATCGTTAGCAAAAAAAAGAGATAAAAATGTATAAAATTTAAATTGAGTTTATCACTGAAGATGGCGTAATGCCGAAACGCGTTTGATCGACTCAAACAATAAACCCGCAACCCGCGAGTGAAGACAGACCCAGTAAGTGCCCGTGTGCCAGTTCAACATGAATAAAATTATAGCCATTTTAGTTGCAAATTTTTTTTTGTTATTTATAAACTTCGAAATTATTTTAAAGTACATAAGAACTGCAAAATTATCATATTCACATAGATCATTTGAAAAAGTAGAAAGGCAAATTGAAAATATTTTAAAAAGTTGGAAAATTTCAACTTTTAAACTTTTATTTTGGCGAAAGCAGGACCCATTTGCATTGTCCGATATTTTGGAGTGTAGTTTCACTAAAAAAAAAAGTTTGGTCGAAATTCGCGGCCCGCCGTCCTGGTAGTCCCGTTTAAGTTAACTACAAAGAAAAACGGCGCTTTATGATGTTAAACCCGCACGACCGATCCATTATGCAAGCTTTAGTCTATTGAAGCGCCTTGTTAAAAGAGAAATTTGTACTTTTGGTTTTGTTTATTCGACCGAATTCGCGCTTCGCACTCGCATTCGGATATATGATATATAAAGAAAAATTATAACCCCTCCTTTATTTAGAATGAAAGAAAAGGATCAGAAGAGACACATCTTTCAAAAATAGATAAAAAGCAAAACAATTAAATAATAAATTAGACTTATGACGTAAAACGTACGACGAACTGTCTTCACCTTACTTTGCATAAATTGAGATTAAACATTTCTAACGTTTTGAAGTCGTAGCTTGATTTTAACGTCGGCATAATGTCGATTACGGAGTACATTCGAAGCAATAAAAACAATCATCCGTCTGAGATGTGACCCCACGACGACTTGATCCATGCATTCTTTGGTAACTTAAATTGTCTTGGTAGCTATGGAAAATTCTTCGAGCAGTTGTTAAGCACCCTGGGCACATACACTTGACATCTTACTTTCTACAAGATTCTAGCCGAATTTTGTTGTTGTCTAAGCGATAAATAAAAATATTAAGGGCTGGCTCTTTGTACCTCTTCAATATAATATTTATTTTAATATAATGAATGAATGACAATTTTATGATGTTTAAAATTAACATTCCGCCATCCAGCATTCACAATCCACCAGGAGCCGAATTGTTAGCGTGAGAGACTCTGGGCTCGTAGACCCCCGCGGTCGAGGGTTCAATTCCCGCCGGCGCCACTGGCGTTTTTTTCATGTTACCCTTCCCTCCCAAATCGAATACGCGTAATAACATTGTGATTAACTAACATGCTAGAAAAATTAAAAGAAAAATTGTGACCATTCCTTCCATGAATTATTTGAGGTTATGTTTTATACTGTCGGATGTGGTTCGTATAAAAACTCGACATACATTGTGTCTTGACAAATAGTATTAAATAAAATTATTTCATTATCCTTAAAAACGCTAAAAAATTTATATCGATCCAATTTTAAGAATTGAAAAATTATAAATGATTACCTTCAACTGCTGTGGGCGGCCGAACATTGATGTTTGGTATATTAGAAAGATCTATTTTCAACCACCTGAGCAACGAGGAGTTAATACGCATTCGGTCCATTTGAGGTCTACTTTCATACTGAATGTTATGTCGCCTGAGTTAAGAAACGTTTATCGCACCCTGGATCTACACCGCTTCGATTAACCGCCGTGCCACGTAAGTTCATTAGACTTTTTTTTCACAAAGCGACGAACTTTCAGTCCGAGGGTCAAGGCCCGACGTGTAGAAGTCTAGTCTGACCGAAGTAGCCGACAAATGAACGGTCTTAGATTAACTACATTTACTTAGAAACTCAGGACTTGAAATACGGTTCTTATATTTTTAACCAAAAAAAATTTTTTTTAATATTCAACTCATATCGACTTAAAAAAGGTCAAAGCGATCGAAAAGTTTTGCTTAAATGAGCACATATTTTCAAAATTATATTATCAAAAAGGTATATAAAAAGGTATCAAATATTATTGCATTTTTAATTGGGTCAAGGAATATAAAATGAACCAGTAAATATACATGCTATAGCATTAAATGCTTTACTGGGTCCGTCTACTCATAGTTTTCAAATAATTTTGAAATGATCGTTTTCGCATCTTTATATAATTTTTGTTTACTTTTTTTCACCGCTTAAGATTTAGTAATGTATACTGAGACTAGGATTGCAGTTAAAAGAGCTTTTGAATTACAAAACGACCGACGGTTTCATTAGCGACAATTATTTAAAATTTGATTAATGTTCACGATTGCGTAAATAATTAATAAAGCGGTTGTGAATAGGCTCTTAGATTCGTCTCTCTCTTCTAAATGCTACACAATAAAAGGCTTTTGAATTATGCTGGTCTGTGCCAAAATACCTTTTCTCTCTCAAATTATGCCAGTTAGGGATTTATTCAGCAAACAGACCGGCAGCGCTCAAGCTCCCTGATGCACGAATAACGGCCTTTTTATTGCCTGAACATTTTGATTTGGTAACGTTGAAAAAATAACGACTAATTTCGACATCAGAGAAACCTTTTTCCATTATTAATACGTTCGTGTTTTTTGAAAAAGGCGCTATTTAAAAGTGAAAATGTTGGCAGAGTAAACTCACTTAAATACAACGCTACGTTTATTAAATTACGTGTAAAATTAAAGAATAATTTATTTTGGTAACGAAGATTTCTCACGATGTATTTTGTGTTAGTTGGAGCGAAATATGGGATAAACTATGAGACTAGGTTGAAGAAAAAAGGATTGGATTGGGGAAAAAAGCACTGTCGTTGGTTCGGAGAATTTTCTGTAAGGATTGGAATATGTTAGAGGTTAGCACGCTATCGGATAAGTAGGTGCATCAGGGAGTAGGTAAAAGGAGGAATCTATTAAGCTTCCAGAGGAGCCGTAGTGCCATTGATCGAAGGCTTGCTTCAAATCTGGAGAAACATCTGAGCAGCACTGCTTTTGCAAGAGCGGTAGCGATGATATCTGCACTGCGATGGCACTACAGAACAGTGGAATGAAAACCCAAACTCGTCAAAAGGTTTTTCTAGGATTTTGCCTATTTTAGGCAACATACGCTAAGATGGTTTAATGTATTGTTTTTAGGCATTGGAATAATTCGAACCATGAGCAAAATCAGACAGTAGTATTTTTTTAATCACCCAGCTCGGGTGTTGGCAGTCCGGACGGGTCAGACCTCAGTCAGGGCGTCGGTGGCCGCGAGGTTTCGTCTTTGACACGGCGCTCATCACTGTAAGGTCAAGGTCCCGGGTTCGAATCCAGCGGCCCTGCATTCGAACCTGACATACTTATAAATGGGCCTTTTTTTCAAAAACACCGGCACCCTGACGGTTTATATGACCTCTGCTGTTGCGATGTGAACCCTCGTAAAAAAAAGAAAAAAAAAGACCTCAGTCATTATTAAATACAGGTTTTCATATTTACATTCCGTTCACGTTTTAGCGGAGTACTCGACTCCACCACGCTTTAAACCTGTTATATAACGAACTATTAAGAATCAACAGTACCTCGCCATGCGCCATGACAAAGCTTAGACACTTCACATTCACGCTAATTAATATAATCACTCTCAATATATTCTGAGAACTCAAAACTATCAGTATACAATAAAACAACCCTTTTTCTCAAAGAATCAGAACAAAGGACTGAAGACATTCGATGGCGTGCTCAGGGCACAATTTTCACATTAAGTGGAATTGCTCCAGGCTCCCTATATGGAGCCAACTTCTTGCCGTGTAACATTGCTAGTCAACCTGGGATTTTTTCTTGTTCCCTACAGGGAAAACATCTTTCTTCAATAATAAGCTCAGTGTGTTTTACCTCCTATTATAACCTTTCGGTCACCATTCACGTTCTGAAGCTCCAATACGTTCGTCTGCGGATTGATTCGTTGTGTCATCGTGACTGAGCCCTGAAAAAAAATTAAAATATATTAGAATATAAGGTATTTATTTTCATAATTAATAATACATTGTGGTATGAGTTTACGTCTGGTGAAAATATTAATTAAATTGTTTACGAGTAGAATCAAAAGGAAAAACTAAGAAATGTTGTTCCGTCTGGCAACAGAATGGAAGTTCTTCCTTTTGCCGACTTGTGTTTTTCAGCTGATTAATAGCAACTTCAAGAAAAGAACTATTAGATTCTCTAGTAGGAAGACATCGAATATCTTCAAAACATTATTGCATTTTATTATATAACGGTCGTTTGACGATTTTTCTATTTTTACACAACACTTTATTGTGTTGGTTTGTTGTGAAATGTTGACAAAAATTCGTTCTGGGTTTTCAGTGAAACTATTTCTGATACAAACCTTTTCAATAATCCATTAGAGTTCGTGGTCCGATTGATCAAATAACTTTTTTCAATTAATTAATCTTTATTTAAAATATTGGTTGAGGCAAAAAAAAGTCAGCGTCACGAGCGGGATTCGAACCAACGATCTTCGGCTAAATACGCCGCTGCTCTACCACTTGAGCTATAGTGACATTGATCAACTGAAATTGAAAAATGGCAAAAAAGGAGGGAAAATTCCAAAGGTGGGGTTGATATGTGGGTTAGCGTCCGACTGGATCGAAGTCACGAAGTTTCAGGTTGTGGATTAGCGGCGTATTTAGCCGAAGTTTGGGTGTTCGAATCCCGCTTGTGAACTTTGTGATGTTTCAATAGTTATTGTATATTTTTGTAAGGTCCTGGGCGGATCAAGCCCAAAAATGTTCCAATTCCTAGGTTGAAAATGCACTCCCTATTTTTATTTCAATTTTTAGGTTTTGTCCAAATAGAACGAAAAAATTCCTTACTTGTATGACAATTGGAAAATTTCAACTCCTGGACTTAATTGCTAAATTTTATGGTGTAAAATCAAAATTTTCTATAGTTCAGTTAACAATAATATAATAACAGTAAAAAAGGGAAAAAACCAAGGGTTCCAGAACACAGAAGATTTGAAACGCGCGTCCATGAAGAATGAAAAAAAAATTCTCAAGATTTTAATCGGCTGTACGGCCTTTCAAATCGAATACTAACTGCGCGGGAGAAAGATGGAGTTCCTACCGAATACTAGAACAATTTTATACTGTAAAAAATATTTTCAAAATAACGGAGAATGCGGTGGAATTTTCTTTATCATTATGAATTCGTGTAGTAGAACTGAGTGATGTTTTCTGTCTGTTTAATTAAAATGTCTTTAAAGCGTCATTAAAATGAATATAAGTGAAGTATAGAATAGCCTCAATAACTTACGTCAATTTCTTAATTCAAAACCAGATTTCCTCGATGGTTCTTGTATCCTATTGTCTGGACTGTGGCTGAATTGAAGTGAGTCGTGTATTCCACAAGGGAAATCAAAAATATTATATCCGAAAGTTAAATTTGCCGAAAACTCTGAAATGCGAATACCCTGAACTTGTCAATCATAAACCGATGCTCAAACCGCTGGGCTATTTACAGCAATGATTCGTTTATTATGCAAAAAGATCGATGGTAGCTTCGAGGACAAACTTCAAACTTTCTTAGTCAAAGGACATCATTCATAGATCGAATCGCGCCGTTCGTAACTCGTTAAACTGGCATTAATCACTCGGTGCGACCTACATTACAACAGATACGAAGAAGTAAGAATTGAAACAAGCCCTGCATGATTATTTTGAAACACACCCGATACATCTATTCCAAAGACATGACGAACATTAAAAACCTGAAAATGCATTCAAGAATTAAAAATGATAAAAAGGGGAAGCACACAAAAAAACACAAAACAAGAAGAATTGTGACAAAAAAAATAGGGTTTTATTATATCATGCTTGTAAGAGAGGAAAGTGTTTTTTTCTTGTCCCAAAATTATTTTTTATTTTTCTCGCCTCGATCAGCTTCCTCTTCTTGTTAGGAGGTATGTAACGGGGTAATAAGATGGGTAAAGTTTTATTAGTTAAAAATTAGCCAGTACACATAGGAAATGAGCGTTGTTCTTACGAGTGTGTATTTGTGCCGGGGATTAAGCGATAACGCGATCACTTGCATCGTGCAACAGTCAGGAGTGAACAACTGAGATTCTTCGGAAAACGGCTCGTCCGGATTTCATTCTCTTTTATTCTGTGGATATTTCCCTTTTTGGAGTTCCCACCGGGCGCCTCCCTCACCAGGACAAGAGGTTCGTGGTCTTCTCGACGGATATAGAGGCGGCCCCAAATCCTACGGAGGTTTTATCTTTTTCTTTGTGGAGCGGATTTCGGCAGGACTGGAATCCAGGAGGACCCGGTGGATGTGGCTGGATCAACGATTCCCAAGTAAAAGTGTTGGTTTGCGGGAACGATCGCACGAAGAAGTAATATTTGTTTTGTTATATACGATATTATTTTGTTAATTTAGAGGATAAAGTTTTAATTGTTTTGTTATTCCAGATCTGGGTTATGGTTTGTGTTATAGTTATTTAAGGAAACAGAGTACTTATTTTAATTTTATGGTTGCTGATCAGGAATAAAATAAATCTTCTATTTATTTTATTGTTTTCGTTGAGAATACTACTTTCCTCTCACAGGTTGATTTATCTATATGTTTATTTCTCTTTTGTTATTTATTTAGAGTACGTACAAGAATATACGTTTAGTTAAAGGAGTTCCCCATTACTCTGGATGCATAAAATGGGGTGGCGCCCAATTCACCAATATTCCTTTGGCCTTTAATATTTCTCTTATCGTTATTTTCTTTTTGTTATAGTTTGTATACCGCTACCGGAGTACATTTGTTTTGACCCGAAACAAGTTTGGGTGTAAGAAAATCAATAGTAATTTGGTTGTAATTATTGTTTCTTTTTTAGAGTTTTGTTGGAATTTTAGATTAATTTATTTATCTTTGAGCTTCAATTTCCAAATCAAATTCGTTTTTTTAGTGCAGGCACGAGTAGATTGGTCAAAATTGGAATCAGATAAAATATTATACAAGTTGATTCAGTTCTCTTCGACAAAGTTAGCCGGGAGCTTCTACACCTTAAATACAACAAAAAAGCTCTTGATATTCAATATTTGTGTGTGCCTTTTTGTCAACTATCTACTGTTTTTGTCATAAATTCGATTATAGCTGTTCAACTGTAAGTTTTTTGAGAAAAAACGGGAAAAGAGCGTTACATTTTCTTTAAGAAACTTCTACGTATTTCAATTTTGTTGGAAAAAACAACACTGCATCTTAATATTAACTTTTTATTAGGTTAAAATTGGATTTTACAGCTTATGAATTATTGGGCTCTAATTGTTTGCTATGTCGTTTTTAAGTGTTTGGTACTTAATTAGGTCGAATTTTAATTTTCATTTACTTTTTTTTCGTTACAGTTGGTTTTTAACATTTTTTTTTTGTTTAGTGTATATATTTTGTCCAATTTTTCGGCTTTGATTGTTAGGCGTCTCTTTTTGTGTTTTGTTTAATTTTTCTTTATTTTTGCGCTTTTTTTTATTATGTAACATGTGCCATTCTTGCGGGCACTCTCAACACGACAGGTAAGAATGGCACAGAAGACAAACGCTTTGAGCCCTGAAGATGATCTAAGTAAAAGATCGAAACGTCGGCGCGATAAAGAAAATGTTTTTCCGATACCTACATCACACCAGACCGCATCTCACGATATCTCAATAATTATCGATTAACGCTCATTAACCTGTACACATTTCTTTATTTTAATTATGTGTAATTAAATAAAAGGGTGGACTTTTAGAAAGTTTATTAAACAAAGACTTTGTTATGAAATTTGCCATGCTCTATCGCGAATTTTTCCAAACAAGTTGTAAGTTTAGTTTTTGTTTTGGAAAAATTTTTTGTTTAATGTTTTGAAAAATGTGGTTGCAATTTTAGATTTGTTTTACCAATTTGAAATTTATCAGCTTTTGAATAATTTAGAGGTTTTTTTACCAAAAATTTAAATGAAAATTGTGGAATGGTGTTTTATTAAAAGAAATGTAACTTTTTTTTTATTTTTATAAAAATGAATAATTTAGGAGCTACGATTACAATTATAAAAACAAAACCATACACCTTTTTTCCATTTAATATCAAATTTGTCTATTTTTGTCTGGTATAATTAGAGAAATACCACAATTATCACTAGAAAGTTCATTAATTGATGAAGATGTTACAAAATTTGCCATGTTCTACCGCGAATTTTTCCAAAGTCGTAAGTATAATTTTTGTTTTTCAAACATGTAGTATTTAATATTGTATCAAATATTAAAATGAAAGTTTTATAACGGTGCATTCTTAAAGGAAATTTAAGCCTCTTTTCAATGATTTGTTTGGATTTCTCCAAAAATAAATAGTTCAAGAGCTCCGAGTAGATTTATGACGCCGTAGATACTGAATTAAACTTGCAATGTGGAATATCTGCGAAAGGGTTGAGATCGTACTATGGTTTATAAAAAATTTTTTGTTGCATTTGTAATGTTCAAACAACTAATTAAATTTGTCCTTCGAGTAGCGAAACACCCTGTATATCATTTTTAAATAAAACTTAAAAATGAACTAAAATATGTCCAAAGCATACATTTGCATTTATGTGCTATCGACATATTTTCGAATAAACGTTCCTTGAAAGTTGAAAAAACTTAGAACTTGAAAAATAAATCATACGATAATTAGATAGTCTCGTGAATTAGGGTTGTGGTCAAAAGAACATTTATTAGGTAAAAAAGAATATTGTATTACATACAATAACTTACTTAAAAATTTTATTTTTTTGTCAATAATGCAAATTGACAAATTAAAAATTATCAGGGTCGTTTATGCTTGTGGGTTTGTTTTGCATTTTGATGTATTCGTCTATTTTGCACTCAAAATGCAAAAAACTTGATGTCAACTAGCAAATAATTAGACGAGAAAACAATTTCTACTAGAAAATGTGTGGAGTTATATCCCCCCCCCCTTTGGGTCAACGTGCGCGCCACGTGCGGTGTGTAATTGAAAAGAATGATGAGAATGTGAATGACGTGAACGCAGTCGGAGATTGCAGGATGCAAGGATATTGAAGGAGTTACGACTTTCTCATGCTCAACCGCGTTGCCCCACTCAAAACCTTCATCGAGCCTTGCATAATAGTCGAGCTCTTGTTGATTCATGGCCTCCTTTCACACCGCTAGGACGTCGAGTTCTAAACTGCGTTCCGGAACGCAAGTGTTTCCAGGTAGGTACAAGGACGGATGCCATTCAAATTTTGCACCTACGGCATTTTTCAATCTTTTTATTGGTATCCTGATTATATATTACGTGATAAAAAGTGGACAGCCAAACACATTGTATCTGTTTTGTATTTTCAAATAAAATAATCCCTTACACTGAAAGGAAAAAAAACCGTGCACAATATTTATAATTAATTTATCGCTTAGACAATTCTCCATTGATTATTTTATTATTTATTATTTGGTCCGTTTTAAGGGATTAAAAATAAAAGGTCACAGATAAAATTGCCACTTGTATTTACAAAAGGATTTCCGAGATAAATCTTTAAACAGCCAATCTCTTCGTTGTTGCTTTTTCCGTAAAGCTTTCTAACATTCCGGCGGTTTAGTTTTTTAATGGGCGGTGGTTATTGACCGTCATGAACATTGTTTAAATTATTCACTGTTTTCGTGGTCCGCTCGACCAATTAATATATCACAATTAATTACGGTTTTTAATTAAGATGAAAAAAGTTAATGGAACGAGAGGGATTCGAGCCCACGACCTTCGGCTAGATACGCCGCTACTCTACTACCTGAGGTCACGATAGCTCAGGTGGTAGAGCAGCATCGTATCTAGACGAAGGTCGTGGGTTCGAATCTCTCTCGTTCCATTAGCTTTTTTTCATCTCAACTAAAAACCGTAATTAATTGTGATTGTTTAAATCACACAAATACATCTAAGATGTGAAAAAATGAATTTCTATCATTGTATAACCATTCTTTTCTGCCGTTTTTTCGAATCGTACACGTATTTGTATAATTTAAACGTGCTTTATAAAACCCAGACCCTGAAGATGATCTCGATAAAGATCGAAGGCCGGAACGGTATAAGAGTCTTGTCGGTCTCTTCATCTCTGTAAGGTAGATCCATCCATGGATTCGAACCCGACATACTTACAAATAGGCTTTTTTCAAAAGTTTATATGACCTCTGCTTTGTAAAAACAAAAAAATATTATAATAAATTTGTCCTTCGCCTTCTTCCACTCTTACTTTTCTTTATGCTTCTCCAGCACCTTTTACAACGGTTGGTTATAAGTTAACTTTTTTATATATCTTAGTATGTTTAAAAAAAAGGAGACAGGTCTTATTAAATTATGTGGATGGATTTACTTATGCGCAATGTATTGAAGTTGTTTTATCAGAAGTTTTTTCTTATACGTTACTAATTGGGACGGCTTTATTTTTATGCATGACGATGCAAGAAGGCGTACTGATTAGAGCGGGCTTCAAATCAACGTTTGGAGTGACGAGCCTGAAGTCCCGACGTAAACACTATCAAAAACATTTGAAACGAGTTGTCAAAGAGGGTAAAAAATCGGCGATGTTATTACTAGACAATTTTCAGGAATTAAAAAAGACGCTGTCGGAGGAGTATGAAAATATTCTACAGTAATACATTCAAAACCTTACAAAATCGATGCCACGTCGAACGCACGTCGAGGAGGAAATACTCCGTACTGATTTTATCCATTTTCTTCATTCTTTCCATAGCGATATTTTTGGTAAAATTGTTTTACTCAGTTTATTTAGGATGTCTCTAAAAAAAAAAAGCGATGCACTATTTAAATTTTCACGTATAACCAATTAACCCATACCTAAAACTTGAATGCGAAAAGAGGAGGATAAAAGTCAAAAAGACCAAACCTCGGTTCTATTGTTTAAAAAAAATGTGTCTCTTCCTCTTTGTAAATGACGAGGGGGTGGTTATAATTTAACTTTTTTTATATATCTTTATTTGTTTACAACAAAAAAAGAGGCTGGTCCCGATAAAAAGGAAAGGACAACCGGTATTTAAGCTCATTGTGTGGATGAAAATTTCCGAATTCACTCTTCAAAACATATACATGATTTAATGTCTATCCGTGAAGCAGGGAAAATATAAGAGTGCGTAGCACGAATTTGGTGAATGGAATAAATCAGAAAGTACAAATTTCTCTTTTAACAAGGCGCCTGAATAGATTAAAACATGCATGATGGAAGGGTCGTGCGGGTTTAACATCGTATAGCGCCGTTTTTCTTTGTACCTTTAACATACTTGGGGACGACCAACCAAATTATTTGACGATTCTACATTCCAAAATATTCGACACTTATCCGCTACTTCTTGTGAATACACACTAGTTTCGTCCAGAAAAATTTTGAAATTATTTGAAGATCGCTAGATGAGGCCTGGTTGATATAGGTTAGAAAAACCGTTTATTTATCGTGCTAACGTTTCGATCTTTATTGAGATCATCTTCAGGGCCTCCGTTTTATAAACATTGTTTAAATTCTCCAAATGCATGTACGATAAGAATATGAATTTATACAATGATGTACATTATATAGGGTGTTCTGTTTAGATGGCCCGGCTGAATTTCTCTTGAACCAATTTTTATCAAAAAACAAAAATAGATTTTTAATATGTTTTAATCCAGTTTCAAATGTTTACCTTTTTTGGGGAAAATGTATACAGGGCACCTCAGACCTAGTTCGACTTCAAAATTTCGAATACGATATACATCCTGAGATATTATTTTAAAGGAAAAATTTGAAAACGATGATGCAATCGGATTTTAAATCGGTTAAAAATGGCAATGTTATGGCTAAAACTGTCAATTTGTTTGTTATTTATTAGTCACACTTTATGCTCGTACTGCCTACTTTGCACTTTTTAACCACTCTTCACTGGTGCTCAGAGCTTTAGAAGGGTTGATGTGAGGAACGTATCTGGTATCTTTCATTCTGACACTGCTGAATGGAACAATAATAAAAAAATAATATTCAGCAGATCCTTCCTGCGCCTTTGTAATACAAATAAAACAGAATCTGAATTACAAAAAAATTATATTCCTTTCTAAAAAATAAACAAACAGATTCAAATTTTCCAAGTAAAATATAAAAAAATCTCAAAATATTCATACAAGAAAGAATTACAATATTTTCTTTTGCCAACCTGTTAACGTAAGATTATACAAAGTAGACGCTAGGACTGCCTTCTAGCTACTACTCGCTATGGCGAAAGCAGCGCTAGTTTTTCTATTTCTTTGGCAATGAACTATTTACATTTTTATATAATACAAACCGAAATAACAGAATTTTCTTGACTAAACAATTTAAACAAATACAAAATAAGGTTTCTTTAAAGTTAAAATAACGTTTACTTCATTGTTAGTAATAATAACGTAAATTGAAAATTACAAAATAACAAAAAGATAAACAAAAGTCAATTAAATAAAAATTGTTATTTTCATGACAAAATTTTTTTTCTCTTTGTCTTAGTTCTGCGACTGAGGTTGGTGAGTTATGATTGGCGTAGACACCGTTTTTTAAATGACCCTCACAGAAAATAGTTAAATCGGATGACCGAAAACAGATCGAGTCCTATTGACCTATTCCAGAAGTGACGGTTCAAATAACATCTCACCTGCAAAGAATTGTGCGCGGGGATCCATCAAGCTTGAGAATCAATCTTTGCCGTTGTAGGGAAACATCATCTCATAGTGCTGGTAAAACCTCCTTAAAAAATTTAGGAACTGAGCACCATTCAAATTATTTTGGTAGAAATAATGGTAAATTAATTTCTTTCCGAAAAGGCCACATGTTGATGACAATTGTACGAAATTCTTGGTTATTCCTCTGCCCACATTCGAAAATACTAGTGGTTTGTAGTAAGCCGTTAAAGTTGAACTTGGATTCACCAGCCCATAGGATGTATGGAAGCAAGTTTTGTTCAGCCTCCCAAATCGTCATTTGTGCAAGGGACCTTGGACGCCTTTCTTAATCAAAGTCCCGAAGTTCCTGGTCAAAATGAGAGCGGATACGGCTTAAAAGCCCAGAGTACATGTATAATTTCACTAATTTTATTTTTTGAAAAGCGTACAGCCCTTCCAAAATTTCGAAGAAAGAAATTTGAATTTTGCGCGAACGTGCGGCAAAATATTCAGTTCCTCGTCGAAATTACGCTGTCGTTTTCTTTTTGCCATAACTTTAGTAATTTTCTCTAGCGATAAACCAATTTAAAATCCGATTACACCGTTGTTTTCAGTGTAAAAATCCTTTAAAATTATCTCACAATGTATAGGGTCGTTTATGAAATTTTGAAGTTTAACTCGGCCCTATATAATTTTTCTTCAAAAAAAGGTGAAAATTTGAAACTAGACCAAAAAATATTAAATAAGTATTTTTTGATTTTTTTATGTTATTAGTTCGAAAGATAACGGCTTCTCAAAAATCAGAAAATTGTTAAATGGAGTCAATAAATCAATCAATTACAAGTCAAACAAAAAATTAGATTTAGGGTTCTACACAGGTGCTAAACTAAATCTCATATTAGTCTCACGGAAAAAAATTTATGACCAAATTTACTTGAATGAATATTTTGTTTTTACAAATATTTTCGTTATTGGTAAACTTTAAACTGTAAAATGAAGTACTCAAGTAGTTGATTTGAGCGAAGAGAACGGCGAAATAAAAATAATAAAAAGCGGAAAATTTCAACTTTGAAAAAAAATTGGCGAAACCAGGGCCTATTCACAAGAATTGATTTGGGTGCTGCAAGTTCAAAATAATCCATTTTTTTATTTAAGGCGTTTAAAAAAAGCTATCCAACTGGAAAACTTTTATAGATCTTTATAATCAGTAATTATTCAATACAATCGATGGAGAGAAAAAAACAAAAAATCAATAGAGTCCAATAAATATTTTAAACTTAGTATCGATAGTTATCAAGGTCTTTGGAAAATAAGCGGTTGATCCATTTAAAAATTAAAGAGCCAACAGAAAAGAGGAACAATATTCAAGTTCAAACAAATTATTCTGGAAATGCCAACTGTAAAAAATCAAAAACAAAGAAAACAACTGTCAATATTTCTTGAGCTTCAAGCTGAAAGTTGTCTCAAACAAGAGGACCCGTTATGATTAAATACAAGTTTGCATAAGAAACTGGAGACGAGGCCGTACAGAAAAAATACTGTTTGGCGTTAAAAATTTTTTTGTTCATCTTTTATTATTATTTTTATGCTGTAAAATGTTATATTGCATTATAACACTATTTCATTCGTTAAATTATTTTTCCAATTTTACAAGTTGGTTTTCAATACTTCAGTTTACCGTATTATAACCGATTTTCGCTTCATCTTAAGATCAATGCTGAGTTTTCAATGAATTAAACAAATCGGTGTCGCCTTTATTTTCACTTAACTTCGAGAGGATGATCAGAATGGAATCAAAAGATCAAAAACGAGAAAAGACCCAGGGACGGTGGGGGGGACCAACCGACCACTGCTAAATGATTCCCCGTGGAAGATATTCCTGACGAAAATCTTCAATGTCTTCAATGAGGCCGATCTATTTCACAGTAAAAAGATAACTGGCTGTCATGTAGATGTACCTCAGTAGTTGAATTTTTTCTAAAGTCACATTGTACATCCCAAAATACTTCCTCCTGGAGCAGGTGTAGCACCACAGTTTAAACTGGCTGTCATCTTCAAAAACCATAGAAGCTAAAAAGTGATTGAAAAAGTTATTCAATGTCCAATTGGACTCCTGTCACTTTTAGCCAAAACCTTTTTTTTTTTTTTTTTTACATTTTCTTGCATCTTTCCTAGATGGAGAGGATAAAAGTGGCGGCCACAAGGCCTTCTGCACCTCCACTTGAGTACCTATTGTGCAGTAAGTTCTTTTTATATTACTTCTACCTTTTTTATAACTCACTGGCCAGCTTCAGGTTGTTAATAAACGTTTATTGCTTTGCAAGGGCTCCTTGGAGTAGAATCTTGCTTGCGGCTTTTCCATTCCTAGTTGCGAGGATCTGCAAAAGGTGTTCTGCTGTTCCCTCTTCTTCCTGGTAGTTGCTACACAGTGTTCCTTTTCTCTGTATTCCGTCCGGTGCATGTGCCTTCTCAGGCGGACTCCAACCAAACAGCAAAACAAATACACAATTTGGTTTCGAAACGAACACCTGCCAATAACAACTCCACAGGGCGGTCGAAAATATCCAGAATAAATTCCAGGATATATCGGTTTGCCTGAACGGGACTATAGCCTTGCAAAATTAGCCTAATCTGCAAATCAAACAAGGCTTTAAATGATGACTTGCTCTATAGTGTTCAATTTAACAAACTAATTAGATTTCTCAGAATAGGCAATTACCAGAACCCAAAGAGATAAACGCCGGTGTTTCTCAAGGGAGTGTCCTTGGACCTCTAACGTATCTTATTTATGTCTTAGACTTTCCAATATCCTAACTAGACACTCATAAGAAATATCTGATTTTCCGATGGCAGAGCAGCTCTTCCATGACTGGCAAACATCACAAGAAAATATAGAACAGTACCCCCACGATGTTAAAACCTGCTGCAATAAATAATTGGAGATTGAATATGAAACCGTCAACATTGAAAGTCGTTAGATTCACTTTTTAAAGAAACGCAGACATAACACTAATATTACTTCTGTTACGATACCATTTGTAGGGGGCCGCGGTAGCCGAGTGGTTAAGGCGTCAGACTCTCGGCTAGTAGACCCCGCGGTCGTGGGTTCGATCCCCACCATCGCCTCTGGAATTTTTCTGACGCCTAAGTGGACCGGTGGCTGCAATTAAACCAATTGACACGGCATTCATCAATGGAAGAGGCGGGACTGGATCTCAGCGACCCTGAATCTGGTCCCAACCCCCTTCAAAAATGAGTTTCTTTGATGGTTCACTTTGTGTTGTGAGCCCTTCCCCAAAAATGGAGCCAGGGTATAGTACAATAAGCTGAACAGCTGCAGTGCTCAGGAGGAACTCCTCCAGTCCTTGGTGACCATTGTATCCATCCATACCATTTGTAAATTGCTAAAGACTGCAGTTGACTCCCAACTGATATGAAACGATCGGGCCTTCTCAAGATACTAGTTAATCAGCTAAAAGTCTGTTGAAGTAAAACAATACAACAATCTTTAAATCAAATGCCTGGTCTACAATCAGTCAGTTAAAATGAGCGTACACTAGCGGAATATGGGCTTCGGCATCCAAAACACAAGTCAACAGAATTCTGATGTTCCAAAGCTGACGCTGGATCGTCATCCTCTGGATTCAAGATTTCAAGATTCTTTTGTAGCAGCATCTAACAGCGTCTAGAAATCACGATTCACAATGACGACGACGACGTGTAGCAGACCTCAATCATCCTCACGCGATAAAAGGCCGAAAAGGCTGAATCACCACGACATAACCGGTGCACTGAACCAAACCGTCTGTGGTCAAAAAGTAGAAAAAGAACTGCAAACACTTGCCAAGCTTTCGACCATTACAAGGCCATCCTCAGGGAATATTGGTCTTTATAAGAGTTAAATTTGTCAACTAAGTGTAGTAACGTTTTCAGGAAAACTGTTCAAAACATGGATTTTTGTGTTCACAGTAATGGTTTTAAATCTCGGGTAAAAAAATATGCAAAATAACAAGGTTTCACAGTCTTTTTAATAGGTCCAGTTGTTAGTAGACCTGCTGACAACCACGTAGCTCACTTTTAAGGTGCAATGAGGATGACCTTATAAATGCCAAAAGCTCGGCAAGTGATTGCAGATTTTTTCTCCTTTTTTGGCCATACACCAAATCTACATCTTACACTAGGTACTGGTCGATAATCCACATTGGATCAAACTGACCAGGCTTGAAATGTTTGCGTAATTGTCCTGTTTGTTGCCTAATTACCTGTGAACTTCAATCATCATACTTTTTTATTACAAGTATTTTCTTCATTAGACCATTAGACGCTGGCAGACAAGGGTGTGATCAGCATATAATGAACTCGTCCGTCCTACCCACAGATGTTAACACGTACACGTCGTTTTCATTATTTTTTATTGCTCCTCTCCCGATTTTCCGAGTCTGACAATGAGCACGCACATCCACCAACGAAACGTTCCAGTTCGGAATTTCCAATTCATATGCGCTTAGCCGGTTTCTCTAGGACAAAACCATGGGTACCGAAGTACAGTATCTGATAGTATATTTTGAAACAATCCGTAAAATAAAAACAGACGAGAAAAGCAAGTTATTGGTAAAAACATCAAACTACGTTCCATAAAGCTTAACCCGAATATTTAAGAAATTAAATTTCAGAATGACATAAATACAAATTTATTGATTATTTTATTACACCGGAGATTCAGGGATCCGGTCGTGTTGATCGATTTACATTTCAGTCGTACAAAAATTCTTTTATCGATTTCTGCTAAAGAAATAACATTGCATCACCATCCTGCCACCTAACGTCAGAATTACATCATTAAATTTTATCACCCCGATTAGTTAGAAGTACTCTTATTACCTTAAGTGCACTTGGGCCTTGACAATCCCTGATCATACTGGTCATAATAGATTTTCCATTTTACATTTTACATACTGAGAAGGGAATAATTTTCCACTATACAGGGTTTATCAACTTGTACAGCCCACACATTTTATTCGGAAACGATTAACTTGATCAAAAAATGATTATATACAATCTACAAGTTAACTTTGGTTATGAATTGCGTGGGAGTAACAAATTTAATATAACTTTCTCATTTAGATAAGACACTAGATAAAAGAAGCTTATATTTTTATTATACAATTCGATTCTAGAGTTTATTTTAAGCCACTATTACTGAAGTGAAAATTTTGATAAGATGACTTATGAGTTATGCCCGTCAGAAGACGAGTGAAGATGGACTTTTGGTAGCAACAATCTGGCCCTCCCCGTTTATTTCTACAACGATTAACTTGAGCAAAAAATTGTTTTATACACACCCCAAGTTAACTTGTAACTTGCATGGTTGTAACTGATTTAGCATAACTTTCTCATCAAGCTGGCATTCGCCTGGCTGTCATTTCCCAGCTAGTTATGTAAGTTATGTTAAATCTGTTACCACCACGCTATTCCTACCCAAAATTAACTTTGTGTTTCTATAACACCATTTTTACGGAAAAGAAATTTTTATAGGATCGATCATTTCTGAGCCCGGAAGACGCGTGTGGTATACGTTTATAATTTTTAAAACAGGATGGCCTTCCTCGTATATTTTCAAAACTATTAGCATTAACAAGTTAGTTTAGGAAAGGAATTTAAGATTGTAAGGAAGTTAAAATAAGCTCTATAGACGAATTGTACAATAAAAATATGGGATTCTTATTTAAAATAACAAAATTTGTATTATTTCTCAGCTAGATCAAAACGTTGCGTTAAATAGCTGCTACCACACCATTCCTAGCCAAAATTAACTTGGGGTTTGTATAAAACCATTTTTTGCTCAAGTTAATCGTGTCCGAATTAAATGTGTAGTCTATGGAAGTTCATATACCGTGTAAATCACCAAATGTAATATTTAGAAAAAAAACTTTTTTTAAAGTTAGTTTTTAATTAATACGCTTTAATGCCTGCTTTGCTTGCTTGTCCCGTGATACATCAACGTAATGTTGGCGACATGCCGAAACGTGCCTGACAGACTGACAGACAAATGTAGCCAGACAAGACGGATCAAGAGGACGGAAACGATCTACCTGCTGGTCCTTCACTTCTCAGTCCTCAACCGAATATCTCAATATTTTAAATTTTACAATCTGTTACTTTTTTGTTTAAAACGAATGATTCCATATTTCTGTAATACGATAAAAATCCTGCTTTTTTTTTCTCTGAAACAAAGGAAAGTAATATTTCTTTGAAAACTTTTGCTTAAAATAAAGTTTTGCTATAGATTTTAAATATACAAAAAGAACTTAAACAGGTATAAACAAATGAACACAATATGATTTTGTTTTAAGTTCCTTTCTATTTTTTTTCCTAAAAACCTAATTATTTTTTCGGGCTAAAAATCTGGTGAAACAATACGATCGCAGAAGATAAAACAATTATAAAATCGAGGAAAAAATTATTGATGTTACGTGAATATTAAAACTTACGTATGCCGAGGGTGAGAGCGGTTCTAAGATGGAGTGGCCGACTTGGAATGGTCCGAGGTCGTAATGACAGTCGAACCGCCCCCCAGTGGGGTGGGTCCGCCTCCTGTTTTAAAGCCCACCCTCATCCCATAACTCGTTCTTCACCCCTCTGAAGCACATCTGCATATTTAGCTGGCGGAGGTTGAGTTTTAATTCTTTAGCATGAGAGAACCAAAAGGTAAAGATTAAATTATATCCAACTTTGATAGTCCTTGTTTATAGAGGTTGATGAACTACATGGGAGTTGAATTTTGGTGTGTTTTACATTAATGTGAAATAAACGTTCTTTAAAAGCAATTGGGTTTTCTTTGGTTTGGTTTCTAAAACTAAGTAAATATCAAAATGCACAAAAAACATTTTTACCGTTTTTTCGAGTTTCACCTACCGGTTGAGGCGCGAGTTACGAGCTAGCGAATGAAGCGTTCTGTTTACGCCAATGTAAACAATACTTTATTAAGTTTGTACAATTTTCTTTCTTTCATACACGTTAAAAACAAAAATTTGTAAATCTCGGAACACTGGATGGAGAGAAGCGCGTAAGTTTCCAGCGAGTCGTCCTAAAAACAAGGCCAGTTGCTCCCAGGTTTCTATCCAATACGTACGAACGTACCTTTGGCAATCGTCCGGCCAGTTGTTCTCAAGTTGCCTTCCTGAATGCACGGATGTACCTTCTGACCTTTCACCCACCAGCGAGCATCTTGGGGCAACAATGGATCCAATAACACATCTCTGCACTAGGTCAAGCTAATTTTTACTATATTGTTCCTTCTTTAAAGTTTTGTATACATATATGTTTATATTCATTAAAGCTAATGATTATTAATTTTTTATTATCACATTAATCTCCTTTACGCAACAGCCGGCAACTATCCCTGGCAGAGTCCGAACTAGGTATAAGCCGGCGTCCACAAAATATGGTCATCCGGGACGGATGGTTTCGTAAGGGATTTAACATTTTAATAATAATAATGTTTTATCCCTTAAAAATTAATAATAATAATAATGCTTTATTAAACTTAAGAAAGGCAAAATGACAATTGATTTCTAAGCAGCATGGATCATAGAACCGTCTGGCAGAGGTAGTTGGTTAAACAATGAGAAACGAAAAACACACAATAAAGTAAGATAAAAATGATAGCCTGGGCAATAAATTAAAAAAAAATGAAAACTAACAATTGTTAAAATGCGAAAGAGAGAATAGAAAAACAGGTTATACAATACAAATCAAAAATTTAACTCATATCTGTAGTTCCCTGCTTAGAGTAACGAATTGAAGGCCTGGAATTTGAGCCACTCAAAAACTGGCGAGCACTGAATATTGTTGTTCGGTGAATAACCGAGCATCCATCTACACTACTCGAGATTCGGCAAAACTTTGCTCGGTATTTGGCGAATGCCGCATGTCCGGAGCCGCCTTTAGATTAGATACAAGAAAAACGGCGCTCTACGATGTTAAACCCGCACGACCGATCCATCATGCGAGTTTTAATCTATTCAGGCGCCTTGTTAAAAGAGAAATTTGTACTTTCCGATTAGCACTCACATATTTTCTCACTTCCACGGATTTAAATTAAATCGTGTATATTTATTTTGAGATTGAATCCGTATAAATCATGCAGATAAAGAGATTGTACGACGGTTGTGCTTACCTTTTTTTAGGGACCAGCCTCGTTTGGTGAAAACAAATTAAGGAGGTAGTGCTGCGGAATATTGCCATACTCCTCCAACAGCGCCATTTTTAATTCTTACAAATTCTCTGACAACACTGGGCGATATTTTGCCCTCTTTAACAACTCGTCTCAAACATTTTCGACGAGGTTTTAAGTCAATTTACATACTGGCTACTCCAGTCATTCCATTGAAGCCCAACACAACTTCTGATAACATGTATTTAATATATCGCAGTGTTAGGAGGTGGTGTTAGTTGTGCGGCCTCCCATATAAATACAAGACCAAACCGTATCACTACCACCTTCATAACTTGCCAATGGACTGATTTGCATGGTTGATAATTTGTTGTAAATAAATTGTCAAATGTATGTATATGTATAACTCTTTCAAATATTAAAATCAAACTATTATTTTTATTTAAAAAACTAGGAAAATTTCTGTCAAATAATTTTGCTATTTTGTTTATTTTCTTATATGAATCTTTTATATATTCTACATTCGTCTTATTTGAAATGATATGCTTGACATTATAATTACTTTAGTTATTTTTAAATGTCCACTTAAATCAGATATTCTGATAATGAATACTTAAAAATCAGAAAAATTTAGGAGTCAAAAAATCGTTAAATTTAAATTCAAATAAAAACTTATATTAAGAGATTTTTAGAAGTGCTGAAACGAAATTTTTAATTAATTTTATGAAATTAATTATGTTTTTGGAGAATTAGTTCGTAAAAATTCATCCATATAACGAGATTGTACACGGGGTTTCCTTTCCTTTTTATGGGGCCCACCGTCCATTTTTTGTCAACAAATTAAGATATATAAAAAAAGTTTATAACCCCCTTTATTTGCAAAGAAAGAAGAGGATAGGAAGAGACGCAATTATTTTAAAAATAATAATACACACGTTCGGTCTTTTTGGCTTTTCTATTTCTCTTTTCGCCATGAAATTTTAGGTATGTGTTAATTAGGATATACGTGAAAATTTTAATAGCGCACAGTTCATCACTTTTTTTAGAGACATCCTAAACACAAACATTAAATAATAAAATAAACTGAGTAAAACAATTTTACCAAAACTGTTGCTATGGAAACAATGAAGATAATATTCAATTTAGTGCCAAGTATTTCCTCCCCTTGCGTTGATCACCGCTTGTATTCCACGTGGAATCAATTTTATGAGGTTTTAGATGTAGTGCTGTGGAATATTTGTATATTCCTCCAACTGCGCTTTTTTGATTTATGCGCTTTTCTAAGGCAGTGATTAATGTAAATTTAGTTTGTAAGCATTATAACGCTCATATCAATCTTTTATTTTAGATGTTAATTGTGTGTTTTTCTAGGTATTTTTCAAATAACAAGTTTCAGTTTTTTATTTTGTTATTTGCTTTATTTCAAGTTTTGGAATGTCATGCAAAGTTTTATGGCAAAATCAATTATGGAATTTTAACTCCATTAAAATTCTCTGATAATGAAATTAGATAAAAATGGTTTCAGTTACCTTGAAAATAAACCAAACACTGGTAATTTGTACAATTTTGGTGTTGGAAAGGTTTTTACTAACTTTAGAGGAGAAATAGAAGTGTCATAATTTAATGTAATTTATGAGAATTATACGACAGTAGAACGTGGACTTTAGTTGATACAGCAGAATTGTACAGACAGGTATAAGGTTTTATCTGCTGTTACTTACCGTGATTTCCTAGTACAAGTGCCAGTAATTCAACTTGCAGCATACGAGAAACAAAATATTTCTGAAAACTACAATATCGCCAAATTTTCTAAGATTACACCATACTTAGGTGCAGGGTTTGGTGTTGCAATGAATATGCCTGGTGATTTTATAGTAACTACAGAAAAGACATAGCTAGATTTATAAAGGCAAGTTTTAATCTTATTATAGTCTGGAATTTGGTCTTAGATCAGTGATAGAGTTGCGAATGATTTGGGTTACACATATTGCGATGCTGGCAGGGTTAGAGCTAGTAAACTGGATTATATTATTTTACCTAGAGTTGATGGTATTGACTTGGATTATAGTATTGCGCCAGAAGGAGCATCACTTCCACATCCGGCCAGCCTTCATATGCATAGCATAAAGCTTGGAATAAATATGAATTTTTAACTGATATAGTTTGCTATAGAACAAGTTTATTGCAAGACAACTTTTTCTATAGGTTATTTTCATCTAAAAATTTAGCTGCAGTCTTCATTCATCGATAGATTTTTGACAGACAGACTAGAAATTCACTCCTGACTCAATTTTGTACATATTTAGACGAGTTGCCAATTATAAAATAATTTTTTAAATAAGCTAGAATAGTTTTAAACAGTGGATCTTCATCATGAGCATTTTTTTGTTGTTTTGTATCAGGCTCGACGATATTTTGTTCAATCGTATCTTCTGATTTTTAATATGCAATGTTTGAGTAGAATAATACATGAATTGTTTCTCGACATCTTCACTACTGAATACGCAATATAGTAGGTTCCACCACTTTCATAGTATTATTTCCATAGTAAATATAATTTATAATATTTAATGTGGTGAAAATATCCATTTAAAAGTGGGCATGCCAATTGCAGCAGTAGTATATTCGGTGATGCTTATTCTACTGCTCTATCTCCAATAAAACAAAAAGAAAGCATTCGTTCTATCAAGGTGGTAGCATTGCGCAATGTGATAAGAAGTAGGGATAGTTTTAAATAACCAGTGTCAATAAATTATTTATTTATTTATTTATTTGCCAATTAGCAAAATTCACAATTTAACAACCTTATATTATGCACAGTAGATTTGTATTATATAAAATGGCATTCATCCAACAACCTAACGGCTTGTGCTAGTTGAAATGATCAGTCTTTCTTTCAAAATAACAACGCAGTGAACTACATATTATTATTTAAAGTTCAAATTGTTACACAAATATTATTTATCTTCTTTTTTTTAGAATTTTATGTTATATTAATTTTGTTGGTATAACAGAATTCAATAGCAATATTAAATGGGTTTTTCTTATAAAAGGCGGTTCTACATCTTTATAAGCTGATGGAGGAATCAATTTTGATTTTAGTGGAGAAGTTGTGAACAGTTGATAATTTTTTATTACAATCTTTATAAAGAGTTAGTAAAAAATCTTAATAAAAGTAGTAAAAAATATTTTTGTTGAATTATTATTATTAATTTTTAAGGGCGTTTTAAGGGCTAAGGTCATTTCATGCCCTAACATCCAAACATTCTATTTATATCTCTTCTGAGTGCTATAAAGCTCCAACTACAAACATTCACTCGTAATCTAATTTATCCTATTGCCATCCAAGCTTTGATTTTATTTTTCAAATTCTTAATTCGGAAGGCCAAATTAAATTAAATTTAATAAAATTATAAAATTTATTTCTGTTTTTTTTTTTTTTAATTAAAATTGTGAGTTTTTTCCATAATTTAAAATTTCCCCATAGGCTTGTATGGCTAATAATAATAATAGAGCCAGGCTTTTTTTTTGAAGGAGCTATTTTTTTTATTTGAATTGCAATATTGGGCATTGCTACCCCGCAATTTTTATTGTCTTCCATTTTATTTTTACACTCTGGCAGCCTCAAAAACTTCTGAAAAAAGAAATCATGCACGCACAACTCTTATACAGACATTAGCAGGCATTCAGTGAAAAAATAATTTGGGAAAAGGCCTAAATCTCATTATAAATTCCAACAAATTTGAGAAAATTGATAAGTGCTCCTCGAAAGAAACACTGGGGACCCAGTAACTCCTGTAAATCTCTCGAAAGGTCGAGCCTTTGCCTAAAGGGTTGTAAAGTGGGGCAGTCGACCAAAATATGTTTTACTGTCAAAATGATGTGTTCTCCGCTTCGCGTACATCGAGGACAAGTTGGAAGGTTGTTGCCTATTAAAAGTCTATTATGAATTAACCTGATATGACCTATTTGCAGTCTAGAGAGAATTACAAGTTCTTTTCTCTCTAGTTCTTCAGTTGGCCATTTATGTACAGCTGGCTTAATTTCTTTCATACTATCTCTACAGGCATTCCATCTTGCCGCCCACTTTCGTTTGATAATGTTTTTAACATAAGCGACTATATCATCTGGACGGAGAAGAAATTGATCTGCTCTTTGTGGATGGTTTGCACTGTTTCTTGCCTGTTGTTCAGCTTTTTCATTTCCAGAAATGCCACATGACTAGGAACCCATTTTGTTTAAATTCTTTTAATTATTGTGTTAATTGTTGTAAGTAATTGTCTTTTAGTAGATAAATTTGCATTACCCCATGCTACCACACTATAAGAGAAAATCTTATACAATGCAAAATATATGTTTTATATATATATTCAACCAAAGTATTTCTACTCACTCAAAGTATTTGTCTTCTGTGTAATTGTGCCATTCTTGCATGTCGTGTCGAGAGTGCCAGTGAGATTTTGCAGTTTTGACGAGCCAACGAAGGGAAAAACTGTGTTGGAAATGGTTTGGCCAGACTATTCTTTCAGGATTATGTAGAATGGGATAAATTTCTAAATAATTAACGAACACGATTTCTAAATAATTAGTGTACAATGTTTATTCAGAAATTGTGAGATCTGTTCTGGTGTTGTGCAGTTTTCAGAAAAACATTTTTTTTATCGCGCCAACATTTCGGTCTTTATTGAGATCATCTTCAGGGCCTGGGATTTACAAATATTGTTTAAATTTAACAAATACCTGTCGGATGTGAGAAAAAAGTGAATTTATACAATGCAAAAAATAGTTTTTATATTTAATCAACGTATTTCCTCTCACTCAAATTGTTTTCTGTGTAAGTGTGCCATTCTTGGGTGTCAGTGAGATATTGCTGTTTTAACTAGTGTATAATTGGTCTTAGATTACTATCTGCACGACAACAGCAAAATATGCCTTGTAATTATTATATTGTTTCACACTCCGCATATTGGAGGGGGGGCACAGGCTGTTAGGTGAACCTTGATGATTCTACAATGCCCAATTCTCAGCCTTCTTAAGACAACCTCCTCACTTCTGCTTGACCGATGAGGGACATGACTTTGCGGTATCTTTAATTTCCCGCAGTTTAGTCTTTGGCTGAGTATCATTCTTTATGCCATTGTAAATATAGATTTTTTTTTTTTGAAGATTACAAATAAGTCATCTCTGCTGAATTTCAATAAGGTGTTCTATTCCATGTCCTTCTCTAGCAGCTACGAGTCCAATCAGCTCTCTCATTGCCGGGAATATTTGAATGACTTCTAGGAAGTTTAAGTCGCTAGTGTCAAGAGAGAGCTGCTGTAGTATTGTCATTTTATTACTACATATATCTATTTAGAACTTAAAAGTACAATTTAAGATAAAAGCTTTAAGAAAGGAAAAAAACAATGAGCAGTAAGTCAATAAAATGTAATAATTTAATTTTTTTTTAAATGGTTCTAAACCACGTGCATAAAAGCGTTTATAGAGAGGGTGCACGCTGATGTTATAATGATAAGTTATAACAGCTCAAAAGTTATATTTGGAAGAAATCTAGTTTAGCAAATAAAATTGATATTGTGAATCGTCAAAATGCTTCTCAACTACATCATTTTTTCGCTGTGTTCTTTTTCTATCTTATGATTTATCCACTGATACTTTGGTATAACAATTAAGGTGCTAACTCTTAACCCACAGCTCTAATGGATATTCTGAACGTTTTTGATGTAAGCAGTTCAACAAATCCACCTAAGAAAATGGTATTAAATAAAACAATAAGGACATTGTGTCTTTTAAATTATTTTTATATAATATTCGCTTTAAAAAAGTTAACCATGGGTCAAATTAGACACATGACAGCACATATTTAAGTTTTTCTAATATTAGCCTTAGTTTTAATATCATGCTAACAAGGACTGAAAATCCTTCAATCCCCTTAAATTGTTTGAAAAAAAAAATAAAAAGTTGAAATAACATAATGACTTGTTGCTGTGCATTGGGTCTGCAAGTCGGTCAACTTATGCTGAACCGACATTGGGTTGAACTCCAACTTGTTTCAGCATTAAGCCGCCTTCAGTGAGGAACTCGTTCGTTGAGAATCTCTGAAGATGGACCCAATAAGTTCAGCATAATATGAGTGATATTTATTATTTATAGTAGGTTGTAGGTTGAGATGGGGAATTGGTGTCTGAGTGGACCGAAGTCATGATAGCTCAAGTGGTAAAGCAGCGTTGTATTGACGCGAAGGTCGTAGGTTCAAATCCACTCATGACTGACTTTTTAACCTCAACCAATACCTTACATAAAAAGATTAATTGAAAGAAGTAATTTGGTCAATCAGGCCACTAAATCAATAATAGATTTATTCTTTATACTAACTATAAATTTATTGTTCATTTTAATTGTAATTTTCAGATTTTATAAACTAAAAATGGCAGTTTTAATTTTGTAAGCTAGTGCTCGTCTTGTAAAAGGAATTTAAAATGTTAACGAGCT
Organism: Cimex hemipterus; assembly: GCA_039619505.1. NCBI lineage: Eukaryota > Metazoa > Arthropoda > Insecta > Hemiptera > Cimicidae > Cimex > Cimex hemipterus. The sequence continues at coordinate 17,957,076 of CM077112.1, forward strand.
TACATCGTTATTCGCACGTTGCAAGAAATGTAAGTAAGTTGTCATCGGGAGAAAGATGTTTCTACATTGCTTTAATTTCAGTTTTCGACGACAGTCCGAGTTTTTGTTAAATTGGAAGCTGAAATTTATGAACAGATTGAGAAAAATGAATTGAAACCTAGAAAGCATCCTGGTATTTTGAAAAGGCCTATCTTCAGCTTACCTCAAGATGTGATGAAAGCCATTGACATCGTTGTAGGAGGTAATGACGTTTTTGCAATCTTTCTCAAACAAAAATTAATAAGTGTATAATTTTTTCTAGTATATAACATGGAATATTGTTTGTTTCTATCCTAGTTATTTTTGGTGAAAGTTTTATTAATTAATTTAATATTTTAGTTTTATTAATAATTAATTAAAATTAAGAGCATCTTTTAAATTTATTCACTGATTTTGTGGGTTTCGCTTGACCAATTAATATATTACAATTAATTAAGGTTTCTAGTTGAGATAAAAACCTTAATTAATTGTTTTAAATTTATGCTGATTACAAAAGCTAGTTTTTCTTATAATATATTTTGTCTTCCCAGAATGAAGGATTTAATTATATAAGACCGAGTGAGAGTATGAGCGTGTTTGGGTTAAAAATTGCATCTGTTGGAAGCTGAAATGATTTGAAACAACTGAACCTTTGGATGGCTGAAGACGGACAAGTCCTAGGAGTTGCCAATAAAACCAAATTAGGTGATTTAGGCCTGGGAAAAATATAATTCAGATTTCCTTGATCATATTAATAGGTTGTGAGAGTGGCTGTGAATTTGTAATTTTCCCGATAGCATTTTGGTCTGACTATTCTCACTGGTTAGGTCTTTCGTGTTTCTCAATCTTCAGCTTTGCCAGGAGTACTGGCATTATTTGTACCATTACAGCTTTATTAGGTGTTTTAGACTTAACAAAGTTCCAAAGTGTACTTCTTCTTGAATTGGCAAGCACTAGTCTGTTTTTTCCAATTTTTTTAAAAGTGATATTTCATTTGGCAAGGTCGCTCTTAAATTTTTCACAGTGAAATTTATAAGGGCCGCCCAAAGCCCCTTGGAAGAACCCTGTTAGGTTTGCGCTGGACTAGAGGCAACACGTTGGATTTTTTTGGTGGAAAAGCAGCAAAGATCAACCCATTTTCATCTAGCGAGAATCATCTCGCAAGTTTTTTCATGTTAATTCATTTTTCATGGAAAAGTATTTTTTTTTATCATTTACTTTACAACAGAGTCAAATTTTTTGTTTGTTTAATCAACACAAAGTTTGTCTTGCAGTTTGTTTATTTTATTTTAATAATAATAATAATAATTAGTCAAGTATGAATTGTTTCTGTACTTTAATATAAAAAATAATATTATTCAGTTTCCTTTACAAAATTGTCAAATTCTTAATTCAAAACGGACCTTAATTACAATTTTTGTTAATATTTCTACATAAGAATTGGTTCCATTTTTTTAATTTAAAAGAAGATAATAATAATCAGTCTTGCGAGTCAAGAGCACGACTGGTAGATGGCCCTTAGAGAATCTGAGCAAGAGACAAGGGATCGTCCTCACCCGACTGAGGATTGGCCATACTCGGTTGACATATTGGCACCTGCTCTTGGGCCAAAGCCCGCGCAGGCGCCTCTTATGCAGAGAAAGGTTGCTCGATGTGTCCCACATAATCGATGCGTGTCATGCCTTGGCTCCTTACAGAGAGCGTGCAGGCATGCCGCCGGATTTAAAAAGAGTCCTCGAGCACAGTAGCAAGTTTCTGAGTGTTCCGCTTTCTATGGGAAATTGGGGTTTTTCATTGTATATAGTATATCTTAAGTGTTATGTGTTTTGTCTGTGTGCATGTATTTTTATTGGCGTGAATGGCGAGGGGTGAGGGTGAATAGAACATCACCATCACTCCTCGAACGATGAAAGCGAGTGAGTGTGTGTGCGGGGTCGATGGCGGAATATTAATAAAAATACCTCATCGACCCCAATCTAGCTTAATTTAATTGTAGGTCGGTGGAGGAATATCAAGTACTCCACCAACCAAACAGAATGAGTGTACTGTAAAAATGTATTTAAATGTATGAATGATGTGTTTGAACGAGTATAGAATATAGACTAAATGTGGGCTGAAATTACCAAGATGTCGGAAGCCCCCCCCCCCAAAAAAAAAGAAATAATCAGTCAGTTTTCCTTTACAAAATTGTCAAATTGTTAATTCCAAACTGACGACATTAATTTCAAATTTTGTTAATATCTCAATATAAGAATTATTTATTTTTTTAATATTCTTTTGTTTATTATTCACTCATTTATCTAAACAAGGAAATCCCCCGGGGAAGGACCAAACAGTAACGCAACAAACTTTTCAGATAGCTTTTGTGCTAGTATTTATCCCAGCATGATTTACTTTACACATTGTTCAAACCTATTTTTAACATATTCAGTTCTATGCTTATATAATGTTCTGGTCTAATGTTGCCAGTGATGCACCTTTCACAAATTTTACTATTAACTTTTCAGTTAATTACATCTAAACTAAAACAGTTCTTAAATTTTGTACAAACTCTACAAAGTGATTTTTAATTTTGTTATTGCCGATCAAAAATAATGTTGCGTGATAAACGTATCGTTTTTTAGATACACCGAGGCAAATGTTGATAAAGGAAGGGTACGAATTCTCTAGATATTTATTCTCAAGAAAAGCACCTCCAGAGAAAGATGCCATTTTACAGAAAAGGCAAGAGTGTCATTCTGAAGTTGTTGATTCAGGTTAGAATTTCAACAGTACTGTGAGTAGGAACTATCTTTTCAAAAGAAGGATTGAACACCACACTCCATATTTCAACTGTCAGCCTGAAAATATTATTACAATTTTTCATTGCAGTGCCAGTCAATTTAAATGAGTTGGATGCTGACGAGGAAAAATATTACTCGCAAGTAATCAAAACTAAAGTGGATATTCTCTTAAAAGAAAGGTTGTACAATTGGCACAAAATTGAATATGCAAGGCACAAAGGACTGGTTTATCTATTTTCAAGGGCTGCCCCAGAATTTGCCGTCCTGTCACAAATATTTCAAGAGATATCTTTGCGCTATGATTTCAAGCCTAAGACATTGTTCGATTTCGCTTCAGGTGTGGGAACAGTGATATGGTATGTAATATAATCTGGCTCAATCATTTTGAATGATTGAATTAAAATAATTTAAGGGCTGCTAATTCAATTTGGCCTAAAACGTTGAAGCATATTTACACCGTTGACTCTTCATCTCATATGAATGATTTATCTTATGATATATACTCACTTCTTAAAGATAAATCGTTGAAGGATAAAATTTTCCAAAGGCAGTTTCTCCCTGCATCTATGAAAGTAAGAAACTAGTTTTTTAAGTATTAAAAAAAAAGTATTGCATTTTGTATTTTGTAAACAGGAAAATTATGATATGGTAACTTGTGCTTATACTCTCTTGGAGCTTCCATCTTTAATAACTCGTCTTGAGACAATATTAAATCTATGGCAAAAAACTAAACATATTCTTGTACTTGTTGAACAAGGAACAGACTCTGGTTTTAAAGTAAGCTGTTGTTTTTCTAAATTTCTTTTCCATGCTTTACCCTAAATTACTAATGGATATTTTCCTAGGTATTGAATGAAGCTAGAGATTTTATATTAGGACTTAATAAAAAGAATGAACAGTATTCCTCCCATATTTTGGCACCGGTAAGTAAAAAAAATCCTGTATATTTTTTTATTAATGTAAAATAATATTCTTATTTAAAATTATCAGTGTCCACATGATTTTCCATGTCCAACTGCTAATGAAAATTCAGTTTGTCGTTTTGAAGCCAATTATATGAGAGAAAAGCTCTCTAGTCGTGCACAAAGGAAAGAATATTATTCTTATGTCGTATTTGCAAAGGGTAAGCTTTCAAAATTAATGTATGGTATTGAGTGATTAATTAATGATTATTTAGAAGTCGAGAAATCTTTTTCTAAACCATCACACCAGACTGCATCTCATGATTTTTAACATTGAGTAGCCCTTTTATGAGTTATATACGAAGTTTTCTGTTTAGGAAAGAGAGACGTCAACGATAAGCAATGGCCAAGGATTATAAGTCCTGTTCTTGTCAGATCACGCCATGCGATCTGTCGTTTGTGTACTAAATTTGGCACTCGTCAAGAAGTAATCATCAGCAATGGGAAACACGGCAAGTCCGTGCTAAATTTAATCTTTTTTTCTTCTTCTTAAAATTAAGTATTGTTAAATGTTTAAACATTTTCTGTTTGCAGAATCACCCATCATTGCGCACGTTCAAGTTCGTGGGGAGATAGATTACCTATAGAATTAAAACCTGAGGAACCTAAAAGTGAAAGTTCGACTAGTTAGTTTTAAATTTTTCATCTGTTTATAATATATACTTTTATCAAAAATACTTTTACTTATTTAAAACACCCTCAGAATTTATACCAATGATCTTTTACACATCAATAGTTTGAATATAAAATGCTTGTATCTTATATTTAAATCTATGGATGATTCATTTAGAGCAGCTAGCATCTGCTTTTGTGCTTCCACGGCATAAGTCAGCCCACCTTCTTCATGCTTTCAGGTGTGAAGTTTTCAACTCTTGCAAGCAATACATGCTTTGATCAAACTAACATCCTATTTCTATTCTCTTTTTCTTCTACCTTTTATACTTTTTCTTTAGACCTAATTCTCTACTTCATTCATGTTAAACTGTATTGGTGGATGTCACAAATTTTATTTATTATTATTTGTTGCATTATATTTTATAACCTATTTTTATTTATTTTATGGTTTAATATTCACTATAAAGGGTCCAAGTCTTATTTTAGAACTAAGAAAAAAAATTGTCTTGTTATATATTTTAGTATATATTTTTTGCCAGCTTTTCCCTCCTTTTTCGATTTTTGTTCATTTTCTTTTCCCTTTTCATTATTTTCTTCTTTCTATGGGAGCTCATCCAAACAGGATAATTTCCGTGTTGGTCCTTCATCGTTTGTGGGTTGTAGATTTTTATTTTTCCTCCGTCGCATTCCATTTCTGTGCTGTCTTCTGCTTGTTCAACACTAGTCGAAGGAGGTGAAATAACTGAAAAGAAGTCAAGTAATTAACTAAAACTTCTGTTGGTTCTCGTCAACCGACTTACCTGTAACGCAATCTTGTAATTCCGTCATTTGTACATCGTTAGATGATTTTACGTTGAATGTCTCAACGATGGCCTTGAGTTTTTCAAGTTCTTTTTTTCCATAACGCTCTCTCTTGATGACTTTCATTTTTCGCTTCCATTTACTTCTCAAACTTTTAGCCATTTCTGTATTTATATCTGAAAATGAAATTCAAATTGTATTACCATTATTTGATCGAGATTTAATATAACTAACAAAAGCATGATTTTTTTATTTGTTAGTACTAAAAATGAACAAATGATACAAGCTCATTAGCCAAGAAAAATATAAAAGTAAAGCCAACCAATTTATTCAATTATGAATGCAATTTAAATAATTAATTAAAAATTTATGAAAGTTTTAGTACTTCTTGCTCCTAACAGATGTAACAAAATAATCCCTAACAAAAATATTTTTTATTCATGAAGAAAACGGAGAATGGTTCAAAAAGAGAATAAGCCATTCTGAAAAGACAACGCATAGGTCATACAAGAACCTTCTGGCCATAAAGCGACCACACATGTGCCTGTTATGGAAGGATAGAATAATAGTTGAACACCTTTTCAATTGTAGAAGGCTTGATGTATATAATAATATTTTGGCATATCATCGGACCTGTACATAATCTTGGAGCACGGCAGCTGGCACAGATTGCTGTTCTGGGTACTTCAGGGCAATTTTTAAATGTATAATTTATGTGTGTCTGTGTTGACTTTATGTTATTGTAATGAATGTAATTTATTAGAATGAAAGGAAGAGATGATTTAACTCTGCCCCGAGGAATATCGAGTACTCTGGAGGATTCAATGTGACCAGACATCTATATGACGTACATATATGTATTGTATGTTTTGTATCTATTCCATATTTGACAACATGAGGTACAAACGTAAAGCTGGCATTCTAGGATATCAATCAATATATATTTAAAATCAGAGTCAGAAACCAAATCGTGACACTCAAATGTCTGCAGTTGAAAACAACATATGTGCGAAAAAAGAAAGAAAGAAGGAAAACACTGAGGACCTGCGATGACCTCAGCTGTTTGTCAGCGCATTAACTCCCACTTTATTGTTATTTATGAAGAACTATCAGGGCGGTATAACGATTAAAATGCTGTGCCTGAACAGTTTTAACATATTTATTTCTATTAATTATTCTTTTTAGGTAAGGTCGTGGCTGGGGGGGCCGCGGTAGCCGAGGGATTAAGGTGTCAGACTCTTGGCTGGTAGATCCCGTGGTCGTGGGTTCAATCCTCACTGTCGCCTCTGGACTTTTTCTGACACCTAAGGGGATTGATGGCTGCGATTGAAAGAAATTGACATGGCACTCATCAATGGAGGGAGTGGGATCAGATCTCAGCGACCTTGAATTTGTTCCAAACCCCCTTCAAAAATGAGTTTCTTCGATGGAAGAACACCGGCACACCAGGGGCTCAAATTCACACTTGTGTTGCGAGCCCCCAAAAATACGGAGCCAAGGATAAAGTAAAATAAGCTGTACAGCTACAGTGCTCAAAAGGAAACACCTCCAATTTCTGATATTCATTGAAGAGACAAAAAAAAGCACTTGGTTGAGAAGAAAGTTATTGTCACGAGCAGGATTTGAACCTATGACCTTTACTATACCTCTGCTGTAACTACTTGAGTATCTTTGATCACCAACTTCTCTGAGAATTGAATCCTGATTACACGAAATTTGAAAAATGGCAAAAAGAAGAAAATTCGAAAGGTAGTATGTTGAGATGGGGAGTTGGTGTCCAAGTGGATCAAAGTCACAGTAGGTCAAGAGGTCTGAGAAAGGTTTTATGAGTGGTGAGTTCGAATCCCACTCGTGGCACTGGCTTATTCATCTCGACCGAGGCCTTGCATAAAAAGTAAAGATTTTTAACAATATTTAAATTTGTAGATTTTTCAGTGAAAGACCTCAAGAAGATGATAGCCAATTGAGACTTAAATACTCTTTGGTACACCACTCAATAAAAATTTGCTTATTATGTAATTATTTTGTGTTCAGCCTTCACAGGAATTTTAATTTTAGGTCTCATTGCCGATCCTTTTTCAATCAACATTAAAAGCGGTTTGTCTCATGAAACTGCATACGCCTTTTCAAGGAAAAATCAAACGAACAACTTCAAAACAAACGAAAATATGTTAATTTCTAATAAATAACTGGTAAAATTGTTGAAAAAATATTCGTACCTTAAAAATAACGATATTCTATACAAAATCCAGCTAAAATGTTGTTTTATGTTGACAAAAGTTCAGAAAAGACACGTGCCACGGTCGAACCGATGAACATCAACAACTAGAAAGAAATAACCTCACACAACATTACACAACGGTACGAACAATTGACCAACATTGGCAAATTAGTAGTAGTACAGTTGATATATAATTTTAAATACAATAATTTTAAAAATATATAATTTTAATTGTGTACACTACATCTTTGTTTTTTTCCCTCTGTATAATTGTTTGGACAAAAAGAAATTCTTACGAAATGAGATACAAGTATATATAATTTAAAATATCAGCTAAAAATTTTCTCAATGATAATTGAAATAGAAATATTTATTTCAGTTTTTTAACAGTATTAGTAATTTTAGGAGTATTTTCTTATTACAGTTCCTTAAAGTAAAATTTAAGAACAATTTTACAAGATCCTGAAATTGGCCACATTGGCAGGTGAACATTTTTATGAAGGGAAAACTATCAAAACAAAAACACCAGTACTAAAATATTAACTAGTGCTACTCTTCTTCATTTCTAGCATTGGACGATACTGGCTTTTGTACGTACTATTATATATAATCTGAATTATATTTTCCAATAAAAATGTTATAAACAATAATACAGTATTATATAGTGTATTTAATATTTATATTCATTAGTACACTATATAACTATATTTGCATTGCAGTATTATATAAAAATTGATCTTAAAAAAATTATAAATTTAATAAAAAATTAAAAAAGGTAGTTTTTTCAGTTAGTGAATTTTATCAGGTAACCATAAAAGTTCGTATGGGTTTAAAGGTTTAATAATTGTCATAATTAGCTTAGAAATATTTGATTCTGGGAAATAGTCTCCATCGGCATCTGTAGTTATGAGATTCTTGTAATTAAATATAAAAGTTTGGAAAGTGAGTCAAAAAATAAATTCAACTCGTTTTCCAGCTGTTGGCGATTATCGAACTCCTGCGTATGTGATTGTCCACCCAGGTTTGGAGAGTACGGAGGGTGTGGTAGGACTTCTCAATAAGCTTCATTACCATCTCCGTATGTCCTTATTGGTTAATAGATCCTAGGTGCTGTTTGGTTTGAGTAGATTTCTGCACTGATGGTGGCAGGAATTCATAGGGCTCATTTACTGCCGAATTCCTCTAAACAAAACATCATCTTTTGTTGGTAATATTTGGTTTTTGCAATGACAGGACAGAGTGATTTGGTAACAGCCAATGATACAACCTCTTGGTGTACTCCGGTCAAAAATACATTTCTACATTGTGTGGTTAAAAACAATGAAATGCAAATATTTAAATGCTCATGTTTGTTACTGTCAGTCAACTTGTGAGAAACCTGTTTGCTGAATGGTTTCATTTTCCCAAGTCGATGTAAGCTAGAATGAATGGTTCCATCACTTACATTGAACATTGGTAAGATCTGGATTTGTAGGACTAGAAATAGGTTCTATAGCTTCTATCAATTTGTTGTTATTAAAGACAGAAGGCCTTCCAGACCATGGTTCATCTTCAACCCCCTCATTCTCAGAAACAAACTTTTTGAACCTCTGGCAGCAAATTCACTTTTTGTTTCATCACCGAATTCAGTGCAATTCTGCAAGCCACCTTGTCAACTCTAGTGCTGACGGTGAGCGAAAATTCACACAATAAGAATGCATGAACCCATAGGTTTTGCCGTGAGAAAGAAAATATTTGATAATTTACAGTGAATTGTTTAAGACGCTTTTTCTTTATAAACAAACCATGTAAATAAAAATTTTGATTAACATTATTAAAATAATAATAAATGAAAAACTGCACAAGCTATTTTGGTTACCTTGTATTTTCTTGTTTTAATATGATTTGTGTGCTGTTATTGATAGTAATAGAGTTTATTTTAATTTATTAGTGGACGGACAAGAAGAAATGTCAGCTGAAGAAGAGCCTTCAAGTGTAACCTTTAAAAAGATAAGATCCAAGAAGTCTAACTTTAGAAAAAAGGATGACATTGACTCAGATGAAGAAACTAATGTTTTGTAAGTTTTTGTTATTGCATTATGTTAGTAAATAATGTCACTAACATCAAGTACTTGTAACTTGGCCATTTTAGTTGTTATGGCTGTAACATATGATAAAAGAGAAGCAAGGTCATGGAAGACAAAAAAGTTTTATTTCTTTTTTCGTGGGGGTTGTATAGTGTGGCCAGCTCAAGATGCAGGACCCCATAAAAAAGACGAAGGTGACATATCACAGAGGATCTAAAAATCTTTTGGTAAGTAGAGGAGAGGTGTGAAGAGAACTGCAAGAGCCCCACTGAAGTGCTCAAGAGGAAAGGGCCGACTGGCGAAGAGTGGTTATGACAGGAGGAGAGAATACAAATGCGAGAAAAGAAAAGTCAGTTGCCGGACAATTTTTGGGTTTTCATAAGATTGTGGGACTACTGTGGACCACAAAAGGGTTCAAGAGAAATGGAAGAAAATTGGAGAGACCGTCAAGAGGATCTTCAAAAAACCATGCAAAATTATCAACTTGTTTGTAGCTCGTGTGAGTTGGCCAACAGAGAATTTAAGATAAAGTTTTTATTTTTATTTTACTTTTCTTTGAGGGAAATTCAGAGCGCTAATGAAAATGATGGCGCTTAAATGCATTTGAGTAGTTCAAAAAACCCACGAGTGAAGACAGACTCGATAGTGACCCAATGCCAATACTGCATTTATACAAGTTGCTGTCTTTCTAAATTTGATTATTGTGAGACCCAATTTATGTATTTATTTGCATAGCCCTCCAAAACCCATGACACGGTCTGTCAGATCCATTTTGGCCTTTCACTGATCAGTTGTGGGTTTGTATGAAAATGGGCAGAAATGATCGAGCTATATAAATCAACCTCTCAATAATTTAATTTTAATATAATCAAATTTATAGCTTTTAGTGTAACAACTAGTATAAAGAATTAACTGTTTAGTCTTATTTTGTAATGACAAAAATAAATCATTTTTTAACTAATATTGATTTTGATTTACTAGAAATAAAATTGAAGAAATGAAAACAATTCAGAAAATGAGGGAACGTCCAAATGGTGTCAGCGTTGTAACATTAGCCCTTGGGGAAAAAATATCCAAAACTGAAGAGATCCTAGTAGTGAGCACATAGTTGTATTATTTAACAATAATATTAAAGGAAATTTTATATTAATTTTATATTTTTCAGTCTGATCCGTTCAAAATAAAAACCGGCGGTTTGATAAACATGGCGAATTTGAAAAAAGGAAAAGTCAGTAATGAGGATGATGCATACAACACTGGAATTGGTACCCAGTTTTCTGCGGAGACGAACAAAAGAGATGAAGATGATGAAATGTAATGTTCATGTTGTAAGCTTTATTAATGCGCCTTTGTTAATTTTTGTGAATTTTTGTAGGATGAAGTATATCGAAGTAGAGCTTTCTAAAAGGAAAGGGAAAACGAAAAACGAAACAGAAGTTAAGAAGTACTGTCCGCCGGAGGAGGCTGCTCTATTAGCTGTCCCTGATCACCTTAGAATTTCTTCCTCTCAAAGGAATGAAGAAATGTTGTCAAACCAGATGCTCAGCGGTATTCCAGAAGTCGATCTCGGCATTGAGTTAGTTGTTTAATTATTAATGACCCTGAAAAACTGTAGATGTTATTGATCGTAAATTTTTTCTTTGTTTAGAGCGAAAATCAAAAACATCGAAGCCACTGAAGAAGCGAAGCTTAAACTTCTATGGGAAAGTCAAAACCAAAAAGATGGTCCTTCTCCGTTCGTACCAACAAATATGGCTGTCAACTTCGTTCAACACAATCGATGTATGCAGTACTTTAAAAAATAAAGAAATTGTATTCTGTATTGTACGTTAGACATTTTAATTTTTCCGTTGTTTCAGTTAATATCGAAGATCACAGTACAAATAAGCAAGCTGACAGAAGGAACAATGCAAACCAAGAGAAACTCACGTCCCAACCGTACAATACCCAAAAGGGTATCAAAAGAGGAAAGGGTGCAGAAAAAGCTACAGATGATTATCACTTCGAGAAATTTAAAAAACAGTATAGGAAATATGTTTAAATGATTTGTCATGTACCTACAAAATTTTTATGTAAAAATTAAAATTAATGTAAAGAATTTTTTTTATAAATACTAAAAAAATAGTTGATATTTTTTTAATTATATTTTTTTCAGACCAATCCCATTAAATTATTCATGTATAAATAAAAATATATTTTCCCTCATGACTGTTAAAATGTTGACTTACAGTGTTATTTGGGACACAAGTGTCAAGCCTGACTAGCCAATATGTTTTTTAAATTGATTTTTACATCTGTAAAATAAAAATACTAAAAAAGTAGTAAGAACTGGAATAACCGCCTCCTAAATGTTAAATAAATAATCACTGAGAAAAGAAAAGAACTGCACTTTTTACTCTTCATATTTTTACATCATCAATATGTATGGAATATGTGACCATCAGTGTTTTCTATAGTGGACTGAGATAACAGACAAAGTAATTGGTGTAAAGAGATTGATAGAATTTTTTGTGACTGTCTTTATATTACCTTACCAATGGCAGTATGTAAGATGGATGGATGGTCATCTAGATACGCAGAATGCTGACAGGATGAGCCATAAAATCCTAGCACATAAAGTCATTGACTTCATGGCCATATTTCAATTTTATAGTTGTTTGTTTCTTTACCGTACACTATCTAAATCGCCATCACAAAAACAATCTCAGTGTGAGATTAGGTTTGATACATAAAATGAAAGGTTAACAATTTTTATTAGCCCTTTCGATGGGAATCTTTGTATTGGGAGTTAAAATGCCTGGTTGACCAGCAAAGTTTGGTACCATCATAGGAATTAGAATAATTTATCCCTTTAGTAGAAGTTCGCATAGAGAGATTGTATAAGACCAGCTTCTTTACAACCTGTGCACCACGTATTGGTCTATTGTGCATCTCCATTATTTTATCTAGAACTGGATTTTCTTCTCTGAGGGTTAAGAATCTCAGCCTACATAGGCCTTCGCACAGAGGACGCTTTTAACTTTTTGGCAATATCTGCACAAGCTTGTTTCTGTCACTAGAGTCTGCTGCGCCAGTTAGCAGTCAATTATTACTTGTCCTAGCACGTCATTTAGTTAGTTTCTGAGATGGTCCTTCGACTTTTTCGCATGCCTCTGTCCTGGGATACATTCCTATTGATCAGAGGACTTATTATTTCCTTGTTTAATCAATCCACGTTTTTGCAGTTTGATAACACAAAAAAGGGTTCAGGGCCAATAGGTGTCCACTGAACTTTCCTTGGCTAATTTATTGACCTTATCGCTGTTCATCTGCCCTGGCACCCAGAAAAGGGTAATTTAATTAACCTCAATGTCTGACACTCATGAAGTCCCAAACAACTCTGGACTTTACCATCAATGCAGCAATTCCTTCATACTACCTGGTTGTCATTAGTTCGGATTGGCTGTCAAGTAGTGCTCATAATAGTTTATGTCATTTGTCCAGGTGAAGTCCCAAGTGTACTTTTTCAGCAGAGGATAGAATGCGGTGGTAGTATAATCTGTTTAAGTGTGAAGTTACTATGAATGGTTTTTGAATATGACAAGATCATCATGGACAGGCAAAAGTGTCAAAGAATGTTCCCTTATGGGATGCCAACTTGGATAGGATAGATATGGTTTTACATTGAAGTAATGGTCAGACAGGTGCAATTTTAAGAATAGGTAATAGCTGGTGGATCGCCCTGGCATCTTGCAGATTTCACAACCTTCGGACAATACTGCTTCTGTTCAAGGGAATATGAGATGTCGTCCACAACTCGATGACTTTGATGGATTGCATAGGGTTTTATTGAGGTGTCTGTTACTTACCAGAGTCTAGATTGTGATTTCTTAGCAGTCAGGTCCTATCGAGCAGCGGTTTAGTGCTAATTTCAAAGATAACTATTATTCATGTTTTATTTTATTTTGAAAGGGAGGTGTTTATGCAGTTGAATGCACTCGGAGAGATAACACTATTTGAAATTGGGACATATGGGCAAGGATCGAGACAGGTAAGTAGGTCTAGTTTGTCATTGAAAAAATTCAGCTAACATAATGCTGTCATGTGCTAACACCGTTAACACTCGTTACAAATATAATTGAAAATTAATTATTTATAAACTCCTACCTGGATGAAAAACCTCGCCCCAATTATGGCGATCATATCACATAAACTTAGCAACCACCCACATGCTGGTGTAATGGTCACATTAGGCTAACAACAAACTTTTAGAAGAATAGAAAGTCAAAACTACACTGCCTTTGTCAATATTATTATTAATATAAAATTTTTTAATTTTTTTGCAATATAGTACATACTTGTAACTAGAATTATCAAAGAAGAATTTTGCATTATTGATGTTCTCAAGGTGTGTTCTATATTCCACAATTATTCTCAATTTTATTTATTTATTTGTTTGTTTTAACTAGGGTGCAGGAGATATTTTAATCTATGAAGAGTTTATTTTAAAAAATAATACAAGTTTAGGTTTCTTTAAATTTACATTACAAAATAACAAAAAAGTTGTTAAGGGTAGAATAATTTATGATACATTATTTATATATTTCAATTTTACATTCCAAAAAAAAAAATTGGTTTTACACTCGTACATTTGATTTTCATTCTAACTTTTAAGTACATATATAACAAAAGTAACTTATTGCCACCGGATGTCTGTCTTTCCTCTTGGTCCTGTAAATATTTTTTAATACGGATATGAAAAATGTAATTAGGCGAAGAAAAATTTAATGGCAATTTAAACTATACCTGTTCATGAATCCAGCTATCATGAATGACTTAATGTGATACCTCTTTAAGTAGCCAACTGCCTTGCCCATCAAACTCAAGAATTTCATCGTGGAATTTCCTGAAAAGATAATTTAAAAAAAAATTAAAATGTGAAAGTGTGTAAGGTGAAATTGGTTTTGGAACTAAGATTTTTTGATAAAATTATAAAAGGCATTAAACATACCAAAGTGAAGGCCTATGTGTAATTGTCAACAGAGTTATTCCGAGGGATTTTGCATCTTCGTACATTTTGCTTTCAACATCCATACTCACAGCGCTAGTACATTCGTCAAGAAGTGCAAACGATGGCCTGAAATAATAAAAGTAACAATAAAAATAAATTATCGACCTGCTGGATACAAGAAGTTCTTTTCAGAGGATCTTCGGAAGAGGTCAAAACAGAGAAAACTTCCTTACGGTTTTCACCGAGCTTTCGACAGTTGTATACTGTCGTCTTCAGGGTCGGTTTTATTATCAAATAAACAAAACAATTATAACATGAAAAAAACCAATAATTACATTACCAATAATTAATAATAATAATAATAATAATAATTGCGTGCATGATTTCTTTTTTCAGAAGCTTTTGAGGCTGCCGGAGCGGAAAAATAAAATGGAAGACAATAAAAATTGTGGGGTAATACACTACAATGCCCAATATCGCAATTTAAATAAGAAAAATAGCTCCTTAAAAAAAAATTAAAAAATTAAAAAAATAAAATAAAAATATTATTGTGTTTTGTTTCTTATTATTGTTATATAGAATTAGTTATCATACTTGAATGGAAGAATAAAAGGATAAAGACGAGCTAATCACGCTGAGATTGTTGCTAGTCTGACTCCATTATTATTATTATTATTAGCCATACAAGCCTATGGGGAAATTTTAATTTATGAAAAAACTCACAATTTTAATTTTTAAAAAAAGAAACAGAAATAAATTTTATAATTTTATTGAATTTATTGTAACTTGGCCTTCCGAATTAAGAATTAAGAAAACAAAATCAAAGCTTGGATGGCAATAGGATAAATTAGGTTACGAGTGAATGTTTGGAGTCAGAGTTTTATAGCACTCAGAAGAGATATAACAAACCTAAAATAGAATGTTTGGATGTTAGGGCGTGAAATGACCTTAGCCGTTAAAACGCCCTTAAAAATTAATAATAATAATAATATAATAATAATAATGTGACCATAAAACGTGCAACAAACAAGAATTTCCGCTCCGAGAAAAAATCCGAAGTTTCGAGGTATATTGGTGTAATAAGTGTGTGACAGTGGTAT